>JARHVA010000770.1:0-390000 GCA_037957365.1 Torreya grandis | reverse complement strand
TAAATTAGTCCTTTATCCACTCTAGCATACTACATCATCCCTCTGGTACATAGTTAGCCCCCTTTAGCAAATTGTATTAGCCACATACTACTAACTACATTGACTATAAGGTACACAATTGACTATCTTCCCATTTTGAACTACATTAGCCTAGTACTATGTAGTTAACCACCTTCAATAATACTATGTCAGCCCATTGCTATGCAGTCAACCCCTTATTTTATTCTCACCTTATGAACTAAGTTGACTAGGTTAACTCTATTCTTTTCCTACAGTGACTTTTTGACCATTTACCATAAATGCCTTAGGCATTTATTGGTCCAACTTTTTCCTACCCAGTACCCCATTATGCCCCTAGTCTACCTAAAAATTTCCTAGGGTCAGTTTTGGTGTCTAGAATTTTCATACTAGTCAATTTTATATATTTAGCTAAATTTCAAATAAAAGTACTCAAAAAATTTGAAATTCATGTTTTTAAACCTGTGTTACACTCGCTACAGCCACTAGGCATCCTCCCCTTATCATTTGTCATCTCCTCACCATGGTTGCTCTCTAGTCTCAAATTGGGTCTTTCAGAGCTTTATTTTCCCAAAATAGTAAAAATACCAAATGAATTATTTTTCACCTTATTTATATTTACTATTCAAAATTATTTACTTGTCAAATATTTACAACCAGATTCCATTTTTTGACCATATCTTTGTTTCTACAAGCTATTTTTTTGAATCGTAAGATGTTCTAAAATCTTAACATTATAGAGATTATTTTTACATATTACATTTTTTTTTGTAAAAAAATCAAAATTTCACTCTTTTTTGATAATTTCTATAGGTTCATCTAATGTTCCCTATATTGGACACCTTCACATTTCTTTTATTTCATTCCTTATCTATAACACTAAGGTAAGTAAAGGTATGTGTTTTTCAATTTTATCCTTTCATTTATCTTATTTTATTGTTACTACAATTTACTTATTTTTAGCAGTGTGTGTTGCTATGTTATTTTCTTGAAGCACCATTCCAAGTTGCACCTACATGACATGTGATGAGATTCGAGTGGGGCATATGTATACATATAATATTTTTAAACTTTATCAATAAATGATGTTTTATCTCTTTTAAGAACCCATTGAGTCTCAATCTCTCTGAGTGCATGCCTTAAAGGGTGCATTGGGAAAGGGGTAGGCAAACCACTAGTGCTTTACATGATTATTGTACCCTATACTACCACTTGATATATACACAACCTTATCCCATGTACTTACCTAAGCTTTGCCTCCTCTTTCGCACATTCTTCCAAGAAATTCATCACCTTACTTAGCCCCTACCTAAGCTTAAAACCCCTTTTGATAGTTTACATTAAACTATCAACCTAGGCTGACCCTATATTCAAATTGTTAAGAACACGTTATGGGTGTAGTTCATCCTTGGCTGACCTATACTGAGACCTAACTAATTTTTATCAATTAACAATATAGAGTTGATTGGGCAGACCCTATCGGCTAAAATTTTGAAAAGGTTTAGGGTTAAATTTAACTATATATACACATTCATTTCTCCATTTTTAAGAGAAGAGATGAGGAAGAATATTATATTACACATCTTCTTATCCACCATTCTACTTGAGGAACATAGCTTAGGGTTTCAATACATTTTTTGGAGATATGGATCTTGTCTTATGGAGAAGTATTTTGGATGCATAGATAAGTTGTGTAGCCTAGAGCTGACTTATCATTGTTATCCTTACATACCACAACCACCTCTTAAAAATAACCTTGGACAAGGTAGAGATTCAGGCTCTATGGGTTCATCTTTAAAGGTAAGTATTCCTATTTTTTTCCCTCCTTTATAAGAGTAGATAGATTTGCACTTGTACTTCACTCCTATGCATTAGGGTTTTACATATACATAACTTAATTAGGATTATCCTATTCATGTTTTATTTTTATGTTTATTACCATCACTTTGTGCCACAAGCTTTGGTGAGCACTAGATTAGATTTTAATTTACTTGTCATTTGATTTATGAATATAAAAACATAGGACCTAACTAGGGTTATTGCATAGTATTATTTAACTAGAGGCTTTGGAACCCTCTCTAGTGACGTTATTATGGTAAGATATCTCTTGGTTAGGTTTAGTGGATCCATCTTGGTCATGAACTTGAATATATAATGTATTAACAATTGGAAGTGTAAGTAGAATTTACCTTCTTTGAGCTAGGAATGATTAATAGATTAGTTGCATTTCCCTTTGTATACATAGTGCACCTAATTTATGTTATGTATTTATTTTATCATTTTAACTATCTATTAATGAATACCCCAGGACTATGAAGGAGGCACTTGGATCAAATTAAAAAAGTTCTTGGAAGAAGACGATGAAGGAATAAATGGATTCCTTAGATAAAAATAAGATATGGGGCTTGGTAAAATTTCCTCATGGTATGACACTTGTTACTTTTAAGTCGATGTTCAAGAATAATTATAATGCAAAAGGAAAAATAAAGAATTATAAATTTGATTGGTAGAAAAGGGATTATATTAGGTAGAGGGAATTGATTTTTGTGGGATTTTTTCTCTTATTACTAAATTAACTTCTATTATATTTTTTCTGGATATATATTTTTTTGAAATTTCTTGAAGTAGAATAAATGGATATGAAGATAACATCTCTACATGGTGAGCTTAAGGAAGATATCTACATAGTGTAAATATAAAATATTAAGGTTAAATGGAATGATGAGTTAGTGTGTAGGTTGAATAAGTCAATTCATGGATGGAAATAATTACCAAGGATGTGGAATTATAAGTTTGATAATTATGTGTTGGGACTTCGATTTATATGAAATAAAGTTGATCATTGTGTGTATTTCAAACAAGTCGGTGATAAATTTATTGTCATAGTTTTATATGTATATGATATTATTATCCAAAATAATTGTGATGCCATAAGAAAAACACTGACATTAGATGCAATATATATATATAATGAAATATTATACACAAATTTATTCCAATTAGTATCACTACCTCTTTAGATTAATAGCTCAGGCCTAAATTTTATGGTATAACAATAATAAATATCTTCCATAATTTACCTTACCCACTAGTTGTCTATGATATTAAATACAAAATAAAGAGTCTAGGGTGAGGGTTTGTAGAGTAGATTGCTTATAGAATAAGTCTTATTAAGAGTTGGTTTCCTAGTAAAATAAGTACACTAAAGATATGAATTTATTATTATTAGTTGACTTCAAAATAGATAATTAATTATAATGTTCTCTAATATAATAGTAAATGGATAAGATTGCATAAAATTAGTGCCTATCCATATATTTACAATATAATATTACAAGTGAATTTTAAAACACACACAAGAGTGTACGAGTAAATAAATACACTAACTTCCCCCTTAAGTTTTACTTTGGTAAAAGGAAGGAAAAATGAATCACTAAACTATTACCCCTTGTTAAAACCTTCCTTTACTCCCAAAATTTATCTGAGCTCAACAAATTATGCCTGAAGCAAGGGCTTTGTGAAAATGTTTGCAAGCTAGTCATCTGTTTAACAATACTCAAGATCAAAAACCTTATCATGTATAAATTTTGAGATATAATGCTTATGAATCTCAATGTGCTTTGTGCATTGGTTCTCCAATAATTGTTAAATGTGGATAGAAATATAATTATCTCACTAAATCATTATGAATTGGGTCTACAAAAATCCAAACTCAAAACACATGTACCAAATCTAAAATGACTCACAACTGATAGTATAGCTTATAATTTTTAGTAGACAAGGAAATATAGTATTTTTATTTCATAATTCATGGGACATACCCCATGAAAATAAATTTATCTTGTGGTCAACTTGCGACTATCTACATTTCTTACCCAATAATTATCTATGTGACCTATAACTATTATTTTTACACCAGAAGTGTAACTATAGATTTATGATATTACACCTAATGAGTACCCAATACGCTTATTATTAGTACCATAAATATACCTTAGAATGTGCTTTAAAAATTATCATTAGATATCATGGGGTCTTGACAATAGTGTGACAAATGTTCATAATAAATTAAAGATCAAGATGAGTATGAGTCAAGTATATAATATTTCCCACTAATTTCATATAAAGAGTACCATAAATTGAAGGTAAAGAACACTTGATGGAAAAATTGACTCTATATTAATAAGGAGTCAGGGAAAACTTGAAAATTTTCATGTTGAGTCATAAAAGTATGTCTTAAGTGTACCTTGGATTGATTAAAAATAATTCCTTTACTAAACTATGAGGTTTGAAGCCCAAGGAAAAATTTGTCAAGCCCAAGTCCATTAATGCAAATTAATTCATTAACCATGATTTTACATCAAGACTTTTCTTTGTGAAAATACCTATAAGGATTAATTCATTGACACAAAGGACCAAAATCAAGACTCATTTGTCTACTTTCTTAGTTTAGACTGTGGGGTCAAAAAGACTCCGTGTAAAACCATATTTGATTAGAAACATGTCAATATTTTCATACCAAGTTTTAGGATCATTTTTATTTGAATACATAGCTTGATTTGTCACTACTAATGAACCCTAAAGGTTGGGACATGTACATTTATTCTTGCAAGTCACCATACAAGAAGCCAATTTTGAAATTTATCTGATGGACTTACCACCCTTATGTTTTAGCTAAGGAGAGTACTCTTATAATGAAATACATCTTGGAAACTACAATTTTTTTTTTGGTAATTAACATCTTCAACTTGTGTAAAAATGTTTGTTATAAGCCAAGTTTTGTACCTGTCATTAAACCCACCTAGTGCATACTTAGTGTAATACATCCACTTCCACCTCACTATTTTTACTCTTTTTGGAGGTGGAACCAAATACCAAGTTTTATTCTTATTAAGAGAATAAATATCATATGTCATAGTTACCAGTCATTCAAGATGCTTAAAATCCTTATTATGAGACTTTTGATCTGAAATCATTATGAACTATACCAACTGTACAACACCAAACTGATGTTACAATCTAGTCTATCATGGATCTCTTAGGTCCCCCAAAAATGTACCAAACTCATCATGATCATTGAAGACCCATTTTTTTTAGGTTTTGGTGGTTTTGTAGGTGTATTTTTAATGACTTATGGCATTGGTGATGGAACTATGCATTTTATTGGTAGTGGAGGACCTTGTTGTCCCCTTACAACTCATCATCTAGATTATAGTGGCCCTTATAATGAAATTGATATAAATTTTCTTGTTATTAATAATACACATAAAAAAAATTATTTGCCTCATAAGAGACCATTGGAGGAGGGGGAGAAGATGTTGGTCATAAGCCTAGGACTATTCATCAAATAATACATCCCATCAGTAAATAATTTTAGGGGTACTCAAAATAAGAAGATTTGCCTTCATATATTAATAATATCCAAAAAAAATACAATTACAACCCATCCGTTACATTGATTTTCACTTATCATCTATGATATGTGCTTGTGAAATACATCTAAAAATCCTAAAATTAAAAATAATTATCTTGACACCAAACCATTTATTTTCAAAAGTCATGTCTTACTGTACTAATTCAAGAGTTTGATTTTGAATGTAGTTTGCACATTGGATTTCGTCAACCAAAAATTAAGGAGTCAAGTATTTGGAATGCAATGTGTAATTGTTCATTTACTTAAGTGCAAGATTTTTGCATTCAAGTACACTATTTGTGCTAAAGTTGAATTTTTGCCTATTCATAGAAGATAATCATTTGATTATCTCCTCTATTATCTATTTTGAGATGTTAAATTATTATATCAAAAATTTTTTCAACAAGGGATTTAATTTTTTGAAGTGATCAAATACTTCACTTTTTTTTCCAGATAAAATACCTAATTTTTGAGAGATAAATCATTAACAAATGTAAGCACATATTTATGTTTTTGAAAATCAACATAAGGGAAGGATATGACATATATATAAAAAAATATAATATGTTATTGACCCTATAAGATTTTCCATTGGAAAATGGATCCGTGTGTTATTTTACAATTGCACAACCTAGACAAACTCCATATTTGAAAGAAACTTTTGGAAAATAAAGAATCATTTATGCTTATGAAGGTATTATAATTAATGATTGTTTAAGTGACTAAAATGTGTTGGGTGAATATTTTGTCATGGGAAAAATAGGTGTTTCCACCATAGTATAGGGAGATTTATCGGTCAAATGTGTAGGTTGACCACATCAAAAGGGGACAAATCTCTCCTCTCATCAAGGGGAGGTTCCCTATAAATATGAGGTGATATATATATTAATATACTATAAATAAGATAAAAATAACACTCAGGGGTAGGATAACACCATCCATCTCTCTTTTTTTAGAGATGATGTTCACAGATCAAAGGAAAAATCCTGGTGAAATGATAGAAGGCACTTCTCTTCTTTTAGAAGTGTTGTTCAACAAACAACATGAATCTTTCTATCAGTGACAAGTAAATGTAACAGGGCGCAGTAACATAGCAAGATGAAGTGTAGCAAAAAGTATCCACCTCAACTGCCAAAGAGTGAAATATGAAGAACAATGAGGGCACAAAGTCATCCCAAGGTCCTTTACATAGAAACAGAAAATAGACAAACTAAAGACAATTGTGGTAGCACAAAGTCTCTCTACAGTCAGCTTCAGGACACCTTCCTGATTACTTCCACTGGTTCTGCTTTTTAAATTAAATGGACAATAATGGATTCAAGAAATAGACATAAGAATAATTTCCTCAACAACACAAGCTATTCCAACACAAAGCCTGAAAGGTCACTTGATTTCTCATTTGGATAATGAAATATGATTAACAATCTGAGCTTAAAGTCTCAGTAATGCCTTTCAATTTGGGTAGGGTTTTGCTTCTAATAACAAAAAGATCTCTCTTGCATAAAATAAGAGATTATAATATATAGTGCTCCAAGAAAGACTTGGGTACTTTGTTTCATGGAATGGCCCATGCTGCATTTAATGCCTTGAATGCATTTTTAGTTCTGTGAAGGGGCCATGCTGGAACAGGGCATTGACCTTGACTTTGGTGTATAGAATCATCTCGAATGTCTTCTCTTAAGCATGGGTCATCTGGTCCTCTTCTTGATATTTGTGTAGCTGTCCACTTTGCCTTTACTCAATGGAGAAAAATAGTCTATGTTCTTGAGTGCTCGCACTCTCTGATGTCCACCTGGTGGACTATTTCACCAACTAGAAATAACTCCTATGGATATTTTTGGATTACCTATAATTATTCTCTCTTTCTTTATTGTATTTTATCCTTTTCTCATGATTTGAGATCTCAGGCTATCTCTTCCCTTTCTTCTGGCTCTTTCGGCTTCTTCTTTTGTTGGTCACTGAGTTTGTTCTCAGGTTTGCACCACATTTGAAAATCAATAGATATTTCATTACCCTAAATTTGATGTCCATGGGGACATCACTAGTCACTGGTTGCTTGAACCATGTTGAACCTTGAAAGTTCATTGGTTTAATGGTTCAATAGTTCAAGCGGTCTTATCAGCTCCTTGGTTCAATTGGTTCCTTAGTTCAATTGGTTCATTGGTTCAATCGGCTCCTTGGTTTAATCGGCTCCTTGGTTCAATCGGATCCTTAGTTTAATCAGTTGAACCATCTCTTCAAACTTGTCTCTAGAATCTTCCACTTCCTTCACTTGAAGCTTCCTTTCAAATTTTGAAATTCCTTGAACCTTTGAACCATTTTGGTTCAAGGTTCAATGTTTCATTCTCTTACTTTGATTCTTTTGGTCCTTCAAACTTTCCGGATCCTTTTCTTTTCTGTTGAACTTGTTGAACCTTTAAACTTTGAACTCTTTTGATTCAAGGTTCAACGATTCAATGGTTCATTCTTTGTTCTTTGAATCCTTTGTTCTTCTAAGTCTCTCAAACTTTATTGAACTCATTAAACCTTTGAACTTTGAACTCTTTTGATTCAAGGTTCAACGGTTCAATGATTCAATCTTTCTTCTTCGAAGTCTTCTTTTGTTTAAGTCTTTTGATCTTATTGAACTCATTGAACCTTTGAACTCATTGAACCATTTTGGTTCAAGGTTCAATGGTTGAACAATTCAACCTTCACTCTTCAAAGCCTTCTTTTCTTTAAGTCTGCCAAGCTTTTTGAACTTTAAAGCTTGCCAAAGTTTTTGAACTCGCTGAACTCTTTAAAGCGGTTGAAATTATTTGAACTTGTTGATCACTTAACTCTTTTTAAACCTTTGAACTTTGAAACTTTGAACCTTTGAGGTGGGGTTCAATGGTTCATTCCATTTGTTTGAAGCCTACCGATGGACCTTTTGATTGAACTTCGACATTGAACTAGCCTTGAAATGCCTAAGTGTTTAGAAATTGCTTCTTTATGAAAGCCCACCAATTAAACTTATAGAACCTATTGAACCTACGAGTTCCTTAACTAAAAAATTCATGAATAATTGAATAACTTAGATGATTACAACATTTTTTGAAAAGAGAAGAGAGAATTTTGGCTTGCAGGACCAAAATAGTTGATATGTTGTCCCAAAAACAAGTGATGGATTTTGGGAACAACAGCTGGCTCCAATTGGGGAAAGAATATCGATTGTAAAAATAATCAAAGGGAGTAGAATCCATAATCTCTGGTACCTTTAAGTATGCCATTGGGATATAGAGTCATGCTACCCAAAAAAAAGGTTCCAAAAAGAAATGAAAATGAATAACACAAAATAGAACTAAAGACTATACAAATATACAAATGTATAACTGGACTGTTCTGATACTTTAAGAATTTAAGTGCTTTAGATGCTGCCCACTGTGAGGCAATGAAAATGGTGTTCCATCCTGATAAACCAACAAGAAACCATTTTCTCCCCAGAATCGGTGATGGGTGATTGGAACTCTCCAACAGGAATCACATTTTCTGTGCACTCCTTTTGGTTCTCTCTTCTTGCCCCATGGCAAGACGTGGTCTCCAATCTAAAAACCATAAATCCTTGCTCTCTTGGCAAAGAGTTTCTTTTCATTACTTTGGCATGCAGGAATATGGTTCACTACCATAACTTTTCGCTCTTTTAGTCTAGTGAAGCACATGATTTGATTGTCAGTATCAAACACTTGACAAACTATTAGTTCATCATCTCTTTTGGCATGAAAGAGCTTGATACCTTTATCTTGAGCAACCTTCAACCCAAGTAACATAAATTCATACTTGGTAGTGTTGTTTGTGTTGCTGAACTACAACTTGTATGAAGAAGAAAAAATATCTCCTTGAGGAGATATCAACACAATCTCAGATCCATCACTGGTAGAAGAATTGCTACCATCAAATTTTAGGATCCAAACATCATTAGAAACTGATCTTCTATCAAATTTTTCTTCATTAGAGAGGGAAGATCATTTTTCATTTGTACTGTACCCTACCAATTCTTCTAATGTCTTATTTGAATCAATTTTTGGATCACCACCTATAGGAGTTTTATCTATTGTAACAAGAACTTCTTCAGTAGACAAAAAATAATTACCCCTGCCTGAAGACTCTAACAAAATTTGGGATTCAAGCACTGATGTTTGAGTGAAAACATATTTTGCCTCCTTTTTAGGGAGCAACCTATGCATGATGCCTTTTATAGGGATGTTCACCTTAGACAGGTCCATGCTTAATTCACCACCAACATCCTTGCAAAAATTTTGCCCAAGAAGGATGTTGGATGAGGCTGGGACATCGGCCATTAGGACTGTCATTTTGATCTTCTTATTTGGGAATGCCACAAATACAAATTGGGCATCCTTGATTTGTCCCAATAGTGGCACTTGTTTGTTCTCCATAGAGAAACATCTCCCAAATGTCTTGGTTAGTGTGAGTCCAAGAGATTCTAGCACTTTGGCAGGCATGACATCATCAGACGCACCTGAGTCTATGATGTAATTATTCAACTAGTGTCCATTTATTAGTAGGGAGACATAAAATGGTTCTGTCCTCCCAGGAGCAGTAGGAGGAGTAATGACAAGGTTATTTTGGGTGGATGTGGGAGTCACCTTTGGAACAACTATTCTTGTAGGGATGATTTTATTCTTTACACACTAAACCAACTTATCCAATTGCTTAGGGTTGGATTGCAGGAATTTAAATTTAGACATTTGAATTTTGGTTTTATTGACATGGTCAATTATATCAAATGTCTAAAATGAATTAAGAATAGGGGAAGGCAGTTCATCCTTTTGGTTTTTAGGAGGGGGGTACTGATCTATGAAATTGAAGTTGAAGGTGAAGGTGTACTTGAGGTACTTACTTTTTTAGGGATCACTAGGTCCTTTGATTGAAAAGGTAGAGTGGTTCCCTACTTAGCAATTAAAATTGCTAGTTGAGATCGCTCCTCTATTTTTTCCTTATCAGCTTGCTACGCTGACTAGTTCTGGGACCAGGTGAATATAATGTATGATCCATCAAATGCTTCACCTTTACTTATGGGTTCATCCTGATAATTTAGGAAACTAATGTTAGAGTCACCAACTAATTCTTCTTCTCCCTCTATGAAGAGATTAGCATCATCTTCTAGGTTCAACTCAGGCTAGAAGGAGAAACCAGATTCTATTTCAAGATATCCAACTACTGAATTAGTTGGAGGTGCTTTAATGGAAAGTTTCCCCTGTGGGGAAGGAAGATGATTTGGCTGCCCTTGATTCCTAGCAGCATTGCCTTGGTATGAATGATTCGGAAAAGTCCTTCTTGGTATATCTCAATATGAAAGAGGAACATTCATTCCTTATGCCATTTGCTTTTTAAGAACTAGCAACTCATTTGCCAGCTTCTACACCATTGGATTAGTGGTTCATGTAGCTGGATATTTAGAGGATGAAGAAGATTTACCTCTATTAGGATCTCTTCTTATCTTTTTTGCTAAGATAAGATCATCTCCACCTCAGTGGCCAAGTCTTGAGCTGCAACAAGGTCTATGTGGCCAGCATGTCTCAGCAAAAAACTCACTTTATGCAACTGAGAGTTGATGAAGAAGCATTTGAGATTCTTAGCTATTGGCTGAGAAATTATAGGAATCATGTTCCTCAACTTATCAAGTTTGGCTATGAAGTCCCTCATAGGTTCATGAGGCTCCTTCTTCATTTGTGTGAGCTAAGCCAACAGGGCATTCATATCTTCTATAGGCTTGAACCTGGCTTCAAATTTGGCTTTGAGGGTGTTCCACTTAGTCACAGTCTGGGCATGTAGATGGTAGAACTAGTCTACAACAATACCTTGTAATGTCTCTATGAACAACCTGACTACTACGTCTTCATACTCCACACCTATCACACCACAGGCTATGCTGAAGGCTACAATATGTTCATCAGGATGAACTCTCCCATTGCCATAGAATTTGGGGAAATTCTTCTTAGAACTACATGGTAGCTCATGTAGAGGTGGATTTAAATTGAGTGGGCCAAAAGAGTTACCCCAGGGGCCTTAAACTGCCATTGTATGACTATGAAAAGAGGGGATAACAAATGTTGGTGGGGTATGTAAGGGCAAAGATCTGCTAGTAGAGGAAAAAGAAACTCTACGTTGTATTGGTGACCTAGTGTTAGTAGGAGGAAGAATCTTAGTTCATTGAAGGTGAGGTTATAGAGGAAACAACTCAAAATTGCTCTACTGCACCAACTTAAAAATAGGGTCAACAACACCTTTAGATCTCTGGTTTCTTGTATAGCATGGAGCTACCAGATTTTAAAGATAAAATGGATAAGGATAGGGACTACTTCAATTTTAATCTTGAGGCTTCAAATTGCACAAAATGATCCCCAATAGAGTCACAAAAAACTATTGGCATGGAGCTGGTAGAGAATTAACTTTTGAAATGAAACGCTCGATCTCTAGTGTCTCTAGTTTTATAGCTCAGAGTGTATAATGGAAATAGATAAGGCTTTAATGATAATGGATAAGACATAAATGATGATTCAATTTGAAGCTTGAGGCTTTAAATTATGCAAAATTATTGTGTCCCCAGTGGAGTCACCAAAAATTGTTGGGTGAATATTTTGTCACTAGTTAACTGATGGGAAAAATAGGTGTTTCCACCATAGCATAGGGAGATTTGTCAACCAAATGTGTAGGTCAACCACATCAAAAGGGGACAAATCTCTCCTCTCATCAAGGGGAGGTTCCCTATAAATATGAGGTGCTATATATATTAATATACTATAAATAAGTTAAAAATAACACTCAGGGGTAGGATAACACCATCCATCTCTCTTTTTTTAGAGATGATGTTCACAGATCAAAGGATAAATCTTGGTGAAATGATAGAAGGCACTTCTCTTCTTTTAGAAGTGTTTTTCAACAAACAATAGGAATCTTTTTGGTAGTGACAAGTAAATGTAACAGGGTGTAGTAACATAGCAGGATGAAGTGTAGCACAAATTCTCCACCTCAACTACCAAAGAGTGAAATACGAAGGAAAATGAGGGCACAAAGTCATCCCAAGGTCCTTTACATAGAAACAAAAAATAGACAAACTAAAGACAATTGTGGTAGCACAAAGTCTCTCCACAGTCAGCTCTAGAACACCTTCCTAATTACTTCCACTAGTTCTACTTGTTAAATTAAATGGATAAGAATGCATTCAGGAAATAGACATAAAAACAATCTCCTCAACAACACAAGCTATTCCAGCACAAAGTCTGAAAGGTCACTTGCTTTCTCATTTAGATAATGAAATATGATTAACAATCTGAGCTTAAAGTCTCAATAATGCCTTTCAATTTGGGCAGAGTTTTGCTTTCAATAACAAAAAGATCTCTCTTGCATAAAATAAGAGATTATAATATATAACACTCCAATAAAGACTTGGGTGCTTTGTTTCATGGAATGGCCCATGTTGCATTTAATGCCTTGAATGCATTTTTAGTTCTGTGAAGGGGCCATGCTGGAACAGGGCATTGGCCTTGACTTTGGTGTATAGAATCATCTTGAATGTCTTCTCCTAAGCATGGGTCATTTGGTCATCTTCCTGATATTTGTGTAGCTGTCCACTTTACTTTTACTCAATGGAGAAAAATAGGCCACGTCCTTGAGTGCTCGCACTCTCTAATGTCCACCTAGAAATAATTCTTGTAGATATTTTTGGATTACCTATAGTTGTTCTCTCTTTCTTTATTATATTTTGTCTTTTTCTCATGATCTGAGCTCTCAAGCTATCTCTTCCCTTTTTACTAGCTCTTTTGACTTCTTCAGCTGGTCACTGAGTTTGTTCTCAGCTCTGCACCACATTTGAAAATCAACAGATATTTCATTACCTTGAATTTGACATCCATAGGGATGTCACTAGTCACTGGTCACTTGAACCACATTGAAACTTGAAAGTGCATTGGTTCAATGGTTCAACAGTTTGGGCAGTCCTATCAGCTCCTTGGTTCATTGGCTCTTTGGTTCAATTGGTTCCTTCGTTCAATTGGGTCCTTGGTTCAATCGGCTCCTTGGTTCAATCAGCTCCTTGGTTTAATCAATTGAACCATCTCTTCGAACTTGTCTCTGTAATCTTCTACTTCCTTCATTCGAAGCTTCCTTTTGAATTTTGAAATTCCTTGAAACTTTGAACCTTTAAACTTTGAACCATTTTGGTTTAAGGTTCAACTGTTCATTCTCTTACTTTGAATCTTTTGGTCCTTCAAACTTTTTGGATCCTTTTCTTTTCTATTGAACTCATTGAACCTTTGAACTTTGAACTCTTTTGGTTCAAGGTTCAATGGTTCAATGGTTCATTCTTTGTTATTTGAACCCTTTGTTCTTTTAAGTCTCTCAAACTTTATTGAACTCGTTGAACCTTTGAACTGTTTTGGTTCAAGGTTCAACGGTTCAATATTTCTTCTTCAAAGTCTTCTTTTGTTTAAGTCTTTTGATCTTATTGAACTCATTGAACCATTTTGGTTCAAGGTTCAATGGTTTAACAGTTCAACCTTCACTCTTCAATGCCTTCTTTTCTTTAAGTCCATCGAGCCTTTTGAACTTTAGAACTTGTTGAAGTCTTCGAACTCATTGAACTCTTTGAAGTGGTTGAACTTCTTTGAACTTGTTTAGCACTTAACTCTTTTTGAACCTTTGAACCTTTGAAGTGGGGTTCAATGGTTCATTCTATTTGTTTTAAGCCTATCGATGGACCTTTTGATTGAACTTTGGCATTGAACCAGCCTTGAAATGCCTAAGTGTTTGGAACTTGCTTCTTTGTGAAAGCTCGCCGGTTGAACCTGTGGAACCTGTGAGTTCCTTAGCTAAAAAATGCATGAATAATTGAAGAGCTTGGATGATCAAAACATTTTTTGAAAAGAGAAGAGATAATTTTGCTCTGCAGGACCAAAATAGTTGATATGTTGTCCCAAAAACAAGTGTTAAGCATGGGATATACTGAGAGGGGGGGTGAATCAGTATATCATATATCTTATAAATCTTTCCTTTAACCAAAGTCCACTTAATCAAACATTCAAGATATGCAATAAAACTCAAACAATAAAAACCACACAAGATATAGAGAGACACCAGATATAATGTGGAAACCCAATGTCGAAAAAACCACGAAGAACAATCCCAAGTATATTCATGAGAACAAACCCACAAGTGCACCATACCCCTTTGTCGAGTACCAACCTCAGCTAAAATTCATGAGCACCAACCCACAGGAGCTTCAAACCCCTTTTCTGAGCACCAACCCAGCTACATTCGTGAGCACCAACCCCTTTGCCAAGCACCAACCCAACAACAATTCGTGAGCACCAACCCACAGGAGCACCAACCCCTTTGTGTATACCACACACCTACCTCTCAATGTTTCTATCTCAACAAATGATAGATCAATACAACATCTCCTTCCTCTCTCTCACCTTTGCTTTTCTAAGCTAGATATAACAAATACAAATCATATTCATCTCTCCCAATTGCTCTTCTAAGCTAGATATTACAATATCAAATCAACCTCTCACTTTCATATTGCAAATGGCTTCTCAAGCCTTTATTTATAGCTTTCCAAATGACCTTTAGCCTTCCCCCTTTATGACCCTTCAATCCTCATGGAAAATGGTGCCAATCTTGGATGACCCTTCATATCCAAGCCTTTGAAAAGTCATGTGGTGACCCTTCATGACCAAAAACGTCCTTCCCACATTTGTCCTCATCTTTGGTGACTTTTCATATTCCTCAAAGTGTCCCCTCATGAGAAATTGCACCCTTACTCTTTTGTCTTCACTTGGTGACTCTTGGTATTCCCCAAGATGCTCTTCATGGGAAAATGCGTCCCATCCTTCTTTTGTCTTTACCCCATGGCTCTTCGACTTCTCCATGGGCCCTTCTTTTGTCTCATATGCAACCAAAAAATTATTCATTAATATTAAATAAATATTAACTCACATTAGCCAAGATAAACAACATTAAATGTAATGGGGCCTTTATCACCAATAATACTAGACCTTTGACATCAATGACAATATTTCCAACAATAAGTGATGGATTTTGGGAACAAAAAAATGCTCATTCTAAATTTTAATCAAGTCCATTTCATGCACAATCATGAATTTTGAAGGTTAGGTGAACATAAAGTTATCATATTTGTACAATATTTCTTGATAATCAACATTTCTAGTGGTTATAATAGTAGTTAGTCTTTTGCATTTCCAATGATAACATCGGTATGTATAAACTAAATAGTTTTTCTTCACCTAAATGTGTGATCCGATAAATGGATAGGAGGTCCATAAACAAGTTTAGAATGTGAAGAACTTTTTTAATATGCCATTCTACATCTCAATAAACCCTTATATATAAATAATGATAGGACTAGAGTTTCCAAAAAAAAATTAGTTGTGCAACTATTGTCAAGAGTGTGAAATAAAGAAACTTCATGTGCCATATGGTTATATGATCTTGAATCCAAAATACATGCAGACATAAATGATACATTTATTATTGTGGAAAGTGATGCTCCTATTTTTTAGGGAGGAAGATGCATTTTTTTCATTTCTTCTTCGAAGTATGCCATTTTAATGAAATATTCATGTTCAACACGACCTAGTTTACCACAAAAATGTAACACTCCTTGTCAAAATTGAATTTATCTTCCCTTTGTCTTTGTCCAAACAAGGGGAAGACTTTTAATGAATTGATCGATTGCCCTTAGGATTTGGATTTAATTTCCATTTTTATATGGTAGGGCCCTTGCCTTTACCAGTGTTTGGTTATGACATCACTTTAGTATCATTAGCAACTAATGCCTATTGATTAGTAGTTCCAAGTCAAATGTCACCAATGCAAATAATTTTTTCATGTCTATCTAAAGTTTTTCACATAAATTATCAAAATCTAGTGCCACATATGCACTACCCAAATAATCTTATTGTGTGTGGTGGTTTGAAATAAAGATCGAGTATAATGATATTTTTTTCAAAAACACTCATAATGAGTTGGTCATTAATCTTGGTTACAACTGTCTCAACAAGAAAAAGTCTCAAGTGTTTTACTCGAATGATTAAATCCTCAAACAAAAAATAGTTTTTTTAGAATAAAAGTGATAGAGTATCTTTCAGTTGACATGATCTCATCTTATTGTGTTTACCAAAACTTATCTCCAAGATATTACGAACTTACCAAGGTTTCATGACTCTCTAAAATTGAAACTTAAATAAAATAGATATTGATTGACCAATGATTCCCATGGCTTTATCACAACAATTTTGAGATTTTATTCATTTTAAAAGATAAAAAATGAGAAAATTCATAATTTATTTCCATGTGGTAAAGATCCTTACTAAGAATAAAATATATGATGTACCCTTTCTAGTTGAAGTAGTTAGAACTAGTGAAAATTACTTTTTTTTTGCCACTACTAGCACATTTTTTACTAAATTTCTAGATAGAGTCTAGAATCATGTTAGCTACCATAATAAAAACACACATGATACATGCATAAATAAATATATGAAATATTAAACATGACATCACATATATTCATCCAATAATCATAGCAACCTCTTTTTATTAAGAGCACTACCCTAATTTTGCTAGTATAACAATAACTATCATCCATAATATCCCTCACCACTAGACCTATATGTTATTATATAGATAAGAGAGGAGGCTAGGGTTGGGGTTAGGATTTTGGTGAGTAGTTAAAAATAGAATAAGAAGACAATATTATTAGCATAGGTTAATTAAATATTTACATATTTGATAATATTCTCTAATAATAGGTTGTGGATAGGTATACACCAAATAGTCCATGCCCATGAATTACAAATAAATATTACAAGTTCATCATAAAAACATACAATAGTGTATGAGTAATTAAATACACTAAAATCCTTCCTTAAAATATACTTCAATGAAGGGAAGGACAAAGGATTCCCTGAGCTATCCCCCCTTGATACTACCTTCCTTCACTCCCTTTAGAAAATAGACCCAAATTCCATTTTTATCTCTGATAGGTTTTTAATAAGGGTCTTAAATTTTTTGAAGTGTTCAAAGACTTTTAAAAAATAAAGTAGACCCAATTTATATGAGAGAAATTGTAAATGAATGTAAGCACATTTCATGTTTCTAAAAGGGGATAATTTAATGTTTCTTCCATCTTGTTGATGCCTAAATGTGTATCATAGGTGCTTAGAGTGTTTAAAGAACACTTTTAATTTTAGAATTCAAATAATTCTATACATGAGTTACAGGTTGTGATAATATTTTTATTTTTTGATGAAATACAGGCAAAGTAAGTGGACTGTTTCACAATATTTATAAAGTTTGGTGGTTGGGAGCCACCGTGGCCAATTAGCTATCTTTGCAAAGAGTGAAGTAATATGAGCTAATATCAATGAATTATTATTAAAAACTAATTTAAGAACTAATATAAGATGGATATTTACAATGACAATTGAACTAGAGTGATCTTGTTAAAATGGAGCAAAAGGAAGGGTAGGGCAGAAAGAGATGTTATTGATCTTCATTCCAAACATCATGAAAAAGGAAAATATCATCCAAGAACGAAATTTACCAATGTATAAAATGAAGTAGCATAATATCAAATCCTATTACACATTAGACAAGTTTTTAAGGAAGGTATAAATAATGCAAATAATAACCAGGTTCAATTTAAAGGTTTACCCTACAAGCAAATGACATTAGCCCAAATGCAAGAAGAGTAAGAAAACAAAATGAACCTAAGGAATTTAAGTCAACCTAGCATTGGCATAAGTTATCAACTCTATAATCAAATGTACACACCAATAATTCATAATAACCATTCAAATCTATAAATCAGAACAAATAAGTGAAAGAGAAGCCATGATAATAAAGAACACAAGCAAATACCCTGACAATATTTATAGAATTCCTTACTTATATTAATTGGTACAAGTTTACAAAGTAATTTAGATCTTATAAATCCCCCCCCCCACTTTTTAAAAATGATATTACTCCTTTTATAGAATGCAAGGAAAAATGTCAGTTAGTCATATCTAATTACAAGTGTACAGGTGTAAGGATAATTGTCCTTTCTACAAAAGTTCTAATATACACTAAACTTTTTCAAGTGGACTAACCTATAGGTAATGTGCTTACAAGTTACACATGCCTTTACAAAAAAAAAAAAAAAATTCTATTTTTAAATATTACAATGCTTCTACAAAAAAAAAATATTCCTAACTAAGTTTGAGGACCTTGTTTTGATGTAGTTTCCTACCTTTCCTAAAGGATATTAAATCTATAATGTTGTTCATTGATAAATTAGAGGTCAATAATAGGATTTAGGAAGAGTTCCTTTCCTTAATTATTTAGGCCATTGAGGTCCTTTTGAACGTTTTCTATTTCTTACTTGATGCCCTTGGGATCTCCTATTTTCTCCTTGAATGATATGAGTAGGCTCATGATTCTATTGTTGTCATCCCCTATTTTACCCTACACTTAGATTATCACTTCTTACATTAATTGAGTAGTTTTGTGCTTAAACTCCTCATTTGTAATAAGGCCCAAATAACTAAGTGAGTTGGGCTCCTTGATCAAACTATCCAAGATGTGTAACATCTTGTCCTCTTACTGCTTGAGGTCCCCAATAATGTCCTTCATTTGCTTGGACCATTTGATTAAGGCACTGATCTTGTCCACTAATATGGCCATAGCCATGTTTATGTGTGTTAGGTTGATTATCTTAAATTCTAGGAATTTATTCTTAGTCAATGCTTTAATCAAGTCTTTCACTTGATAAATTACAGCCTACCATGCCCAACTTGACCTATATCCATATTGATTTGCTTGATTATTTCATTACTTCTAGTCCTTACTAACTTTAAAGACATGAATAAGTCAGCCATGGCATCCTCAAACTATTTGAACCTTTCTTATGGAATTGTCAACAATTTCCTTCAAATTCTTATTTTATTATAATATTTCTTTGATCATTATTTGTAGTTGGTTGAACTAGGCCTGGTCTACAACAAGAATTTTATATTTAAATATCTTATCCTCCCCTAGATTTTATCCTTCAATATGGGTCAAACCTTTGAATGGCTCTATCTTTTGGAGGGTGAATTCTTCCCCACCAGCCATGGCTTTCTTTTCAATCACCCTTTCCAAATTGGTAGTCTTTGGATTGAATTGAAACCCTATTGATGATTGAGTTATATTTGGAGCTAGGGTTTCCATTTCTATCCCAATTAACTCCCCCAAAGCAACTATCCTTTGTTCTTCTTTCTTTTGTAAGGTCAAAATCCAAGGCTTGAGCTCATCATGCACATTTATATTGATCAGATTTGTGATAGCCCAAGGGTGGTGCATGGTAGGGATCTTCTACAATTTTCCATATATAAACCATTCAAGAATGGTTGTGACATGAATTGGATTATCCTCACTAAAAAGGTTGACCTCACTCAAAGGATGAGTGAAGGTCAACTTGGGATTCTTGCCACCTAATGAGACCAAGGCTAGTTTTGCTTTTCTTTTGGGTTGGGTTACAATAGGGACCAAGTCCAAAGCTACTTCCTTACCCTTATCTTCCTCTACTTATTTATCCTGAGCTTCCATTACTTAGACATCTTCCTCATCTGATTGATAGGCACTAGCTAGTGCCTTCAGAGCATCTTCCATTGTTTCTTCAGGATCTAGTGCTACTATGTCAATTTCTTCAATTAGTGATCCTAATTCTTTAGGTTGAGTTGAAGGTGATGCCATATCAATGGGTCTTCTTTCCTCTAGACTATACTTAATCTGTACTTCAAGATTTTGTATCTCTATTTATGGGTGAACTAGAGGAGCTCTAGAAGATGGACCTTCTAATAAATGATACTGCATGGGTCCTATGTATAATATATCATCATTTCCCTTTTGTTCCATTAGCAATTTGGCCTTTGGTTTGATGTTGTGTTTCTTAAACCTTGCCAATAATTCAATGAATGAATAATCCCTAGTATACATTGGGTCATAAGGGCCAGGATGATGCTCATGCATCATATCAATCCCTTTTTCCTTCAGATGTTTTACCACCTTCTCATTGGGGCCCTAGTGTCTTAGTGAAACATACTGTAATATGAAAGAGGTCCTACGCTTGGAAGTAACCTCAATATTGTCCCATTATTGAAACATATTCCTACCAATGGTTAAGGTGAAGGTGTGGAACATTCCCTTCCTCTTGGTACTATAGAAACCATATATACCATTATATATATAAAAGGCAAATTCTTGCTCTACCATCTTGATTGGTAGATGGATTGGTAATCTAAGTGGGGTGAATTATATCCCATCAATCTTGATTATAGTGCAATCTAGATAGATCCATATATCTCCTGTGACTTCAACATATTTCTTGATCATATGGTTAACTCTCATTATGGGAATTCCTGTGATGGTCTCTACTAAGGTTGGATAGACACAATCACATATGAATTGCATATGGTCCTTATATTTGAATATATGTAATTTTGAGTAGTATTGGGAGATTGTTTCTTTCCCATCAGGTGATCATTCTTTAAGGGTAGGAATCTTGGTTGTGGCAAGCAAGACATCCAAAAGGTATGACATCATGTAGAAGTGGTTGTTGGTTTTCTTTTTGATTGTGGAGAATTGCCTGTTCAAGCAAGTGCTAATAATTTCTCATAAAGGGGGAGTGAGTTCTTTCTTGACTATACAATACACAAAAGGGACCCATAATTTGTCAACCTAGGTGGTGGAGGGTTTCCTACACAACCTTTTCATTAATGTCATAATCATCCTAATCCCTACCCTAAATTCACTGATTAAAATGTTGCCACTGAGGTCAAAAAATAATTAGTTTCCAGAATATAACCATGGGGTAAGAATGGTCTTTAGGTCATTCTACTTGACCTAATTGTTGATTATGGGTACATATACCTAGGGTTTGGTAAAATTATGGTAAATTTTAAGTGCTATAGGATAAATATAGGTGACCTTCCTAAAGCTACATTCATGAACTAACATACCCTGATCAATTTTAAAATATTTGAAAATAGGAGAGAGGATGCCAATGAAATATAATACCTCTAGTTTTGATGCAACATAATGAAGGCTTATCATCTGAATGAAAACCAAGTCATAGTACCTCCTCTTGACTGATATGTTCCTCTCATCTTCCCTTATGATGGCTAGTAGCTCTTCAATGACCTAAAAAAGCTTGGATCAGTTATTGTCTCCCATGTTTAAAGCCATGGCATTGAATTTCATGTCTTTGAAGATCCTTCCCTCTAAATCTATGGTCTAATAGAGCTTCATATCTTCTTTGTATTATTTTTAGGCTACCATGACTATGAGTTTGATAAATTTTTCCCTAGTGGTTTACAATTCAATTCTAGATCAATTTGCACTTACTCAGTGGACGATTCAATCTCCTAGACTTGATTGTGATTAATTATATATCAAATTAGGGATTTTATAGATGTTAGGGATTTTTAGAGATTTAATGGCAATGGCCTTTTGCACCTAAGTGAGATTTGTGCCTTAGATTTCATTTGGATCCTTGTATTTATACTTTTGCCTTTTTAAGCGCATAAAATCTTTAGTTTTATCACTTTTTTCCCATATGACATCATCATGGCATATATGTGGCATTTTTGTGGCATACTTACTCATTAATGTTTAAAAAAGTTGACCATTGCTTTTTAAAATCTTTCTTTTATCTCACACCATCTGATTTCTTTGCTTGGATCAACGTGGTTTGTTGATCTCAATCCTAAGAGTCAAATTCCATTGGTATCTATTTGTGATTGGCCTAGAGGTCATGCCACCTAGTAGTCTTACAGGCCTTCTAATCTCTATTAAAAATTCTTTGTTAGTCTCATGCCATTAGATCTAGTGGGTATGAATCAATGTGGGCTGTTGATCTTCAAAAGGTGCTCAAACTTTAAACAACTGATTTTACAAGGTTAAATTCAATGTTCACATGAGTGTTAATGACATCCTTATGACCATTAATGATGTCCACACAACCATCACAATTTAGTCCCACATGATTTTATTGATGAGCCTACTTTTGAAATTCACATGACCATCAATGACGTCCATGCAACCGTCACAATTTAATCTCATGTTATTTCCTTGTTGGTCCTAATTTTGATGTTCACATGACCATCAAAGACATCCAAGTGAATGTCAAATTGACTTAACTTCTTGTGAGGTTGACACTTGTCATTTCCTAGTTCGCTCTATCTTGAAATCATAAAAATTAAGATTAGGAATATAGAAATTAGACCAAATTTATAGTCTAATGTTTTTATTCATATTAAGAAATATGAATAGAGATTTAAGTTAAGGACTTTAAGCAAAGATTGAAACATATGAAAATGATCCTTTGAATAATAAAAGTCATTGTATAAGTCTTTATCCTAAGGTTTTATTGTATTAATAAATAAAATTAAAACCTTAGGGTAAAAACTTAAGCTAGGACTATGTCATAATAAATGGGACCCTTCGATCTTGCACCATTGGATATTTGAATCTACTCAAATGTGTGTCATTGATCTCAATCTATGGGATCAAGCAAGATTGGTTTTGAGGAGCAGGATCCTTGACTCATTGGGCCCATCTCACATCATTTGATCAACTCTACATGAGTAACGTGGGTCCTTGATCCTGCAAACAAGCATAATGTTTAAGTTAGGACTTGGAGACATATGGAACTTAGGATAAAATCTTAATACTAAGGTCTTATTTGTGTTAATAAACACAAACAATAATTTGGGATTAAAATTTTATCCTAAGTTTATAACAAAGGGGCCATGCATATAATAAAGTTATACCATTCTTAAGATAAAAGGGAACAAAGGGGCTCGAGACATAAAAGGGACCAAGAATATAATTCTTATTCTAAGGTTTGGTCATGTTAATTGTGATCTAAGGAATTTTACTCAAGAGAGGATGGTTAGTATGGTGTTAGTTTCAAAATGAAAACAAAATGAAAGAAACACACTAACTAGCATAACATCTCTAGGCCTAGACATTAAGGAGATCTTAGTTAAAAAACATAAATAAAACACACAACTAAAATTCAAAATAAACTCTCTTTTACCTTCTTTGGATTCTCCAAAATGCTTGTTGTAGTGGCTTGCTCAGCTTGTGCTCATGAAGTTTTCATCAAAGGAGGCTTGGCTATCTCCTCTTCTCTTTAGCACCTTTGGCTTGTGGCTTGGCTTAGATTAGAATAAATTTGGCATGGTAACACTAATTGTAATGGCTTCTTAAAGATATTTGTGCATTATAAATTTGCACCAAAATAGCTTAGAAATGATGTTCATGGCCTCTCTATTTATAGATTTTTGGAAATGTCTAGAATCAACTTGAACTATCCATCCTGAGATTGAGATGTGTGGCTGAGGATTAATTCAATTTTTGGAATTAAGTTTATAATTATCCTCATCATGACATTGAAATAAGGGGAAATTAAGAGGCATAAAGTGCATCATGGAAGGCATTGATGAGGCATGGAGGGCATGAATCTTGATATTTGTGGTATTTATGGCCTAAGGATGTCTTCCCAAGAAATGAGGTCACCCGATGATGCAAATATTCAATATTCGTTTCCAAAACAAATTATTCAACAAATTTCCATGGAATTATTAATTAGGCCTTGATTTGGGTTAATTATCTCTTAAGCATGTTTAAGCACTTTGTGCATAAATTACTCAAATTGATCAGAATGTCTTGTTATTGGTCCAAAATTCAACTAGATTGGAAATTAAAGTCATTGTCAAATGTGTTGGATCCATTATCCTATTTATGATGTTACCAATAAAAAATAACAAAGGCATGTGTCTTGTGCAAGAGATTTAATAGGAAAGAACAATCTAGAGCACCTAGGTGTAAAATTGGCATTTTGACTTGGAATGATCTGATCAAAGTTAGCTGGCCCATAGATTGCATTGCCCCATTTAATGATACCTTAGCCAAAATCAACACTTAAATATGTCAATTTTACATCATTTAGCATGTTTTAGTGTTTTTAGGCCAAATTGTGCATTTTAGGTGGAAATTGGTCAAAAGCCGAGTTGGAGGTTATCGGTGGCCAGATTTAGGTGTCTACAGTTTACCCCTATTTGGGAAGGAATTGAAATCTATAAGCATAGTAACATCTTCTCAAAGAATAAAAAGGTCATGTATGCCTATAACTATAATGATGATAAACTAACTATATGATGTCCCCTCGAGGGAATGGTTGACACAAGTAAGTCGGTAAACGGTCCCTCAAAAACAAATAAGAAGAAAGGTGGAATTAATCCATGGTTGAGATTAATCTAAATAAGAAAATTCTTTCACACATTGATGTAAAAAGGGTACTTATTTGCCCAAAGGTAGTTATAATCAAGATTAAAATCTAAAATAATGATTTGCCCATAGGTGGTTACAATCATTAAAAAGACCTAGATTGGATAAAGATGATTATGCCTCAGTTAGGGATGATTAACAAGCATAACTAAAGGATATAACTTATAATATAGATTAAATATGAGTGGGTGAAAATTGATGAAAGAGATGAATAGAAGAATAAGATTGATCAGTGTGAATGATTTAGTTGGACCTACTAACGAGGAGATGCTTGTCCTGATTAGCAATGATACAACTAGAATGGTCAAATGAGTTATATTGATCAAGGTGGGTGGGAAGATTTGCCAAAGTACCAAGGAGAAACTTTTGTGGCTCCATTGATTGTAGACCTTCTTGAAGCTAATGTTTTTTGTAGCATGTGATGGTAGGCATCATGATAAAACATCATGAAGACTTGGTCAAAAAATGCATAAGCACTGACTCCTGATATCCAATAAACACTCAAAAATAATACACGAATGATAAAAACCATGATGATAATATTGACATATGAATATGGATATACTCAAAAATAATGTGCTCAAGGAATCACCCAATGAACACATATAGACTGGGTCGAGGAAACAGTGCAGAAAGCAAACAAACATGCAAGTGAATAAACAAACAAACAATCAAATAGATATCTTGAAATAAACAAATAAACAAAAATCCTAAAAATAAAATCAAAAAAAGGCATCCTAAAAATGATAATGCCCTAGTAAGGTGGATCAAGGATAACTGACTAGGCTTAGATAGGAAAAATATTTTTGGATTTTTTTGACATGTTATGAATCTTTTTTAGATTGTTGAGGTATCTTAACTCATTAGAGAATGATAAGACACCTACTCACAAAATGGTTAGAGCATTTAAACTAAGGTTGCTCACAAAACGGTGAGAGCATATGGAAATGGGGACTGAGGTGACCTCAACATGAATTGAGCATAACCCACATAGTCCAAAAATGACCTCAAGTCACAGTAATTTCATCCACACAAAAGGTGAGGAAAAACCAACTACGTCCAAAAAAGTTCTCAAATCTAGAAAATGGCCAGTCAAATAAAAACATGTGAAATAGTGATTTGCCCATAGATGCTTATAATCAGGCACACATAAACAAACTTGATACATGATTAAAGATATCTTGCCAGATCAATTGTCACACTAATTTCATAGACTATCATTATAAACATGGATTGGATTTATTGTTAAAACTTGATTGGAATCCTCTTACAAAAAGTACAAGAAGAACCAAAGGAACCAAGATCAAAACAAGATTGGGTAGGATGACTAAAAATAGGCTTTGGTCTAGATAGGAATGGAATGATAGGATGTCACAGTCTTGCAAAGGATAATGATGGTTTGATAAAATGATAAGAGGGTTTCCCCCAATTGATGGGGTGAGTGGCAGGATCTATGATAATGGAAAATAGGCATATGTAACAATGGCAATGGCATGGTAATGTGAAACAATATGGTACATGTTGTTAGCCTGGGTGTGGTTTTTGATTCTATTGTTCCTATTGATGGGGAGATGCACATCCTAATCAACAAATGACACAAATAGAATACTCAATCATGTTAATTTCTAGCCCATACCTTATCTAAATAATTGATCTATCAGGAACTCAATGCAGATCTGGTTGTCAAAAATGCTTTTATGATCTTCACTGGTCATTGATTCTGATTCGTTCAAGCATTGAAATAAGGTATCTTTGTAGCCTCTACAAAAGAAAGTGTGGCCATAGATGGTAAACAAATATAAATAATGGATGGTAGGTTTGATTGTGAAATGGAATGGTAGATGATAATGAAATATATAATAGTGGGGAAACAAATGAAGATTGAGACTTTCAATCACACGTAATATTGTTGATGCCAGATTTAACATAACTTTGGTTGTGGTGGGGATGAAGACTTGTTCTCTCAATAAGACCACCAATTTTTTTTTGTTTGATCTTGACAATAGCTACCATCTAATTAGGCAATATATTGGAAGCTATTTTGATTTGATCTTCATCAAGTAGTGAAAAACTTTTATGCTCAGCTATTAGTGCCTTAAAAAGGTTTTCACCAATGAAATTTTCTTGATTATCTCGTAGCACCTTTGAGTAGGTTTCACTAAGGAATGTGGACTTTTAACTTTGATTGTGTTTTATCACTTTCAAAAAAGTTTCACTAGAAGATGCTGATTTTTGACTTGGATTGTCCCCTAGCACCTCTGAAAAGGTTTCACTAGGAGAGTGTTCTACTACATGAATGTTGTCTTGGCCTCCTTACTCTTGTTAAACCACTATGTCTCTATGGATGTATTTCAATAAAGTGTGATTCTGTACATCCCAATCGACACTTGTGGGAGATGGAATGTCAATAATATGGCTATCTTGATTGATGGTTATGGCATGTGGAATGGTAATGGAATGGGTGTTGGCTGCACAATCCTCATAGAAGATACTAGGATAACTTGTGTCTAAGCTGAAGTACTCATCCTCAAAAACCATAAGAATATCATAAATGTATTCAAATTGATCTATGAGGCATGCATAACCAATATTATAATAGCCTTGAACATATTCTTCTTCTATATCTAATTCTAAATCAAGGGACTTTGAATCTAATGTTGTGACTAATGTTAATTCTAATTTTGATGCTAAATCTAATGTTAATTCAAGAATAAAACTTGACTCTAATTTTGATTCTTCATCTGATGGGTACTCTGTTACAATGATGTCTTGTTGAATGCTTGGTATTGGATAAGTAAAAACATGTAATGACATAATGGGCTCCACAAAAATTAGTTTTTCAAAGTGAGACTCCTCTAGGATGGGAAATAGGTCAAGAGACAACTCCTTATAGACTAGCTTGTCAATAAAAAGCTCTTGAAAAATAGGCACATGGTTGAGGTAATGATTTTCCCAAAGGCAGTTATAATCATTAAGAAGTGACTCAGTAAAGATTACCTTGTCAGAGTGAGACTCCTCAATAACTGATATAGGATCAATAGGTTATTCATCATATGTTGACTTATCACAAATGGTTGGTTCAAAAAAAACATCTTAGATTGGTTTGTTATTTTGGCTTTGGTTTCTAATGAGTTGGAAAATACCAATTGTGAGCATAACTTGGTCTTCAAATGATTGGATGGCTTGAGGTTTGGATGGGATTGTTACTGGATGAGGAATAACTTGTGGTTAAATAATGATAGGGCCTTAGGGAGCATGATTTCTGGCATGAGCCAAAGGACAAAGTCTTGAGATGATAATGATAGGGAATTATGGGGCTTACTTGCTTGCACAAGTGAAAGGACTAGGTCCTAAAATGATGAAGGGGCATTGTGGAGCTTGATTTCTTGCACAAACCAAAGGATGAGGTCCTGGTATAGAAATGGTTGTGCATTGTAGGGCTTAGTTGCTCACACAAACCAAAGGATGAGGTCTTAGTATGGGAATGGTGTGACATTATGGTCCTATAATAGAAATGGTATGATGTGGTGGAGCTTGATTACTCACATAAGCCAAATCATTCAAGTGTTCCTTATAAACCATATCATCCTAGTTGTGAGTTGGCTCATAAGCTAGTTTTTTACTATGTTCCATGTACTGATTATTATAAAGAGGGTATGGATCCGTATCCCGAAAAATATTATCTGTAGTTGGGTCTTCAAATTCCTCCTCACAAGACTCTTCATGCCAATCAAGTTCTTGATTTGGATTTTGAGGATTTTGACTATGTTCCCCATATGGAGTATTATAGGGATAATAATAAAACTCCTTATAAAATCTTTCTCTATAGAGGTTCCTAGTGGGATTTTGTGTGGTCATTATATCATAAGTTGGATTGTACATGACTCCACCATATGTGTAGCTAGACATATCCACATAAATGATGAAAACTCGAAAAACAAAAAGGCTTAGAGTTCTACAAACTCTGAAAAATGATCCCAAGGATAAATGGTTCAAACTTGGTCCAACTTGGTCGAAAGGGTGGAGATATATCTCCAATGTGGTTTGAAATTAGAGTTGTATCTCCAAAATTATTTGTGCTAAGACTTGGCATAAAATATCCCAATGTCAAATGTCTAACTTCAAATGTCATACACATAAAAGGTCAAGCCTCTAAATAAAAACTGGCATGTCAAAGGTCTAGGTTAAAGTATTCCAAACAAGGTCTAAACTAGGAAAGGGAAAAGTTGAGTTACTAGGTATTTTGTCCAAACATGGAGTCAAAAGCTAGGCTCAAATAAACAATGATGTGCTAAGAATTTTGGCCAAATGACATCAAAATCTAGACTTGAAACAAAGGCTGATGTGATTTGATTTAATCTAACAAGTTTGGAAACAACTTTGACATAGATCTGACACACATAATCAAATATAAACATGATCAGTTGGCATAAGGCATAAGACAAAATGCTCTTTTAAGAAAGTCCATGTTCTCCCAAATAAAGGTACAAACAATGATAATGATAGGTACTAAACAAATAAACTATCAATAGTTTTCAAGTTTGGGTAATCGATTAATTGAAGTTATGCAACCCAAAAGAGAAAGATCTATGTATTATCCCCATGAATTAAGGCCTAAATGGAAATCAATCAATGTTTGAATCCAAACTTGACAAGGCTAATTGAAAACTCAACATTGAAAACTAGGATTTGACCAAACAGGCTAGATAAGATTGGATAGCATGACAACATAAGACAAAGGTCTAAATGGTATACATGACATGGTTTGAAACAAATGATTTTTGGTACAAGGTGAAACAAGTCTTGAAATAAATTGAGTAGCTTAATTGCATAAGCATGCTTGAATGATTTGATCTATGTTATGTTTCAAAAAACTCAAAGGCAAAATGGTTTGACATGATTTGGGTAGCATAATGCTACCCTCTGCAACTCAAATGGCACACACACACACAAAAAGTTTAGAAAAAATTTTAAGGCACAAGTGTGGTGTAAAATAACTAACATAATGCCTCTTTAGAAAAAAGAGTGATGTATAAACAAATTGATTTTGACATGGCTTATGAACAAATAAACAAGTTTTAGTCTCAAAACACCAAGAAAGATAAATGACCAAAATACACTAAGTATAATCTTCCAAATCCTAACAAAGGTATGGAAAAATGGGTTTGACTAAAACTAATTAGTTTTCAATCATTCTAGGGGAATCAATTGCACAATGACTTTCATTCCAAACAATACAAAAGAAAAGCACATAAATTGGGTGATTGTGGCATTGGCTAGTTATAAAAAGGTTTAGTCCTTTTTACAACCACTACATCCTACTGTTCACTTAGTGTAGTGTGATGTCTAAATGTAGATACATCCTATGTAAAACTCTAAAGGAGTAAGTGAAGTCAATGTCAGGAGATGAAAATCTAGGTCAAAGCTTCCCTAAAGAACTCATAGGAGGTAATGACGCCCCCCTCGCAAGCCAAATTTGCATGAAAATAAAAGACTAAGAGAAAGACTTTAAGGTCATTTTCAAGGTCACCCAAACTTTGATGAGTTTTTTGGGAGTGCTTTAGATGACATTCTTTCTAAGCCTTGGACTAGGATTTTTGCAATAGGAATGGTACTTTTGATTCTAAGGGTTCTGTAAAGGGGAAAAATGGAAGAGCATATAAGTAACACCCGTCTTTTTTCCAAATAAAAATTTAACTTAATAAACTAAGTAAATACAAAAAATTGGAAAGGTGAGTTCATTTTCAATCCCAAATGGAAAATGAGGTGGTGTTCATTTGACCCCTTGGTCTTAGTTGTAACTTTGAAAACTAATGCTAAAAACTCACTTAAGCACCTAAATACTAATTTAAGCACCCAAAATAATGTTCCTAATTCATTTTAAGCATGAAAAAGGTGATCTAAACATGTTTTTAGCAAGTGCCAAGCTTGGTCCTGCAAAAAAAATGTTAGCATGTCCTTTAGCTTTGAAGCTCTTTTAGGTTTGAAATAATGACCTATAAAAAAAGAGCTCTTGGGTATGTGTTTTAAGAAAAACATAGTGACCAATGTCATTTATATAATCGATGATTGCTATATTTGATAACTAATGATGGTTATCTAACCAAAATCAATTATACCAATGTGACTGATGATAGCTATCCAACTGATGTCAGTTACTGTGTAAACTTGTGGCAAACAAAAAATGGCAAAACAAAGTTAGAAAATCAATAACAAGAGTTTTAATGATCCAAATAAAGATTTTAAAGCTATAAAATGATCTTCTTCATATGCAGGATGCATCTCGTCCCACCGGGCATGTTATATGTGATCTAAGGAATTTGACTCAAGAGAGGATGGTTAGTATGGTGTTAATTTCAAAATAAAAACAAAATGAAAGAAACATACTAACTAGCATAACATCTCTAGGCCTAGACACTAGGGAGAGCTTAGTTAAAAAACATGAAGAAAACACACAACTAAAATGAAAAATAAACTCTCTTTTACCTTCTTTGGATGCTCCAAAATACTTATTGTAGTGGCTTGCTCAGCTTGTGGTCATGACGCTTCATCAAAGGAGGCTTGGCTATCTCCTCTTCTCCTTGGCACCTTTGGCTTATAGCTTGGGTTAGCTCAGAATCAATTTGGCATGGTAACACTAAGTATAATGGCTTCTTGAAGATATTTGTGCATTATAACTTTGTACCAAAATAACTTAGAAATGATGTTCATGGTCTCTTTATTTATAGATTTTTGAGAATGTCTAGAATCAACCTGAACCGTCCATCTTGAGATTGAGATGTGTGATTGAAGATTAATTCAATTTTTGAAATTAAGTTTATAATTATCCTCATCATGACATTGGAATAAGGGGAAATTAAGAGGAATGGAGGGCATCATGGAAGGCATTGATGAGGCATGGAGGGCATGAATTCTAATATTTATGGTATTTATGGCCTAGGGATGTCTTCCCAAGAAATGAGGTCACCTAATGATGTAGATATTCAATATTAATTTTCAAAACAAATTATTCAACAAGTTTTCATGGAATTATTAATTAGGCCTTGATTTGGGTTAATTAGCTCTTAAGCATGTTTAAGCACTTTGTGCATAAATTACTTAAATTGATCAGAATGTCTTGTTATTGGTCCAAAATTCAACTAGATTGGAAATTGAAGTCACTGCCAAATGCGTTGGATCCATTATCCCATTTATGATGTTACCAATAGAAAATAACAAAGGCACGTGTCTTGTGCAAGAGATTTGATAAGAAAGAACAATCCAGAACACTTAGGTACAAAATTGGCATTTTGACTTGGAATGATATAATCAAAGCTAGCTAGCCCATAAATTTCATTGCCCCATTTAATGATACCTTAGCTAAAATTGGCACTTGAATATATCAGTTTTAAATCATTCAGCATGTTTTAGTGTTTTTAGGCCAAATTGTGTATTTTTGGTAGAAATTGGTCAAAAGCCTAGTTGGAGGTTATCGGTGGCCAGATATAGGTGTCTACATTAATAAACATAAATAAACCTTAGTATAAAAATTAAACTAAATCTATGGCATTTTAAAAGTGTTCCCATTAATTTTTTCCCACCAATTTTTAATTTGGTCCAAAAGAGCCTATGCTATGGTTTCTTGAGCAAGGGTTTTATGATGATCAAAATGAAATCAACTTGATTTTTTATAGACCAAAGGATAGTAAAAGCTTGAGTTAGGATTAAACTATAAAATATAGGCATGGCTCATTTTGGGAGGGATCTAATAAACCTACAACTTGAAAACATGATGATTCGAGTAATAATTCAGGCAACAATTCAGGTGACAGGTCCACCCCAATTGATGATGGAACTTGTGGGAGCCATAATTTTTTCACCATAGCTCCAATTGACTCACCATTTGAACCATTGGAAATATAATAATGAGGAAAATGTGGTGAGATTGCATGGAGATATGATCAATAAAGTTTGACCCTCGAAAACTCAATGAAAGTGCCCCAAATTTTAATTTTAGTAGTGCAATCTAAAAATAGTAAATTTCTAAAAATAGTAATTCCTCAAATTTTGAATTGTTTTAAATCATGGAAGTCAAACCAACATCTCCCTCAAGATTGGTGACCTTCCACATCCTCCTCCTACTTTAAAAATGTGTATAAATGAAGATGTAACCCTGAAATAGAAATCAGACATCTCTTCTCAGAGATAGGCATATGTTTGGGTCTGCAAATTTAGTGAATAAAACATCTCTTCTCAGAGATAGCATCTTTGTTATTATGTTTTTCATATTTCTTGAATTATCTTTCAACCAAGGATTTTGAGTTTTGGATCAGTGGTATCATAGTGGTTTGTCTTTAGAGTGTATGATCCCGAGGATGAGGTTATATTACAGGAAGCTTGGGTGGGAAATAGAACCAGTAGACTAGCCACCTATTCACTCCAAATGACTTCAAATGGTGGACAACACTGAGACATCTAATCCTTTCAAGGAAATGGTGAATGAATCCCTCCAATAGTAGCAAGCGTAGATGTTACAATAATTCACTCAAATTCTCCAACAAATCTTGATGGGAAATTTTGGCTCCTCATCTGCACCTCTACATCCTTTCAGTGCTCCAACACCCTTCAAGGTTTAGGTGAATTTTGATATCCCTACATTTGAAGGAAAAATACATGCTGATGTAGTAGAAAATTGGTTGGATCAATTATCTTCTTATTTTTCTATAAATAAATTCACCGATAAAGAGAAGATCACTTTTGCTCTTTTGAAAGCATCATTGCCTGTCAAAAATTGGTGGGAAGTGTACAAAAAGAGATTTAGTGTAGATGATATTGGCATTGAGGCAGAACCTACTTGGGATGATTTCATAGAAGTTGTAAAGGAAGAATACTACCCCATTGGAGCATATGATGATCTATATATAGAGTGGCAACAACTTTGCCAAGGTAAGGAACAATCTGTCCAAGATTACACTGATATTTTTCATTCTCTATTTGCGAGATTAGGCATCCAAGAAAGTAAGAAACATAAGGTTCTCAAATATCATGGTGGACTACAATGGTACATATGGGGAGAAATTAAACTCTCTAATTTGGAAACCCTCAGTGATGCATACAAGTTTGCAGTGAAGATTGAGCAAAAGCATGGAAGAATGAATACAAAGAGTTAGCCTTTAAAATGGAAAAGTGATAAAGAAGGTCAAATACAAGGCCAAAATTGGAAGCAAAAGGAAGGAAAGACTAGAAAGTGGTGTGATTATCACAAATCTAGAACTCACTCCAAAGAAGAATGTCAAGCTATCAAATCCCTACTTATTGAGTCACAATCCTCAACATCTACTGCTCTATCTCATACAAACCCTGTAGTTGAAGACGTTGAAGAAGAGATTGTAGATGCTACGCTTGAAGCCATTGTTTCTTCGTCACAGACCCATGAGGAGAGGCTAGATGACAAGGAAAGGTTGTTTCAATCTAAGTTATGGGTGAAAGGTAAGCCTCTATATTTCATTCTTGATAATGGAAGTCAAAAGAATTTAATCTCTACTAATGTTTTGAAAATCCTAAATATATCTATGAAGCCTCACCCAAAGCCATACAGTATTAGATGGTTGAGTCCAGGGAGAAACCTCCATGTCACCCACCAATGTCTTCTCTCTTATGCAATAAAACCTTTCCAAGATGAGGTCTTATGTGATGTGGTCAATCTAGATGTTTTTGATGTACTCTTTGGTTATCCATTCATGTATGATAAACATGGCATCTATGAATCAAGAACTTGAAGGATCACTCTCACTCTTGGAACATGATGCCATAGGGTACCAGAGGTACCACCTTCTACATCTGTCTCTCTGATTAGTGCCAAGAAATTTGTTCTCATGGTGGTCAAGCCATAAGAATCCAAAAAGGCTGATGCTATATCCCTAACTACACAAACAACACAATAATAGAAGAAAATAGATACCAAGCTAAATAAGTTCATGACCTTCCATCCATAGACTGATGGTCAGATAGAAATGGTGAATAATCGAGCCCTGCAAAGTTCCATAAAGCACAGTCCAATCCAAGTATGAATCAGGAATAAAATTAAAATAAATTTGCCACATTTGATGACAAATCTTGATGCAATGGGGACCATTTATTCTCAAGGAGGGAGAAATGATCTGGGAAATAATTTAGGCAATAATTCGGGTGACAGGTCCAGCTCAATTGATGATAAAACTTTTGGGAGCCATAACTTTTGCACCATAGCTCCAATTGACTCACCATTTGAACTGTTGGAAATCTAAGAACAAGGAAAACATGGTGAGATGGGATGGAGATTTTCCTAATGAATTTTGAGCCCCAACAACCCAATGGAAGTGCCCTAAATTTTAATTTTAGTAGTGTAGTCTAAAAATAGTAAGTTTCTAAAAATAGTAATTCCTTGAATTCTATATAGTTTTAAACCATGGAAGTCAAACCAATTCATCTCCCTTGATATTGGTGACCTTCCACATCTTCCTCCTACTTTAAAAATATGTATAAATAAAGTTGTAACCTAAAATGAAAATCAGACATCTCTTCTCAGAGATAAGCATATGTTTGGGTCTACAAATTTAGTGAATAAAACATCTCTTCTCAGAGATAGCATCTTTATTATTATGTTGTTCATATTTCTTGAATTATCTTTCAACCAAGGCTTTTGAGTTTTGGATCACATGAGGAGCAAACTTTAACAATTTTAGACAAGTTAAGACAAGAGCCATGAACAAATAATCCAACCAAGTTAAGGTGTGGATGATCTTCAAATATAGATAATGTGTAAGAATGTTAATAACACTTTGATTAGGTGAATTTTCAAATTTAAGATACACATTTTCACAATTTTACACAAGGGTCCCCATTTTTTAGAAATGGGGGTATGTTGACCTCAACAAATGGTAACTTCTAGGGAAATATAACAATATGTTAGAATTCAAAGACTCTGTTTCAGGAAAATAAAGAGATTACTTATTCTATTTGATCAATATCAATATCAAGATTAGTTCATGGTTAAAACAAGTCTTACATATGTAGAATTAGGATCAAATATCAAAACCTAGTCATGTTGTGTGTGTGCTTTGATTCCACTTACTACTTGCCATGAGATTTTGGGAACAACTTTCAAATTTCATGCCTTTAACCATTAAAATTGACTTACAGTATGTTTGGATATTCATTAATACCCATGATTTACCTCAGGGAAAGCTTGGGAATTACTCTACTGCTAGCCAAGCATCCATAGCCTTGACAAAGATGCCTTTAGATCCATTCTAAGCCTTGTTCCATTGCTAGCTAGGCATGCATAACCCCAATGGAGATTACCTAAATCATCTTTGCTTTAGAAATCCCTTTGAATTTTGTGGTAAGTTCTTATTTTTGTATTTTTTAGGTCATTTTTGTCTTTCTAGCAAAGGTTGGGAACCAAGTTAGCTAGGTTCAGGGATTTGGTCAAATGTTTGATCTTCAGACAATCACCTATGGTTGCAACTTTTGTCCTAGGTAATAATGTTTGATAAGTTCAAACATGATTATGTCTTAATAGTTTAAAATTCCATCCCATATGTGTAATTCTTCTCAAATCCAAGTTTGGATCAAAACAATGCTTAAGATATTATGAAATAGTTAACCTACCAAATAGTCCTTACTAGTTTATCCAAATTATAACATACAACTTGCATTTCAAATCCATGGTCAACACTTGCTTAAGGTTCATACCTAAATTCCTAAAATTGTGGAGTTCCTGAGTAATTAGGTGAAGCTTGAGCTAAAAATTATCTAAAAGGACTTATTTAAAATCAAGGAACAAAGCAAGAGAAAACAAACAAATATACACATGCATTATATAAAAACAAGGGATAGGAAGGAAAAAATAACAAGACACAAAGAATAGGAAACAAACTAAACTAATCCCTAAATTAACTCCAGAAAGTACTTAGCTCCAGGATCAAATGAAAAGTTATTTATCCTACCATATAATCTTGAGGCATGAATATTTTCACTCAGTGGCCCCTTCTTGTGGATAGGGAAATTTGCATGCTCATGTATTCCATATGATGCAACTTGGTTTTCCATTTATATTCTCCAATAAATAAGTTGAATATATGGGTTTAAAACCCAATCATCTTCCTCCCAGATTCTTCTAATTTATAGTAGAAGTGATAGTTCTACTTCATCTATAGATAAATAGTGGCTTATATCATCTTAAATCAATAATGGTAGCTCAAATAACATCCTTATATTGATGTTTTCATTGGGTTCTTTTTGAGGTGGAAATGGACTACCAATATTTACACAAAAGTCTTCTAAGTCATCCCAAAAGGCTTCTTCATCTTGATCAATTAAATGATGCTCATCTAGAATCTTACCATTAGACACATGATGGTTTTATACTTCTAACCTTTTAATGAAGTCATATGATAATTCTTGATATATTTCACCCACTTCCTCTTCATATTTAGTGAAGAAAGATAAATCTTCTTCGTAATTGAGTTCTAGCTAATCTAGTTTTGGGTTCTCTAGATCATCACTACTCTCTTGGGACACCTCAACTTCTTTCAAGAAATCTTAGTGTAATTAATGACCATGGGCATCTTCTCCAGTAGTATCCTCTATTCCATTAGTGACTTCATATGAAGTACCCTCATAGCTTTCTTCTGAATATAAGTCAGTTTGTATCTGATCTTGTTCATGGGGATGCTCATTCTAAATAGTTATTCCTTCTTCCAAAACATATTTAGGTTCAATTTCCTCTTCAAATGGAAAATCAAAAGCCTCTATCATGAAACCATGAGATGTCCTTATAGATCTTGATGTCCCTACAATATTATCTTGGTTAGGCACAATTTCAATTGTATCCCTTTCACTTTGAGATGCTTCAAAAACATTGCAATGATCAGCCAAATATATATCACAAAAACTAATTTTTATTTTTTCAAGTGATCCATTATTATTGTCATCATGAAACCTATTTGGAGGCCTATTGAACCTTTGAGAAGCATAGTATTTGTTAAAGCCCTCCCTTGTATTTCCTACTTATTTTTGCAACTGAAGAAAGTTAGTGCTCAATTTTTGGACTATTTTTAATATCAAGTCAATTGAATTTTTTGGTTTCTTAGGCTCATGAATTGGAGCATTACTACTGTCTGTGGGCATTAAAGTTCCATGATTTTTTGGATGAAGGCCACTAGTAGTGTTATTCAGGAACCCTAGGTTTTGGCCAAGATATGGATGACTCAATAGTAATTGGTTCCTAACTAGAGGTTGGTTCAAGTTAGGTATATTTTGATTGGCATTAGGGATGGAGTATGCCATTTGACCTTGGAGTCACATTTGGTCTTTAATAATCATAACTTCAGCATAAGCTAAGGCTGATGTATTAATGACACGAGTAGGTATTTTAAGAAACACATAAGTCATGGGATCTAAGGCATCTTTTTAGATCTCTAAAACTAAAGCCTCATCATGTGTGTAAGGATCTATTGTTATTTTGAATATTTTTTGGAACCTAGCATTGAAGACTCTTATGGTCTCATTTACATCTCTCTTAACCATGGTAAATTGCTAGTACAAGACATAAGGGCTAATGATTTTACTAAATTGATCGATGAAAATGTTATTAAATTCATTCCAACTGGTAATGTAATCTTTTGAAAGGTTAAGAAATCAATCATAAGCAACATATTTAAAATTGAATGGAAATAACCTACAAATTACATCTTCATGAGTCACATTCAACAATAATAAAGTAGCTTTGAAACTTTTAACATGATCCTTAGAAGTTATATCATTATTGGGACTAAAAATGGGTAAATATCTTTCAATATTTTGAGTAAGATCATGTACTATACCTACCATATTGATTGAATAACCATCAAGCCAAGACATACCTTAAACACATGAGTACCCTGACTTGGGAGAAGTTGGTTGAGACCTTGAAAGTTTATGCTTACCTTAGTCTCACCCTCTTTTGTATTTCTATATTGTGAATTTTGAAACGTGTTTAATATATGATGCATCAAACTGATATTTACAAAAAATCATCATTAAGTTTGCACATTAAGTCAATTTTGCATAAATACATGTAAAACATGACTATCTTTAACTAAGTGAGCTTAAAGATATGTCTAGACTGATGAATTAGATGGATATTCACACTTATAAGCTTGAATAAACTTAAATTTACAAATAACCAATAAATTTTTGTTCAAAATTACTATTACTAACCTTAGATGCAGGATATACACAAAACATGAACTACCTTTGCATGAATATCCATGGATTTTCAAAGAATATAGATCTTTTGCTAAAGGAATCCCAAAGACTAGTCTAAAATCATAAAGATCGATTATATTTACACACTTATGCTCAAATGAACACAAGTTTGCAAAGAATGCACTGATCTTTGATCAAAACACACCAAAATTAGTAAAGATTGTGTAAATTCATAAAGATTTGCTTAGGCCTTCCTTCTAGCACCAGTGAAGCTCCACTTGTTGATGCCTAAATGTGTATAATAGGTGCTCAGAGTATTTAAAGAACACTTCTCATTTTAGGATTCAAATAATTCTATGCATGAGTTGCAGGTTGTGATAATCATGCTATCTATTGATGAAATAGAGGCAAAGCAAGTGGACTGTTTCACAATATTTATAAAGTTTGGTGGTTAGGAGCTACCGTGGCCAATTAGCTATCTTTGAAAAGAATGAATTAATCTGAGCTAATATCAGTGAATTACAATTAAAAACTAATTTAAGAACTAATCTAAGATGGATATTTACAATGATAATTAAACTAGAGTGATCTGGTTAAAAAGGAGCAAAAGGAAGGGTAGGGTAGAAAGAGATGTTGATCTTCATTCCAAACATCATGACAAAATTCAAATATCATCCAAGAATGTACTTTACCAATGTATAACATAAAGTAGTATAATCTCAAATCCTATTACACATTAGGCAAGCTTCTAAGGAAGGTATAAATAATGAAAATAAGAACTAGGTTCAATTTAAAGGTTTACCCTACAAGCAAACAACATTAGCCCAAATACAAGAAGAGTAATAAAAAAAATGAACCTAAGGACTTTCAATCAACCTAGCTTTGGAACAAGTTAACAATTTGTAATCAAATGTACACACCAAGAATTCATAAGAACCATTCAAATATGGAAATTAGAACAAGCAAGTGAGAGGGAAGCCATGATAACAATGAACACAAACAAATATCCTGACAATATTTATATAATTCTTTGCATATATTAATTGGTTCAAGTTTACAAAGTAATTTAGCTCTAATAACTCCCCCCTTATTACAAATGACAATACTCTTTTTATAGAATGTAAGGAATTATGTTGGTCAGTTATATCCAATTACAAGTGTACATGTGTAAGGACAACTATCCTTTTTAAAAAAAGATCTAGAATACACTAAACTTTCCAAGTGGACTAACCTGTAAGTAATTTGCTTACAAGTTGCACATGCCTTTACAAAAAAAAAAATCTATTTTCAAATATTACAATGCTTCTACAAAAAATAATATTTTAAACTAAGTTTGAGGACCCTATTTCAATGCAGTCTCCTACCTTTCTTGAAGGATATTCAATCTATCATGTTGCTCACTGATAAACTAGAGGTCAAAAATAGGCTTCAAGAAGAGTTCTTTTCCTTAATTCTCTAAGCCTCTGAGGTCCTTCTCAACCATCTATATTGATTTCTTTATGCCCTTGACATCTCACATTTTCTCCTTGGATGATAGGAGTAGGCCCATGATTCTCTTGTTATCATCCCCCATTTTACCCTACCCTTGGCTTCTCACTTCTTACATGAATTCAGTAGTTCTATGATTTAACTCCTCATCTAGAATAAGGCCCAAATAACTAAGTGAGGTGGGCTCCTTGATCAAACTATCCAAGATGTACAACACTTGTCCTCCTTCTACTTGAGGTCCCTAAAAATGTCCTTCATTTGCTTGGACCATTTTCTTAAGGCATTGATCTTGTCCACTAATATGGCCATACCCATGTTTAGGTGTGCTAGGTTGATTATCCTAAATTTTTGAACTTGATACTTAGTCAATGTTTTATCAATTCTTTCACCTGATAACTTATAGCCTACCATTGGCCAACTTGTCCTATAGTCATATCTCTTTGCTTGCTCATTGTATTCCTTTTGGTCCTTACTGACTTCATATACTTGAATAAGTAAGCCATGGTATCCTAAAACTATTTGAATCTTTCTTATAGAATTTCCAAGATAATAGTTTCCTTCAAATTCTTATTTTGTTGCAATATTACTTTGATCATTATTTGTAAATGGTTTGACTGGGCTATGTTACATCAAGAATTTTCCCTTTAAATATCCTATCCTCCCCTAGATTTTATCCTTCAACAAGGGTCAAACATGTGAATGGTTCTATCTTTTTGAGGGTGAATTCTCTCCCACTGACCATGGCTCTCTTTTCAATTACCCTTTCCAAACTGGTAGTCTCTGGATTAAATTGAACCCCTACTGATGATTGAGTTATCTTTGTAGCTGGGGTTTCCATTTGTGTCCCACTTGAAACCCTTGGGGTCCCTTTTTCTTCTTCCTTATATAAGGTCATAATCTAAGGCTTGATCTCATCATGCAAATTTATATTGACCAACTTTGTGATAGCTCAAAGGTTGTGCATGGTAGGGATCTTATACAATTTTCCATATATAAGCAATTTAGGAATGGTTGGGCCATGAATTGGATTATCCTCACTAAAAAGGTTGATCTCACTCAAAATATGAGTGAAGGTCAACTTGGGCTTCTTGCTACCTAATGGGACTAAGGCTAGTTTATATTTTCTTTTGGGTTGGGTTGCAACAGGGACCAAGTCTAAAGCTACTTCCTTCCCCTTATCTTCATCTACTTATTTAGCCTGAGCTTCCTTTACTTAGACATCTTCCTCATCTAATTGATAGGCACTAGCAGTGCCTTCAGGGCATCTTCTACTTTTTATTCAAGATCTAGTGCTATTATGTCAATTTATTCAATTGGTGATCCTGATTATTCAACATGGGTTGAAGGTGATGCCATCTCATTGGGTCTTCTTTCTTCTGGCCTATACTCAATCTATAATTCAGGCCTTTGTATCTCTATTTGTGGATGAACTAGAATAATTCTAAAAGATGGACCTCCTAGTAAATGGTATTGCCTGGGTCCCATCTACCATATATCATCATTGCCCTTATATTACCTTAGCAAACTAGATATCATTTGATGTCATGTTTCTTCAACCTTGTCAAGAATTTGGTGAATATGAATAAGCCCTAGTATACATTGGATCATAAGGGCCAAGCTGATGCTCATACATCATATTGATCCATTTTTCCTTCAAATGCTTTACCACCTTCTCATTGGGGTCCTAGTGTCATAGTTCATCATGTTGTAATATAAAATAGGTCATGTGCTTGGAAGCAACCTCAATATTGTCCCATTGTTGAAACACAATGCTACCAATGGTTAAGGGGAAGGTGTGGAGTAGTCCCTTCCTCTTGGTTCTACAAAAAACCATCTACACCATTACATATCTAGAAAGCCACTTCTTGCTCCACCATCTTGATTGGCACATAGACTGGTAATCTGAGTGGGGTGCATTGTATCCCCTCAATCTTGATTATAGTGAAATATAGATAGAGCCATTAATCTCCTATGGCTTCAACATATTTATTTATCATAGGTTTAACTCTCATCATGGGAATTCCTATGATAGCCTTTACTAAGGCTAGATAGACACAATCACATATGAATTACATATGGTCCATGTATTTGAATATATGAAATTTTGAGTAGTATTGGTAGACTATTTGTTTCCCATCAAGAAACCATTCTTTGAGGGTGTGGATCTTGGTTGTGGAAAGCAAGGCACCCAAGAGGTATGACATCATGCATAAGTGGTTGCTAGTCTTCTTTTTGATTATAGAGAATTACCTCTTCAATTAAGTGCTAATCATTTCTCCTAAAGGGGGAGTGAGTTATTTCTCAACCATGAAATACATAAAAGAGACCTAGAATTTATCAACATAGGTGGTGAAGGGGCTACCACATAATCTAATCATTAATGTCATAATCATCCTAATCCCTATCCTAAATTGGTTGATTTGAATGTTGCCACTGAGGTCAAAAAATCCCTAGTTTTAAGAATATAACCATGGGGTAAGGATGATATTTAGGTCATTCTGATGGCCCAATTATTAATTATGGGTACATCTACTTGGGGTTTGGGTAATTTATATTAATTTTCAAATTCTATAGGATAAATGTAGGCACACTTCCTAAAGCTCCATTTGTGAACTAACATACCCTAATCAATTTTACAATCTTTGAAAATAGGAGAGAGAACATCAATGCAATGCAATAAGTACCTCTAGTTTTGCTATAGCATAATGAAGGTTTTTCATTTGAATGACAACCAAGTCATAATACCTCCTCTTGATGGATGCATTTATCTCATCTTCCCTTGTGATGGCTAGTAGCTCTTCAATAGCCTAGAAAAGCTTGGAGTAGTTGTTGTCTCCCATTTTTAAAGCCACGATATTGAATTTTACATCCTTGAAGATCCTTCCCTCTTAATCTATGGTCAAATAGAGCTTTGTATCTTTTCTATATTATTTTTGGTCTGCCATGATTGTGAGTTTGATAAATTGTTCCCTAGTGGTCTATAGTTTGATTCTGGATCAATTTGCACTTACTCAGATGATGATTCAATCTCCTAGACTCAATTGTGATTAATTATAGATCAAATTATGGATTTTATAGATGTTAGGGATTTTCAAAGCTTTAATGATGATGGAATTTTGCACTTAAGTGAGATTTATGCCTTAGATTTCATTTGGATCCTTGTATTTATACTTTTGCCTTTTTGAGCCCACAAAATCTTTGATTTTGTCTATTTCTACCCATGTGGCATCATCATAGCATCTATGTAGCATTTTAATGGTAGATTTTCTCATTAACGTGTAAAAAAATTGATTATTTCCTTTTAAAATATTTATTTTATCTCATACCATCTGATCTCTTTGTTTGGATCAATGTGGTTCATTGATTTTAATCTTGAGAGTCAAATGCCATTGGCCACTATTTGTGCTTGGCCCTAAGGTTGTGCCACCTGGTAGTCTTGTGGGCCTTCTGAGCTTTGTTGAAAAGTCTTTGTTAGTCTTGCACCATAATATCCAATGGGTATGAATCAACGTGGGCCATTGATCTTCAAAAGGTGCTTGAACCTTAAATAACTAATTTTACAAGGTTAAATTTGACGTTCACATGAGTGTCAATGATTTCCTCATGATCATCAATGATGTCCACATGATTTTTATAATTTAATCCCATGTGTATTTCTTATTGAGCCTAATTTTGATGTTCACATGACCATCAATGATATTCTCATGATCATTAATGACATCCATGTGATCATCACAATTTAATCTCATGTCATTTCCTTGTTGGGCCTAATTTTAATGTTCACATGACCATTAAATATGTCCATGTTACTATCAAATTGACTTAACTTCTTGCAAGCTTGACACTTGCTATTTCTTGGTTCGTTTATTCTTACAATCATAAAAATTAAGTAAGCCTAGGAATATAGAATTTAGACCAAAGTTATAGACTAATGTTTTTATTCATATTAAAAAATATGAATAGAGATTTAGGTTAAGGTCTTTAGGCAAAGATTTCAACATATTAAAAATATCCTTTGAATAATAAAAGTCATAGCATAAGTCTTTAGCCTAAGGTTTTATTATATTAATTAATACAATTAAAACCTTAGGGTAAAAACTTAGGCTAGGACTATGTCATAATAAATGGGACCCTTAAATCTCACACAATTAGATCTTTGGAATATTCTCAAATGCATGCCATCTATCTTGATCCATGGGGTTGAGTGAGACTAGTTTTAAGGAGCAGGATCCTTGACTTATTGGGCCCATCTCACATCGTCCGATCAACTTTGCTTAAGTAATGTGGGTCATTGATCCTAAAAATAAGCACAATGTTTAAGTTATGACTCAAATACATATGGAACTTAGGATAAAATCTTAATACTAACATCTTATTTATGTTAATAAACATGAACAAGACTTTGGGATTAAAATTTTATCCTAAGTTTATAACAAAGGGGCCAAGCATATAATAAAGTTAGACCATGCTTAATATAAAAGGGATCAAAGGGTATCGGGGCATAAAGGGGACCAAGTATATAATTTTTAGACTAAGGTTTGGTCATGTTAATAAACATAACTAAACCTTAGTATAAAAATTAAACTAAGTCTATGGCATTTTAAAAGTGTTCCTACATAATTTATTCTTGCCAATTTTGAATTTGGTTCAAAAGAGCATGTGCTAAGGTTTATTGATCAAGGGTTTTATGATTATAAAAATTAAATCAAATAGAATTTATACATACCAAAGGCTATTAAAAGTCTGAGTTGGGATTAAACTGTAAAATCTAGGAATAGCTCATTCTAGGAGGGCTCTAATAAACCTACAACTTGAAAACATGAAGAACAAATGCTAGCAATTTTAAACAAGGTTAGACTAGATCCATGAACAAATAAGCCAACCAATTCAAGGTGTGGATGATATTCAAATATATATAATGTGCAATCATGTTAATGACACTCTGATCAAGTAAATTTTCAACTTTAAGATACATATTTGCATAATTTGACACAAGGGTCCCCATTTTTCAAAAATGGAGGTATGTCGACCTTAACGCATCCTTTCCTTAATACAAGTACATACTAAATGGGATGTTAATGTATTTAACTACTCATACACTATTGTATGTATTTAAGATTCACTTATAATATTTATTTGTAATTTATGGGTAGGCACTATATTTTTGATATTTATCCACAACCTCCTACTAGATAAGATTACCAATTAAGTAAATACTTAGTTAACTTCTGCTAATAATAGTTTTCTCTTATTCTATTTATAACTACTCACCAAAACCATAAACCTAACCCTATATTCCTTTCTTCTCAATATAAGAACATAGAGGGCTAGTGGGTGAGGGATATTGTAGATTCTCAAAGTTAATGTTATACTGGTAGAATTAGGCTAGTGTTCTTAATTAAAATGGGTAGTTATGTTACTTAGATAAACACATTTTATCTCATTATCAAAATTTCATATATTTATTTATGCATGTATTTTGGGTGTTTTTATTATTGTAGGTAACATGATTCTGGACCTTATCTATAAATTTAATAATTTTTGAGTTACCTTGAAGTAACTAGTTTTTTTTCCAAATATGCCTTTTGCACTATCATTTCACTATATTATAATAAAACTAAACCCTAAAAAAGAATATTTCAATTGAATATAAATAATAATATTGTAGGAATATATAGGTCTACCAAATGTACCCAATAATTCTCTATAATTATTAGCTTTGAGTTTGTTTGATCTGTAGGCTCTCTGAAGTACTAATCTAACAGGAAAATAGTTAACATGCCCAAAGGGTACTAAATATAGAGGGTTTCACCATAATTGTAGCTACACTATCCATTCTCTGAGGTTAATAGAGATTAAATTCATTGGGATAATTTCCTATCGGTGCACTATAGTCTTAAATGGTTTATGGCTTCTTATTGGGAAAACAAAAATCCTAGCACTTTTGATATATTGTGACATACGTGGAAGTTAAGTTAATATATAGTATTGTTTAAGTCTTAGGTATTAGGGGATTCCTATAAATTCACTAATAATTATGCGTCATCATAGCTAATAAATAAATATTTTTGAGTTCTAAAAATATTGAAACATAGTTTATAACCTAAGGAATTTCTACAAAACAACACATTAAAAAAACTTGGAATATATTAAAAATGGTAGTGAATCATAAATCTCAGTCGAAGATAAAAGTGTTTAAAAATATATACTATACCTTTCTACAAAAAATCAACCCAACCAAGAATTTATTATTTTGGCACAAATATAGAAGACACTAAAAACATCAAAAAATGTTGAATGAACACTTGACACAAAAGACAAAGATAGTTTATTTTCGAAGAAAATATCTACCTTTTAGAAAAAAATTAGGTCAAATAGAGACATTTGATTTTTTTCATGATTCTCAAGGTGGAATAAAAATACCATACAAAGGATGAATCAACACTTTTCATATAAATAAAGTTTGTTGTATAGTCTAATAAATACCTTCTATAAGAAACCAATTAAGTCAAATAGAGATCTTTTTTATAAAACCCTTAGTACCCCACTACATTCACCAATTTATGATCAACCAAGATCCCCTAAGTGTTATTTGGGAGGATAATATGAGGTATTTATAGTAATCCACTAAAATATAGGCTTGAGACTCAACATACAAAAAAAAATTCTGGATCTGAAAATTATACCTATTGTGGACATAAAAACAAAAGATCTATATGGTCCACAAAACCACACAAGGGTTGAATTTTTTTAGCTTTGATACCATATTAAATTATTATATATCATCTATAATCACTATAGATATCATAATAAAAACACCCAAAATATATGAAATATATGAATTTAATGAAATCTTGAAGAAATACAATACATATATTATTTCTAGGAAGCAATACTACCTCTTTATATTAATAGGCTAGTCTAAATTTACCAGTACAACAATATTAACTCTCTTCCACAATGTAACTTACCCACAAGTCCTATATGATCTTAAATAGATGTGAAATATATTAGGGTAAGGGTTTGTATGTTAATTTTATAACAAGTCTCCCTAAGAGTTAGTTAACTAGTAGAATGAGTTTGCCAAAGATTACTTAACTAGTAGAGCAAGTGTATTTAAGATAAGATCTTATTATTAAAATTGGAATTAAATTAAATAAATACTTAATTGATAATATTCTATAATAAATAGTAAATGTATTAGTGCGCATATAATTCATACCTATCTAGATTATATATATTTATAATATAATATTGCAAGTGCATCTTAAAATCATAAAAGAGTTTGAGTTAATAATTACACTAATAGATGATATATATTTTTTATCAATAAAAAAGGTTGGGGGGTCCGTCACCCTTTCATTAATATCATAAAATAATTACATCGATCCATAAAAAAAAATATAGGATCCAAAAATATCATACTCAATGCATTAGCCCAAGTACAAAGCAAATGAAGAAGTAAATTTAACATGGAAACCACTTAGCACTAAAATATTTCATCCAAAAAAAAACAAAAAAAAAAAAAAAACTATTGTGTAGGAAATAGTGATAAAACTCATAGAGCACGATAACAAATTATTCTAAGAAATTAGCCTCCAAATAAGAATTTACCACCTTCCATTATCAGATGAATAAGATGTTACACAATAAAAAATATCCCCATAGGTTCAAATTATTTAGGTGAGCAAAAAGAAAAGAAAAACTCACAATAAAGCATTAATTATTAGAATGAATAATAATAAGAAGAGACACAATAACAATGGGCAACATATTTTGTATCCAAAGGCCAAGGACTTCTACAACATGTAATGAAAGATAAAACAACCAATCATAGGAAATCCAAAAATTGTTATGCAGCTATAAATAAGAGAGTAAGCATTCAAAAAGTATTTATTATCACTCCCATGATTTAGCTCAGCGAAAAAGATGACAATAAATCCCAAAGTAAAATAACCAAGGAAAAAGGGAAATGTTAAATTAGGTTGAATCTTAGTGTGATATTAAGTATTTAGGTGTTATAAAATTATTTTTTGGCATAAAAATTGAAAATTATCGACCAAATAGGAAATTATGGTTGAACCAAAGGAAGTATGTTGAGATGTAATTGTAGATGTTTAGAATGAAGTAAAATAAAACTATAAGTACCCCCTTTATTATGATTCAAAAGTAATTTATTGAATAGTGTCCCAAGACATAAGAAGAGATTGAGGGAATGTCTCATTTTCCTTATGTAAGTGTGTTTGGAAGTCTAATGTATTCTAGGTATACACTAGACCGTAAATTACCCATACAGTGGGACTTGTAAGCATATATTGTCCAACCCAAGATAGGAAAAATGGATTTAAATGAAGAGGATATTCATATATTTGTGTGGAACTTTATAGTAAACAATTCATTACAAAGGAACACCTAAGAAAAATAAAAAAAATGAATATACAAGGCTTGATGTTGATTGGATGAGAGATCTCGATTGTCAAAGATCTATAAGTGATTATGTATTTAACTAGTTTGGTGAAGTAGTCAGGTGGATTATTAATTTGCAATCAATAATTTCATTATCAACTTCAAAATTTGAGTACATAATAGCCATTCATGTCAGTAAATAGTCTATATGGTCACAAAGGTTATACTCAAATATTAGATTCATACATAAATCAATGAGGATATATTGTGATATTAAAAGTAAAAATTATTTTGAAAAGAACCCCATTTATCAATATAAATTGAAGCATGTTGATTTATAGTAACATTTTTTTGGAGACATTGTTTAAGACAAGAAGGTACTATTGGAAAAGGTGGATACTTTGGAGAATGTTGTTGATTCATTATCAAAGGCTATGAATACTAAGAAGTTTTTTGGGTGTTGAAGATCAATGAACATGGATTCCTTTATCTATAAAAAATATTACCCTCTCATCATCTTTAAATATTATTCAACAAGTGGGAAAATGTTGGAAATGAGTTGTATACTTTTCAACATGTACACTCTACATGATTTACACTCATTTAGACTATATATGTGGAATGTGGGGAATCATATGGGTGGTTTTAGCCCATATTTTATATAGAGCATAGTTTTCATACCCATTGTCTTGTAATACTACTTAGATGATTTCCTATTAATGTACCTAAAAATACTCTAACATGCATTAGGGTAAACTAGAACTTCTAATTCTGTTATTGTATTGTAAATGATTGAGTTAGTTCAATAAGGAATAAGGTTATCATGCAAGGTTTTTTTATTGAAAAATTTTCCCTTGTAAAAGGATTATGTATTGTATGTGTGCCATTTTTCCTTTATATTTTAGCTTTATATTTTGTAATCATTTATTCTCTTGCATTAATTTATCATTTTATTTTTCTCTTCAAACATGAAAAGAATAAGAAAAAGGTCAATTTTTTTGAGAATGTAGAACTCAAAAACAAGGTGACCTAAAATGACAAAATCATACAATAAGATGCATCATGTGGTATATCAATTTAAATTACCAATTTATATGCATCATGTGGGACATCAGTTTAAATTACCAATTTATATGCATTATCATGGTCATCATAACACCCATGATGACCCAACCTACACTATCCAACCCATTGTAATATAGATGGCTTACATAGACACAAAAAAATTGGTGGGATTTATGTCCCCCTATGGTATTTAGGGATCACTATTTACATAGAAAGGAATCTAGTGTGTTACAAGGTTGAATAAGCTACTACCATGCTCAATAGGGTTTAAACGGGACCCTAAGTGCTTTTTGCCAATAAGAGGGCCTAAATTTAAAAATTAAGTGAAAATTTTAATTTTGATTCCAATTTGATTAAATTTTCAAAAAATGCTTATAAAAAAGTCAAAAATGTCTCATGTGGCTTCAAAGGGAGCCTAAAAAATCCTAGTTTAGCTCATGATGGGTGGAGAACCTAATCTCCACTTTTGGATTTAGGCATACCTTACTATCAAATCATGTTAGATTATATAAGCCCTAAATATATTTATGAGTACTTGTGAACGTTATGTCATTTAAATAAGGATGATAAAATCTTTAGGATAAGAGAATTGAGGTTTGGGAAGGGAAGATTAACTTCTATCTCTTCCAATTCATCCCTCAAAACCCTAGTTGGCCACTACTATGATTGTCCACCTTAGGTAGGGCCACATGCAAAAAATATGATTTTAGTGAAGGTATCATAATTATAATTTGACAATAATAATGTAATTTTGGGTGAATTTTGAAATCGATGACACTTACAAGAATTCTCCACAACATTCTAGGTGCTCACATAAATGAAAAATGGATTTGGGGGAAAGCTCACATATAATCCATTAATGGTTATTTTAAGGTAATTGACTCTAAAATTCATGTTGTGGAAATATTTTTGATTGTATAAAAATTTAAGGAAGTAGGGACCCCTCTGGGACCTCCTTCTAGATTCCTAGCCAAGTCAGGAACTTTTCTCATTTTCATCATATTAGCTAATTTTTGGATATCATTAGAGGTGTTCATAAGAAAAATTTGCCATTAAAACCCCTAACATGATTGATCACCTTGAAAATCTAATTATAAGTCATGTTTAACATATATTAAGGTAAGTTTGACAAGTTTAAGGTAATGGTTCCTTCTAACATTATTATTATATAGTCATGATTGTCTTAGTCAAGTGGGTTCAAAGAGTGTCATAGGTTTAATTATCTTTTTTATGACATTTAACATGTGTAAAGTCACTTAATGTCTTTTCATAGTCTATACAAGTTCCTAAAAAGATGTTATAACCTCTTTTATAATATTTTAACCATTTTCAAGTGTTTTCTTATGTTCTTTGTAACATTAAAGAGGAGAATCTTGAAATAAGTGGCACGTATTTGGAAATATAATGTATGGTCATGTTGTACTTGGTCCATATAGGCATGAGAAACTCCATTGATACTATTTTAGTAGGGTCTCCAAGTAGAATATAATAGTTTTCATGGTAAAAGATAGGTTTTTCAAGAGGTGGTTGAAGGTGTTCAAAATGAAGTTTATATTCAAACACTTCAAGTCTCCCTCAATTTTATTCAATCCTAAATCCATGAATTGGAGGAAGTTATAGGTCTTAGAAAAGTAGAAAACACTCCCTTTCCTCCATCATCTCCTTGGCAAACTTCTAAAGGCCAACCTTAGATACTTGGTTCATATAATATAATTAGAATTAAGACTTGAAAATTTAAATAGAGGAGGGGGTACTAATGGCCTTCAAATTCATGCCTGTATTTGTCATATTGGTGGCCCCTCATTTATGAACAATCCCTAAGATCACATGGTGCTCTAAAACTAATTATAAACCCTGCAAACTCAATTTCTAGAAATATCAGAATAAGAACAAGAGAGTGAATGAAATGGATGATTCAAAGAGGTCCTATAGATATTTAATATCCATCTAAAAATGTTTTTAAATATTTATTTGGCATGTGTGATCCTTTGGGGAAGCAAAATCTCCATGCATGTTGAAGTGCATGTAGTTTTCTTAAAGTCCTTAAAAAGTTTCATTTGTGGATGGTTTGGATTGATGAATATGTACTATCCTAAAGTATTATAAAGCATAAATTTACCATAAATATCCTTAAATATTGAAGTCCTATCATCTAATAAATCCCAATGTGCATACTTATCTATTATAGTCTTAAAGGAGGAAATATACTAGTTTGTAGTGAATGAAGAGTTAGTGTCTAATGAGAATATGAATGGGTGGATAGAGGGTCAGATAGGATCTAGAATAAATATAATAAGTTTTGGACATCTCACCATCAACTCATAAAATCAAGTTTGATATTATTCTATGTTTGAGACTATGTTATAATCTTGCATACATAGAGGTGACTCAAAAGGTAACAAATGTTGCATTGCCAGTGTGGTTTGAGGGTTATTATCTCATGGGTAGGTTGTGAGATATTAGAATATGGGTTTTAGTGTTAGATTAATCCAAAATTCATATTCAAGGAGCCTAAAATGATAAAATATTAACCTACATGTCTATAGATATGTAGGTCACTTTTTCACATGAAATGCAATAAACATATGCATTATAGATAAGGTTCAAAGGCTAGATGAAATTTGGTAGTGTAGGTAGTATTTTTAATGCATGTTTCAATGTTATTTTTATTCTCTAAAGTCTTAATGCATTTGGAATCTAAATGTCTATACCCCATTCACTCCATTCTCTCACTGGACTGTATGATAAAAGTGTGACCATGATGGTTTCAGAGGAATGCCTACTCCAACTTGAGTCTTTTGAAGACCTAGAGATATTTTGAAATGATAAATACATTGTCTACAAGATAATAATGGACAAATAGGTTCAAAAGGATAAACAATAGTCAAGAGAGCCCTAGGTCTCATGTAGACCTATAGGCTATTATAAATTAAGAGTTTGAAGGATTCTGTATCCAATGTGAATGGATAGGTAGAGATTTAGATGGAAGATATAAGATCCATAACAAGTTTGACCACTCACCAAGTAAACTTAGAACATACCCAAACCCTATTTTAAGCCAAATAGTCATCTACAAGTCTATCCTAGGCTTGAGTAAAGAAAGGACTAGTAGGGTAGTGTTAGAGAGTTTCCAAGGGATAGAGAGGATTAAAAGAGTTTGAGGACACTTCAATAGTTTTAAATAATATAAAAAGTGTCAATAACTTTTTTGAAAGGGTTTCCATTCCAAAAGTGTCAACTAAACACCTAATACACACCTACATCGAAGAGTGTTTTAGTATAAATAATGAAATTAAAGATGCAATATTGCATTTAAATTAATGGTTTAGGTTGTCATGTGGAGTGTGAGGTGGTAAGAATACATGGAATGTGTCTCTAAATCCTTTTTATACTTTTAAATGAAAGAAATGTTGCCATAATAGTTCATTAGGGTCTATTTTATAGGGTTGATCATAAACCCTCATAAGGAGACTGTGTATGTTCTAAGATATCTTAAGGACCAATATGCTTGAGTGAGAGATGGATAATCTTATAATATGTGTATTATATTTGTCCAAATCATCTCTAACTAGTTGCATGCAATTTGAAGACTTTTTAGGCAAAAATCAACTTTTAAGGCAAAAATCAACTTTTAAGGCAAAAATCAACTTTTTAGTCTCTCATACAATATACTAGCTCAAGAGGTCATATTTGGACACTCAAAGCTCATTATAGGAGTTTCATGGTGAAAAATTACCATTAAATATGGTGAAGGGGGTATATTATTTCAAACCCCTAACTTTGGTTCAATCTTCCTATAGACAATTTTGATTCCATAGGTCAAATTGCCACCCTTATCATTTGAAACTTTGCATACCATGACATTTTATCTTGTGAGTTAGTAATTGGTCCTAAAAAGTCCTTGAATAATCCATGGTTAATAGGTCTTATGGTTGTTTAGGTGATTTAAGGTCTTTTATTTCACTTGTCTTGTCCTTTGTAGGAAAGTATTGATGTTGATCAGGGTAGTTTAAAGGAGCAAGTTTTTTTTAAGAAGAGTTCAGGCTTTCCTACATCATTAACTTCACCAAAGAAGCCCAAAGCAAGAAGAAGAGGAAAAATCGATGAAACAAGACCACAAGTTTATTTTATTTCGGGATTCTTTTTCACCAAGTGTTCATTCTTTCAAACATTTTTCTTGAAACAACTTTTTTGAAGGGCACTTTTCTTAGCAGAAGATCATTTCAAAAGTTTTTAAAGACCATTTCAATTTTTCTAATGGTCCATTTCAAGAAGTTTGAAGGGTATTTTCAAAGGGAAAGGTGCCTTTCAATAATTTCAAAGGGTCCTTTTCATTTTTTTTGAAAGGTCATTTTCAAAAATTTTGAAGGGACATTTCAAAAGGCCAAGGGGCACTTTTCAAAATCTGAAAGATCTTTTGAAAAAAATCCATATGGCACTTCTAGACAAAATGGTCCATTTTCAAGAAGTTCAAAGGGCTCTTTCCCTTTGAAAAAGTTCATTTGCAAAAGCTGAATCAGGCTCTTTACTTGGAGTTGACTAGAAAAGGATTATCATGAATTTTATTTGTTTTCCATGCAAAGGACTTTTTTTTGTTTCAACTGAACTTCCAAACATATCAAGTAGAGTTTCTCTTTGAAGATTTGGCATAGCTTTCATGCATGGAGAAAATTATTCCAAGATGGGCCCACCATCCTTTTCCAACACCAAAGAGATTTTTCATACAAGACATAAGACAAAAGGATATTAGTTGAAGGCTTGGTTATCTTTTGATAGCTCAAGTGGGACTTGTGTGATGTGGGAGTTGATCTCCTCTCTTATTTTCAATGCCAATCTCTTGGCTTTGGTATGATTTTACTATATAAGTTGGATTTTTAGCCTTGAAATTATCCCCTCTCTTGGTAAGACCAGACTCTGTCAAGATCAAGTTTTTTAACCTTTTTAGATAAATAAAAGGACTATTTTTAGATTCCAAGATGTTTGTATAGTGTATTTATGTCAGTGGTTTACATATGTGATATAATTTTTCTTCCTTGTCAAGTCTTGATTCTTACCTAGTTATTAGTTGATCAGATTATGCAGGTCATGTTCTATGTTTGATGTCTTTTAGATAAAGTTACAGTGGATGTAAGTGGCTGGCTAGTGCCTTGAATCAAGCCCATTCTATCATTTTCCTCAAGCTTTAATCATCAGATAAAACCTTTTCATGAAATACTAATGCATAAGAGTCAATTGGAATTGAAAGTTTAGTCTTTTTCTTATCTAATCAGTATTTTTTAGAAGCTCAAATTGTGTGGATTAACCAAAATATAAGTGTATCACCATCATTAGATAGGATTTTTCTTCAATTTTATTTCTTACCTTTTCCCTCTCGACTTTTACCTAGTAGTTTGTAGCATAGAGTAGAGATCCTAATCGATACATTAAAGGGAGCTAGCCCTTAGAATCTAGAGATTCAATCCACTGATTTGGCCACCCATAGCCTAGGATTATTTCCATGTTTCAGTAAACTATGAAGGCATAAAACTACCTTTACAAGGGTGGGAGTCTAATTGATAATAGTTTTTAGCATACCCAGTGAGACACTTACTCCTTGGCATAGCTAAAGTTTGGATCTAAGGAGAAGCATTTGCAATAGAGGAGAATATCTATCTTCACCATAAGCTAAAGATTCTTTAGGTTACAGAGTTCATAGCATCATTTAATAAATTCTTACATGCCAAAGGTTACTACGAGGTCAGGTAGCAAAAGTATTCCTTTTGAATTCATTGAATTGTCTTATATATCATATAAAAGATCAAGATTTAATAGAATAAACCCATATCCTCAAAAACAATATTTGTCTCCTGGTTGTCCTATTATTCTAATCACTACAACCCCCACTATCTAAATGGCTATCAAAAACTAGGTGTTTGTTCTATTTAATAGAGGTAGTCCACGGAATTTAGCCTAGTTTGATGACATTTTGGTGTTTACCCTCAAGAGTATCCCATTCTTCTCAAGAGAAAATCAAACAACCCCTATTGAGCATATCCAAGATGTAGCTAATCTTTGTTCAGTCTATAATGTTGTTGAAGATAATGTTGCTATTAGATTGCTTTATACTTCCTTCAAAGGAAAAACATTGAAATGGTATAGAAACCTACCACTGAACTCCATTTCTACCTGGAATGAGTTGGGTGCAACCTTAGTCAAGCAAGTTGAAGACAAATTTGATCACCTCTCTTTGGTTGAATAGTTAAATACCATAAATAGAGCTCCTCATGAGTTCATGTTTGATTTTAATCTTAGATTCCAAAAGACATGGACTAGGATAACTATGTTGATTAGGCCATCCCCTGAATATGCATTATTTTACTATTTGAAAGCCCTTAACTCTAATATTAGTGTGATGATATAGTCAATAGGTGGTACTACCTTGCCAGATGCTTATGAGGTTAAAATAAAGGCAAAGAATAGTTTGATACAAGCTTGTAATCTTTCTCTAAGGCCTTTAATGCCTATATTCCTAGAATTAAATTCTATACCATCCCCTCAAGTTCCTTAAATTCCATCCTTAGTTCCTATTCCATCCCCTCAAGATCAAATTGTAGCCCCTACTAGTCAAGCTAATGAGATAGGAGAGTTGAAAGGCTTGTTACAATCCTTTGGGAATGAAATAGTGTAACTCAAGAGATAACAATATCAAGCTAATAGTCCCTATCAATAATAAAATTAGACCACCTATCAGCCTTTTAAAGATCAAAGGCCTCCTTATCAGGGTTTTAGAGAGAATAGACCACCTTATCAAACACAAGGAGCCATAACTCTAGCTAAGCCATATGATTCCCTTGATGTTAATGCTCATTCCACTTCAAAGGCCATTATTCCCACCCCACCTCAAAACAAATTGATGTAGGATTCAGGTTGGCAGTTCTCAAATCTTAATGATGCTAAAAAATAAGCCTTGATATCACAAAACATCACTATGCCACAAATGACACAAGAAGAGTTTTCTTTTCAATTAGGTTAGTACCAAGATACAAGTTTGGCATCATAGGGAGAGACTCAACAAGTTTAATGGTAGCCTGATGCCATTAATATAAATTGGCAAGTGGATAATCATGTTGCTTTTACTTAGGGTGTTGAAACTAATAATACAAGTGGTCAAGTTGTAGCTATAACTAGAGATAAAAGAAGTTCCATTGATGAGGTGAATAAGGTGAAAAATTATTTAGGTACTCATAATTTTGTTTCTAAGAGTACAAAAAAATAAATTGCTTCCCCTACAACTCAAAAAAATTAGAATATAGAGGTTAGTAAAGTTCATCGAATACCTCTAGTTCGCGAGTAGCCATTATTTCAAAAAGTACAACTAAAGGTTAGTGGATCTTAGTTTAGTATATTAGATCAGATGAAGAAGTATACTATCAAAATTATCGTGTGGGATTCTCTTTCCATCCTAGGACAAAAAAATATGCTCATCCAAGAGCTTTCAGCTCTCAAATTATCTCTAAAACCGGTTGAGAAAGGTGTTATCTTAACTAATTCAGATTAACCAACTAAGCAACAAGTACATAAATTAAATAAGATGATAAAGGTGGAAAAAATTGAGGTAAAATCAAATAAAACTCTTCCTTTTTACCTTTATTTGATAGTGGGTGATACTTTGGTTCATAATTGTATGGTGGATAGTGGAACTAGTAGTACAATCATGCTTAAACAGATTGCAGACAAGCTTGACCTTGTTTATGAGCCAAACACTAAGGGGGTATTGTAATTGGATGGGTCACCAAAAAATATGGTAGGAATCATAAAATATCTAAAATTTAAATTAAATGCTTGTCCTAATATTACTATTTAGCAAGATGTTGTTGTGGTAGACTTGCCTCCTTACTTTTCTATGTGGTTTTCAAGGGACTTCACCTCAAAGATTTGGGGATATTTATCAACTAATTGGAATTATTTGATATTTATAACTAGGTATGGTACCAAGGTAATGATTCATTATAAACCTATTTCACATTTACATATGGAGCCATATATGCCAAGTGCTGTGAACACTAACTATATCATCTCAGATGATGTACTAGAAACTAGTGGAGTAGAAAATGGATCACCTTTAGATGGAGTTTCAGATTTGTTTCTTGATGAGTGGGATTCTAATTTTCATGAGCATAATAATTATAATATAATTGAATAAGAAGGACTTGGTGTGTATTGCCTTCATGAGAATGATGTACCAATTCCAGCCTTGGTTAAGGATGATGAATCTAGTGAAGGTTTATGGCAATTATAATTTTATAGATCAAAGAATAAACATGGTACCAGATATAGAATGATGTTGGTTTCTCAAATAAATCAAAGGTATTTATCTTCTATTAAGTTTTAGTTTGGTTTTTCAAACAATGTTGAAGAGTATTAGGCATTGGTTCACGGTTTGCAGTGGGCTAAGAAGATGAAAGTCAATACCTTACAAGTTTTTGGTGATAGTGAACTTATAGTTCACCAAGTAAGAGGTTCAAATGCATGTAAAAATTTGTTGATTAAATATTATAGGCAAATAATATGGGACTTACTTGAATATTTCCAAGATTTTAACATTTAGGCAATACTAAGAGGTGAGAATAAACATGAAGATACGTTGGATACCATTGGGGCACAATTTAGTATTCCAACTAATATAAAAATTAAAAAAATTAAGTCACATATTAAGGTGGTTGTAAGGCCTTCTATTATAGATAATCATGAGAATTGGCAAGTGTTCGAAGATGACAATCAATTTATGAGATTCTTGCAAGAGGAGGTTGAGTTTTCTTCAAGAAACTAATTAAATTATTTACAGTAGTATGGTGATCAGGTTATGAAACTAAAAAAAATAATTTACCCAAGGGATTGGTCACACTTGAGAACATTTTCAGTGGTGATGATGAGTTAAGGAAGGAGAAGTCATCCTTGTCAACATAAAAAGAGTACTATGCCAATGTAGAGATTACAGCTGGTAAAATTTTGAAGTTAGGTAAGGTATGTACTCCTTCACAAAAGGAAGCTTTCATTGAGTTATGCACAAGTTTTATTGATGTATTTGCATGTGAATATAGTGATCTCAAGGGATTTGACCCAAGTTTGGCTCAACACACCATTGAGTTAAAGGCTGAAACTAAACCAGTGAGACAAAGATAAAGGCCCATCAATCCTAAGCTTGAGCCTTTGATGAGAGCTGAGATTCACAAGCTCATAGAGTCAACTATTATATTTCCAATCAAGCACTCAATTTAGGTGGAAAATCTTGTTTCGGTATGGAAGAAGAATGGTGAGAGTAGATTGTGTGTTGATTTTCATGATTTGAAAAGGGCTTCACTTAAAGATTACTATCCATTTCCATCAATGGAACAAATTTTATAGCTAGTTGTAGGTTCAGAGAGGTTTTATTTTTTGGATGGATACAATGGATATAGTCAGATTTTGGTCAAGGAAGAGGACCAATTTAAGATAGCCTTCAAAACCAAGTGGGGGACCTTTGTATACATAAAGATGCCCTTCAGTTTATCTAATGCTAGATCAACCTTTTAGAGAGCTATAGATATGGCATTCCAAGGCCTTCTTAACAAGTTTTTAATTATTTATTTGGATGATATAATAGTGTTTTCAAAGAGTAAAAGTGATCACATGGTTCATCTCAATCAAGTGTTTGAAAGGTGTAGGCAATTTGGGGTATCTCTAAATCCCAAAAAGTGTGTCTTCTCAATTCATGAAGGGAAGTTCCTTGGCCATGTGGTTTAAAAGTATGGTTTAAGCATAGATTATAAAAAGATAGACTCCATTCTTGCACTCTCCTTTCCTAAACACAAAAAGGCTATGGAATGATTCTTTGGAAAAATCAACTTCATAAGGAGATATATTTTAGATTTTGCCATTTTAGCTAAGCCACTTACAACCATGATAAAGAATAATCAGAGCTTTAGCTAGTCTAAAGAAGGAATAAAGATTTTGAGGATATTAAGAAAGCCATAGCTAGTGATCCTACACTCATAAATCCAGATTTCATAAAAGATTTCATTTTGTATACATATGCTAACATGGACACCATTTCAAGCATTCTTATGCAATAAAATCATGAGGCTTTGGAGCAGGCAATGGCCTTCTTTAGTCAAGGCTTAGAAGAGTATGAAATAAGGTATTATTTTATTAAAAAACTTGTACTTTCAGTTATAAGGTCTCTTAAAAATTTTAGATACTTGTTGTCTAACAATAAAATACACCTAATGATTTCTCATCCGAGCATCAAGGAGTTCATTTTGAACAAATATATAAATGAGAAGAGATTTGGTTTGATAACTAAGGTAATGGAGTATGATGTGGAAATTAAGGTCACAAAGCTGATTAGAGGCAAAGGACTTTGTGAGTATCTATCTCAAGACTTGTAGGGGACTAATGAGGTTGTTTTGGTGTCAAATGATGAAGTTACAGCTGGTCATACCTCACTTTCTAGTTGGTTTCATGACTTGGTAATCTATCTCCAAGATAATATTTATCCCTCTCATCTAAGTGCTTCAAAAATAAGATATTTTAGGCTGCAATCAATTCCATTCTTACTTATTGATGGTGTTTTGTTTAAGAAAGATATCAATGGTATGTTACTAAGGTGTATTGAGCCAAGCCAAACTCATAGATTGCTTGAAGAATTTCATGATGGATATGGTGGATGACATTTTTACACAAGAACTACAACCCTTAAGATCATAAGAGGTGAGTACTATTGGACTATTATATTTGGTGATTTCCATGTATGGGTTAGGAAGTGCAAACAATATGCTATGTTTGTAGGAAAAGTGAAACTTGCAGCCTTACCTCTTCAACCAATTGCAGTGGATCAGCACTTTGTCTAATGGGGATTAGACTTCATTGGTCTCATAAATCCTCCTTCAAATTTAGGACACAAATGGATTCTAACTGCTATATATTAATTCACACATTGGATAGAAGTAGTGGAATTAAAAGAAGTAAATGAAACCAATGTTCTAGATTTTTATAAAAGTTTGCTTACTAGATTTGGAGTTCCTTCAACTATTATTTCTGATAATGCAATGGATTTTATGGGAACTAGAATCAGCCAATGGGCTATCCAACATGGAATTTGTCTTAGCATTTCATCAAACTATTATCTAAAAGCTAATGGCCTTGTTGAATCTATGAATAAGAACCTATTGAAGATCATAAGAAAGACTATTGAAGATAATCAAAGATCATGACATCTCAAGTTGAAGTCAACTTTATGGACTGATAGGATAACCTATAAAAGATCAATATCAAACTCTCCATATAAGTTGGTAAATGGTAAGGAAGCAAGGTTACCCATTTCTCTTGAGTTTCCTACTTTAGAACTAATACATCAACTTGAGTTGTTGGAGAATGAGCCCATATAAATCAGGGATGCTGAGCTTATGAAGTTGGAAGCTATAAGAAATCAGTCCATGCTAGCCATGGAAATTCATCAAGCACAAGTGAAGAGATTTTTTGACAAGGGAGCTTCTTCATGAAGTTTCAAAGAAGGAGATTTGGTTTTCAAGTGGGATGAGGATAGAGCTAAACCAATAAGGCACACAAAGTTTGATTCCCTTTGCAGTGGCCCATACATAATCTGCAGCTACAAATCTCATAATGCCTTCCAACTTGCAAAGATGGATGGTGAGGAGCTTCCAATCCCAGTCAATGGGATACATTTAAAACATTGCTACTAAAGATCTAAGTTTATTTATTTATTTTCCTCCAAGTATTGTTCAAGCATATTAGTTTAGTTCTATTTTATCCCAAATAAGTGCTTGTTTGCACATTTGCTTTGTTTAGTTAGTTTTTCTATTTTTTGTGTTTTCCTTCTTGTTTTAGGAGGATGAAGGTTGTCTCATGCCTGGTAAAAAGATATTTATAGTCATGGATCAAATTTATCATTACTTTGTGAGTCCAAATGTCATGTAAATGGTCTGGTTCTCAAGCATAGTAGGCATGCTTCCCAATTGAGTCACCAAAATGTTGATAATTTTGACCCCATATGTCAAATTGCCACCCTTATCATTCAAAACTTTGCATACAATGTCATTTTGTCTTATGAGTTAGTAATTGATCTTGAAAAGTCCTTGAAGAATCCATGGTTAATAGGTCTTAGGGTTTTTTAGGTGATTTAGGGTCTTTTCTTTCACTTGTCTTATCCTTTGCAGGAAAGTATTGATGTTGATCAAAATAGTTGAAAGGAGTAAGTTTTTTTAAAGAAGACTTTAGGCTTTTAGTAGTGGAAGACTTCAAGCTTTCCTACATCAATAACTTCATTAAATAAGCCAAAAGTAAGAAGAGGAAAACTTGATTAAATAAGAGCACAAGTTTATCTTCTTTTGGGACTCTTTTTCACCAAGTGTTCATTCTTTCAGACATTTTGCCCAAAATAACTTTTCCAAAGGGCACTTTCTCGGTAGAAAACCATTTCAAAAGTTCTGAAAGACCATTTCAATTTTTTTGATGGTCTATTTCAAGAATTTTGAAAAGTTCCCCTTGGCCTTTTGAAACGTCCCTTCAAAACTTTTGAAAATGACCTTTTAGAAAAAATGAAAAGGACCCTTCAAAATTCTTGAAAGATCCTTTGCAAAAAATCTAAAACACACTTCTAGACAAAATGGTCCATTTTCAAGAAGTTTGAAGGGCTCTTTCCCTTTGGAAAATTTCATTTTCAAAAGCTTAAGGGCTCTTTCCTTTCAAAAAATTCCATTTCAAGAAGTCCGAAGGGCTCTTTCCTTTTAGAAAGATTCATTTTGAGTTAAAGAAGGGCATTGTTAAAATTCTAAAGGGTTCTTTTCAAAAAATTTGAAGGGTCACTTAAAAGATTTATGAAGGGTCAATTCCATGGGAAAGGACCAAGGAGGAAATGTTGAAATAAAGGCTCAGGAGAAAAGTCTAAAGACAAAATCCCAAAGACAAAAACTTTGAATGAAGTGTCCATGGGAGAAAAATGCCAAAACAATTCTTTCAGGAAAGTGGCTAAAGATAAAAGTCTAAAAGAAATAAGTCTATAGAAATAAATAGAGATAAATACCCTGAAACTAAAGGCCATAAGGAAATACCCTGAAGGAATACATGTAGAAATGAAGAGCTTGAGATCAAAAGGTTGATGAACTTCAAGGAGCTAACATGGAGTTTCAACGCTACATATCTGATCTTAACATGGAATTTCATACATGCTTCAATTTTCAAAGCCCCTTTTCATGCAAGTAGAGGCCATTTGGAGTTGATTTGTCTTGAGTTTGAGTTGAATTTTTGTCAAAGTGTCACATCTATTTTGATTTATCTTGTTAATTGAAGGCTTTCAACACTTCCAACTTGTTCAAACTAAATTTATTTATCTAAGGATTGGCATAACATCATCTCATACAGGATGGAGTTACTTAGAGTTGACTAGACAAGGCTTATCATATATTTTCCTTATTTTCCATGAGAAGAAGGACTTTCTTTTTTTTTAACTCAACTTTTAAACATATCAAGTAGAGTTTCTCTTTGAAGATTTGGCATAGCTTTCATGCATGGAATGGATTAGTCTAAGATGGGCCCACCATCCTTTTCCAATGCCAAAGAGTTTTTTCATGTAAGATATAAGACAAAAGGATATTATTTGAAGGCTTGGTGATCTTTTGATAGCTCAAGTGGGACTTGTGTGATGTGGGAGTTGATCTCCTCTCTTATTTTCAATGCCAATATCTTGGCTTTGGTATGATTTTACTATATATGTTGGCTTTTTAGCCTTGAAATTATCCCCTCTCTTGGTAAGACTAGATTCTATCAAGATCAAGTTTTGTAACCTTTTCAGATAAATAGAAGGACTATTTTTAGATTCTAGGATGTTGGTATAGTGTATTTATGTCAGTGATTTGCATATGTGATAGAATTTTTCTTCCTTGTCACGTCTTGATTCTTACTTAGTTACTAGTTGATCAGATTATGCAGGTCATGTTTTGTGTTTGATGTCTTTTGGCTGAAGTTATAGTAGATGTAAGTGGCTGGATAGTGCCTTGAATTAGGCCTATTCCACCATTTCCCTCAATCTTTGATCACCAGATAAAACATTTTCATGAAATATTGATGCATAGGAGTTAATTGGATTTGAAAGTTTAATCTTTTTCTTATCTAATTAGTGTTTTTTAGAAGCTCAAAGTGAGTGGATGAAACAAAAAATAGGTGTATCACCATCTTTAGATAATATTTTCCTTCAATTTTATTTCTTACCTTTTCCCTCTCCCCTTTTCCCCGATAGTTTATAGTGTAGAGTAGAGATCCTAATTCATACACCAAAGGGAGCTAGCCCTTAGAATATAAAGATTCAATCTATTGATTAGGCCACCCACAACCTAGGATTGTTTTCATGTTTCAATAGACTATGAAGGCCTAAAAATACCTTCACAAGGGTACAAGTTTGATTGATAACACTTCCAACATCACAGGATTATGAATAATCAGTAAGAGTTGAGACCACTCCAAACCCTGTCTTAGCCATGTGAAGAGCTCAAGAGAAAGCATAGTTTTGATTGTAACATAGAGGATGTTTTTAATGGGACAAAATGGTGATTGGATATGTTTTATGGGTATCCATACTTACATTTTGTGGCATTAAGAGAGAGAAAGAGGCCTTGGTCTTTATGAACCATTTCTAAGACTATAAAGTACTCACATGTTGCCAAGAGACTCAATATGAACCGATGATTGGGTTTTATTCTCAAATGGATTTAAATGGATTGGTTTAATTATTAAATTAAAATGATGACCTTCATGGATCCCATGTACACTTGATTGATCCATTGGTTGGTACGTGGGAAGGCGAAACTCTATAGAATTGGACTAAAAACATGACTGTAGGCCTATTTATGAGTATACAGGGTAAAGAATGGTCAAAATCAAGTAAAGAGGATTTTTAATCCTCATCAAAGGTTATATATTCATCTAAATACCTTTTTAAGATCTTAATAAGGTACATGAGCCATTCAAACTACCAATTTAAGCCAAAAAGTTGACTGTGTTACTATGTCTCTTAAGAAGTTTAGCTACAAGCCTATGGAGTAAAAAAGGAGAGATTTATTCCAATATATTGAGCTTTAAAAAGATTTTTTAGACCCCAAAAAACCATAATAAATCATTATAACTTAAAAACTTCTTGAAAAACCACCCCAATTACCTCTCAAGCTTGAACAAGCACCTAAGCTAGGGTTTTGACTATTTCTTGGTTCACCCATTCGTACAGAGTTTTAGAACCCCTAATTTTGAATGGATCATGATAAGGGGGTATGAAAAGTGAATAAAACATTTAATTTTAGTTTTAAATTTGTGGGCATTGATTGGATCAAAATATATGTTTCTAGGCCTAGAGGCCTAATTGAGGGCTAATTGGAGAGAGAAACAAGTGAAGTAAGTGTACTTACACTTAGGGTTTGGTCATGAAATTTTGTACAAAGCTTTAAGATAATACTGGATACTCAAAAATATGATTATTTTTCCAATATCATCTTTATATTTTTATATATAAGGAGATTTGTCTGTTTTGAAGGCTACAAGGAATTGAGGGCAAGTATGGGCTTAGGTATAAAATGAAGTCCTTGATTGTGTTTGATGCATCCAAAAGGGTTAATATAAGTTGGTTAATAATAATATATGCCCTTCATGGAGATATATTACAATATTAAGGATAGAATCAATATTTGAGGCTTTTGAGTAAAGAGAGGTGTAATGAGACTAATAGACTTCAAGACACCTAAGAAGAGATGATCATCATTACAATGCTAGTATAAGGAGTTTCTCAAACTGATGCAAGGTGTCAATAACAATTTAAGAGAGAAGTTTAATAAGAATTGATGATAAACAAATCCTCTTATCTCTTTTAAGCAAGAGGAAAGATAGTTTCTAAAAAGTTATTAAGTCATCTAATGAGCTGAAGAACCTTTCCTATGCAAACTCTCTAGAAGATCGTGATCACACAAATCAACACATGTTTAAGGAGTTTCTAGGACTGATATATAATATTTTATTGATTTTAACTTATTTTTATATGATTTACACTTGTCAATTACTCTCTTCTATACTCCTCTCTCTTCTACTCCCATTCTCTATAAATTCAACCTTGTTTGGCCTTGTAAGGATCCTTTGGTTGAGTATGGTGAAGCCCTACTCAACTAAAAACTTTTACTATGCCTTGGAAATATTAATAAAGTTTATTCATACCTCCTCACATGCTTTCAACTAGTGTACTTGTGTGATTGTTGATTAATGTTAATAGTAGTGATTATATTCTCTCTCATTTATCCTCTCTTACCTATTTGTGAATAGATTGTATTCTTGCAAGTCACATGGTAAGTTTGATGTAGTTACACATGTTTTGAAAGTGGATTTTAGTCATTAGTTCCTTACTTAGACCTCTTTACCAACCCTCTCATTCAATGCATTGGGTATGACCTCCATGTTGAAACATTCATGCTTGAAAGTCCTTGTTTTGAGAAGTGTAATTAGATGCAAGCCTAATCCATGATTCTTAAGTACATGATAGTCAAGTGGAGGGTGTTAATTTGGTGTATCACCTCCATTATTTTTTTGTCATGTTATCCTTCTCCCTTTCATTTTTCAAGTGTAGTGCAGTGAGCCTAACAAATAGATCAAGGGGAACTAGCCCTATAATCTAGAGGTTTGGTCCACTTAAAGGTCACCCACAACCTAGGACCAATCCCATTGTATAGCTCAAGTTGAGAGGGCTTGAATCACCCTCTCAAGGGTGAAAATTTGAGATATAATAGTTTTGACACACCTAGTAGGATAAGATTGACATCCATTGAAGGAATTTTTGGTGTTATCCTTCAATGCATTAGCCTTTATGATGAGTCCACATTATGACTCATTATTTCCATAGTTCATAGCCTTAAAACATGTCATTTTATTGAGCATTGCATGTAATATTAGGATTTAAAATTAGTCTAAGGTAGAAATTAGATTCTTTTATCTCTATAAGCTCATGTGAGTCTAAGCTTTTTTTGCATAATGTTCTGACCATTTGTATGTTTAGTCTTCATATTTTTATATGTACATGTATAATAACATCTAATAAGAGTTTTGAAAAGATCTCATGAAGATAAGGATGTTCTAAGACATAGAAATGTTCATTTGAAGCATAGTTATGGATTATGTTAGTTAGTTACAGATTATATCAATTTGCTATAGATTCTATCAGTTACCGACATATTACATCAGTTAGTTATGGATTCTACTAGCTAGCTACGATTACAACAATTGACTATAATTTACCATAGTTATGTTACATATTTTCACAATTCTCCAAATTTGTTCATCACATATTTCAAAGTATTCAAGAAGCTTTTCCACCTTCTCCATGATGATCTGAAGACTCCTTTTAATACTTCCTATTTCTATATATATATATATATATATATATATATATATATATATATAGATTCCTTTTTCTGTATGGTCTTCTATTTATGGAAGTTGTTTTAAGATACAACTCTAAGTCAGAAAATATGGATATGTTATATGTACATATTTGATTGTTATATATAGATAAGCATAGTAGTTGTAATCTCATGTGGATCTTTTTGATTTTGTATAGATCTTATTGCAACATTTCTCTATTTTGGCTATATCTCCCAATCTCTTTAAATATATTCTTGTTCTAAGTCAGTTAATTTGTTACTTGATTTCTAGGATAGTCAATTTATTTTACATAGAATAAAAAGATAGATCCATGCTAGATCTGGAGACATATAGATATACATAGATATTGTAATTTTGGTTGCTTTTAAATACAAGAAGACTCATAATAGTTTACTCTTTCAATCCATGTGTTGAGATAGCATTTTAAGATGGAGCTGATTCAAACCTGAATCCAAGGGTAAGCAAGGGCCCACTCCCCAAGTAGACATGAGTCTTTAGTTTGGTATTTATAAACTTTGTTTTTTATTTGTTTTAATTGGAATATATGTGTGTGTGTGTGTGTGTGTGTGTGTGTGTGTGTGTGTGTGTGTGTGTGTTTTATGTGGTTAGATTTATAACCTATAGGAGAAAATAAATATTAATGTGTTTACTTTCAGATTTACATTATCATTTATCATTCCTTTAATTAGTGTAACTTTCATTTTGCAAGTGTGTATTTGAGATTTGGTTTTATTGATTCTACATCATAACATTGTGTGATTACTTTCAAATTATTCAATTCAACATAGTTTGGTTTGTTTAGATTTCCTACAAGAGTTTTTATTTTAGCATTAGTTTAGATTCTTAGGAATAAAAATTAGAAACAATATTGTTAGTTGAAACCAATAAGTGCCTTACTGCAAACAACCTTGGACACTAGCCCTATTAAGAATTGATACCAACATAGGTTGTTTAAATGAAGGGGTAACAATGACACTCATCATTTTTGATGCCATTATTGAGGATTCCTTGTAAAGTGTTAGTAAGGAAAATACTCAAGCTAACAACCAAAATATAAAAAACACAAAAATAAAATAGAATTAGTCTCTTGTCAAATACATATATATGAATAGGTTAAGGGATTCCTAAGGAGGGTTTATTCTAAAAGATCCAGATCCTTTATAGGAAAGAATCAAAGCATTTTTAGAAAAGACAAAAAGTTTGCAAAAATAAATGAGTCTTTAAGAAGTACCTCTAGGGATATAGAATAATCTTCCTCTGCAAGAGTTGAGATTTTAGACACTGAACAAATATAATCCCCTCCTCTCAATATAACTCTATTTACCATGGGATAAAATATAGGCCATGTAGAAAATCCTTGCAGGAATCCTCCTGAGAGGACTTTCTCTTATACTATTATCTTTGAAAATGATTACCAAACAATAATGAAAAATATTTGCCCATCCAATCTACCCACCTTCAAAGGCTATCCACTGAGGACCTAGACCAATTTATTTTTGAGTTCAAAGTCCTCTATCAGACCTATGATTACACTTCAGATAACCAAAATTTGAAGATCTCTCCTTTTACTTTGAAGTAAGAAACAACGAGGTGGTTCATGGGACTAACAAGGAACTCTATTAGCACTTGGAGAGAAATGCAAATGGTATTCTTGAAAAAATATCAATATTATTGTAGGGTCAAATATAGGAAAGAAGAATTTTTCAAAATCAAGTAAAATGAAGATGAAAACCTTGAAGATTACTTAGATCAATTTGATTTTGCCCATAACAGATGTGGTTATGAGCTATCTGAGGAAGTGATCAAAACTATTTTCCTTGAAGGATTAGATGATTCCTCTAAGAATTTCTTGAATCTCATGGAGAAGGGAGATATTATCAAACTAGACTTCCAAGAGATCACATGTTTATGTACCAACTAGTCTAGGACAAAACCCAATAGTAGAAGAGGGAAACTAGGGAAACCTAGTGATGTAAGCCAACTCATGGATGAACTAGAAAACCTCAAAATATATATACTAGTTCAACTAAATTTTAACATTAGATGGATTGCAAGATAAGGATAAATCTAATACTAAACCATTGGAAATCTATTATCCAAATTGTATATTAAAACATGCACTTAGGGACTGTCATTTAGACAAAACATAAGTTTTTGGAATATGTGATGCTCAAGACAATGACACAAATAATTGTAGTAACCTTCTTATTCTTAAGAACCAGTTCAAACAAAATGCATAAATCATAGAATAAATCAACTATGTTCAGAGATAAGGAAATATATTTCAACAAAATCAACTACAATAGTTTGGCTCAAGGATTCTTTTTCCACAATGACATGAATCTTCATAAGTGTGAGCAATACCACCACAATGGGGCACCCAAGAATGGATGCCAAAATAATTGATTATGCCCCAACCCTTTCAACAAACTTGGATACTCCAAGGTCATTAAAATACATGGAAAAATCAACATTAGAATCATGGTCCAACATATAATGAACAACAATAAAGAAGGTATCCACAACAACAATAATAAAAATCATTAATGGATCCTCAAAAAAATCAAGTAACCCATACAGAGCAAGTAAACCAACCTTAGCTACCTGCTTAGCCATTAGCAAATCCAAATAATATACATGTTTAGGTAAATAAAAAATGTGAAACCATAGGGGTAGGTGCTATTGAATGTGCAGACATACATTTCAGATTAGGAAAAATGTTACAAGAACCTCAAATCATCATTACAAAAGTACCTCAAGAAAAAACAAGCTCACAAACTCAACTAGAGAAAGAAGAGGAGTCAAGAGAGAAATATGGAAAAATAGAGGAAGTCATTATAACTCCATCTATTCATTTTCTAGAATGATTGAAAGAAGTGGAAGATAATAAGGAATCTGAATTAATTTATGAACTCAGGAAACTCAACATAGAAATTCCATTATTACAAATCATTAGGGACATTTCATAACTAAATAGGGTGATCAAAATTTTATGTATCAAGACATGTGGTAGAAAAAGATAATATCCCAAGATAATATAGGTAGATGTCAAGATTGCTAATTTATTATCAGGTAAGCTACTTTTGCCTAAATATGGGGACCCAAGAAGTCCTATCATTATGTAAAGATTAGAAAGTAAGAGATACCCAATGTATTAGTGGACTTGGGAGCTGATATTAATGTAATGACTATGAACACCTTGAAAAATATCTCTTTAAAAGATATGCAATCAACTACCACAATCCTACAGATGGAATATCATTCCATTACCAAACCAAAAGGTGTCAATGAGGATATAACATTGACTATAGATTCATGGGAATACCTTGTTGACTTTATTGGCCTCCATCCTAAAAATAAAAAAAATTGGATACCCATTGATTCTAAGAAGACCTTAGTTAGAAACTATAGTAGTATTTATTGATTTTAGATTAGGGGATATGATCATCTATAATGGTCTTAAAGCAAAATGTATTTTTTTATACCCACCTACTCAACCATCAACCAATTTTATCAAATAGTTGTGGGTAGATCAACCAAATGAAAAATGTGATTGTATCTCCTTTCTAGCTATGGTCATAATCACTGACCATGTAGAATAAGTAGAGGATGAGTTATTAATAAGTATTATAACTGCTATGGATATTGATATTCTAGGTATGGATCTTGATAGTCCAACTATGGATCTTGATAGTCCAGCTATAGATCTTGACAATCTAGCTATGGATTTTGATAGAGGATCCTTTTATGGTGGCATTTCCTATCCTTATGATTACCCATCATTTTATACCTCTTCCAACATGTTGTATGACCTTAAAGACATTAAAAATAGTGTATTTTATGGGCACATGAAGGCCAACACTCATTCTTAACAGCCTTCCATTGTCCTTTAGTTGGAGTGATTTCTATAGGAGATAAATTTGTTAAAGATACTATAATATTTCATACATTATTACCACATCATTTCCATCTCAAATCATTGATTTAGTGAATTCATACAAATATATTCTTTCCATCCAGGCACTAAACAAATCATAGTAGCACTAGGGAAGACACTCAACTAAATAGTTGGTTGATAGATGATCAAGAAGTGAAAGTCTTTGATGTACTCAGAGATCATATTCAATATTTTGATTGGGAATATAAATACTTTGAGGGAATCCATATAAGTATATTCAAACATCACATATATATATTCTTTCCATCCAGGCGCTAAACAAATCATAGTAGCACTAGGGAAGACACTCAACTAAATAGTTGGTTGATAGATGATCAAGAAGTGAAAGTCTTTGATGTACTCAGAGATCATATTCAATATTTTGATTGGGAATATAAATACATGAAGGGAATCCATCCAAGTATATTCAGACATCATATATATATATATATATATATATATATATAGAGAGAGAGAGAGAGAGAGAGAGAGAGAGAGAATTAAACTAGTAAGGCAACCTCAAAGAGGAATTAATCTTGCCTTAATAGACATTATGAAAATTGAAATTGAAAAGTTGCTAGAAGTGGGATTCATTTATCCTATTTTTTATAGCCAATGGATCTCTCCTTTGGTTATTGTTTCCAATAAATATGATAAATGGAGACTATGTTTAGACTAAAATTAATTGAACAAAGCAATCATGAGAGATTACTTCCCTTTACCCTTTATTAACCAAGTACTTGACAATTTGGTAGGGAAAAGGTATTTTTATTTCTTGGATGGCTTTAGTGGATATAACCAGATACAAGTGGCACTTGAAGACAAAGATAAAATAACCTTCACTTATCCATGGGGGACATTTTCATATAGAGTCTTTCCCTTTGGTTTATGCAATACACCTACCACTTTCCAATGAGCATTTCTAGCCATATTTTCAGATTTAACCAACGAATATGTGGAGGTTTATATAGATGATTTTAACATTCATGGATAATCCTTTGATGAAAGTTTGAGAAATATTAAAAAAATGATAAAAAGATGTGAGGATCACTATTTTTAATTAAGTCATGAAAATTGTTTGATCATGGTAGAAGAATGTATAGTTTTAGGACATCATATTTATGCAAAAAGAATCCATGTAGATCCAAATAAAATTGAAGTCATTTCAAACTTACCTATTCCTAAAAATCAAACTATTATCAAGATATTCTTAGGCCATGTAGGATACTACGAAAGGTTTATATAATATTTCATCAAGATTATTGATCCAATGTTTACTTTGCTGATAAAAGAGAGTGAGAACAACCCTTTGAAACCATCAAGGAAAAGTTGAGTACTGCACCAGTCCTAAGAGGACCCAATTGGTCATAGTCCTTCCATATTTATATTAATGCATCTAATCATGATATGGGATCTGTTCTAGGACAAAAAGATGAATATAGATAGATGTATGTCATATAATACATTAGTAAGAATTTGACTTCAACTAAAAGAAACTACACAACCAATGAGAAAGAATTCCTTGCTTTAATTTATGCCATAAATAAATTTAGACACTATATTACTAATTACAAAATATTTGTATATATTGATCATGTCTCTATCAGGTATTTGATGAACAAGCCAGTGGCAAGAGTAAGAATTATTAAGTGATTGTTACTGTTATAGGAATTTGATATAATAATTATTGATAAACTAGGTAAATTCAATGTGGTTGCTAATTTTCTTTCTAGATTGAATAATGCAGATGAAGAAAAACTTGTAGAAGATAGTTTTCCAGATGAACAATTATTTGATGTTACAACATAATGACCTTGGTTTGCTGATATAGTAAAAATTTTGGCTACAGGGAGGTTTCCTTTTCAGTTTACCAGAATGAAAAAGAAACATTTGATTAAAGTTATTTATTATTATAAATAGATTAATGGTATACTATTTAAACTTGGACATGATCATGTTTTCCATAGGTATTTAAAGGAGAATGAAATATATGACATCATTCATGCTTGTCACGATGAACCTAGTGGAGGATAATATTCAATTAAAAGAACAATACATAAGATCCTTGGAACTGGTTACTTTTAGCCAACTTTTCACAAGTAGGTCAAGGCATATGTTTGGAAATGTGATCCATTTTAGAGAATGGGTAACCTATATTATCCTCTAAGATTCCCCTCCATCCTAAAGTATGTATAGAACATTTTGAGAAGTGGTGTATGGACTTTTTTGGTCCCCATAGATCCTCCTTCTCAAGGTAAATAATACTTATTGATATGTATGAATTATGTGACCAAATGCACTGAAGTACAAGATCTTTCCTTTATAATAGAAGAGGCAGTAGTAGGCTTCTAATATTCCAAGGTCATGTAGCATTTTGGAGCACCAAAGGAGATAGTGTTTTATTAGGGACCTCAATTTATGTCCAAGATAATCCATTAATTCATAGAGATTTACCTAGTCAACCATAAAAAGTATTCTCCATACCACCCTTAATCAAATGGATAACTAGAAGTTAATAATAGAGAATTATAGAATATCCTTACCAAGATAGTTATTATCAATAAAAATAATTGGGTAGCCAAACTTCTAGAAGCTGTATGGGCATATAAAACCATGTGGAACACCACTATTTGTTTTTCACCATATGAATTGGTATTTGGTAAGAAACCTCTCCTTTCAATTGAATTTGAGATGAAGACTTTAAGGACTATAATAGAAGTAGGAATCGACTTGGATGAAGCATGAAGAGAGAATTTTACAATTGAATGAGTTGGATGAAATGAGAACATAAGATTTGCAACAAATAGATATGAAATAATACTAGAGGAAACAATGGCATTATTTGCACATCAAGGAAAGATAGTTCAAAGGAGATTGATAAATTTTGTATGATTTTAAATATCAACACTTCAAAGGTAAGTTAAGAACTAGATGGTTAGGACCATTTCAGATAAAAAACATTTTTTACAATGGTTCAGTAAAGTTATTGCCTATATATGGAAATCATAAGACACTTCTTGTAAATGGACATTAGTTTAATCTGTACCAAAATCATTCCAATAAAGAATAATTCATTCATCTAGTATAAAATGAGTTTGGCACCATTGAATAACTCAAATCTTCTGTGGCTATTGATCTTTAAAGATGAGATGGGCTGAATAAAGGAAGAGGATTTACCTCTTCTCTAAAAATTGAAAAAAAATAAAAAAATAAAAAAATTCAACAATGAAAATCCTTAGGGATGTTGTTAACATTCATGACCTAAAAACTAACTTGTTGGTTTTTCATGTACTACATAATGAGCCTTGATTAGAAAACTAGTAAATGACTAGTCAAGGGCAAAAATAAAAAAATAAAAAATAAAAAAAGTGAATTCATAAATTAAGGAATCATGATTGATTTTCCTTGTTCCAAAGCAATAACTTTGATGTTATTATTTTCTTTACTATTCATCATAACTAATTCATGCAATTTTCTTTGTTAGAATAGGTAAATAAGTCAAACAAGGACAATATCATGGTGTGTAAGGTATAGTATCTATTCTTTTACTAAATGTTAGTTTTGAATTTTTGAGTTTACATGCATATTCTCAAATGTTTGGAAAAAATTACATAAGGTGTTATAAGGAGATATTGCCATTATGTCAGCAAAGGATCATTTCAAAAAGTCACATTTTGAACACTTGATTGTATGCTATGGACATTGTCCTCTCAAGATATAAGTCACTATATGATGACTTGTCCTTGTCATTATATTTAAGGATTTGGCAGTGGAATAATTAAAAATGAGTAAAAAGGGGTAAAGTATGTAATCATTATTATTTCATTTGGCATTATCATAATTAATTGCCATTCTTGAAGGCTCCAAGTTTTATCCATAGAAAATAACCAAAATAGATATTATTACTATCCATTTCTTTTCCAATGAAGCATATTTATTTTGAAAATAGAGTTGTGGGTTGACTGTGCTTTGTGATAAATTATTTTTTAGGATGGGGTAGAATAAAAAGTCAACCAAAGATTACAAATGATCTTTTAAGGTATGAGCCAGTGAAATAAGTATTTACAGTAGTTGGGTGGCTTGAATTCCTCTTAAAATTTTAGGGTTTTGACAAGGCACTTGTCATTGATTTCATCCTCCATTTGAAAATAAACTTTTTTATTGTTTGAGGGGTGTAAATTCCATTCTCTACTCAAGGTCTTAGTGAGTTATTAGGAATTCTAGATGAGGGAGCAAGAATTACAGGAAAATATTCATTCAATGACCTCAATCAAATCTTCAATGGTGAAGGGGAACCAATGTTATTATATGTCCAATATGTCAAAGGTAGGATCAAAGGTATCAACATGGATTCTTTACTTGAACCCTAGAGGTCAGTTTCTTTCTGTCTTATAAAATACCTAACCTATGAGGGTCAATGTAGTGTCCTAAGTTACATAGTAATGATAATGCTAATACATCTGAGGTATGTCATGAAACAACCCCAACACCAAATTAATCTACCGTCATTCTTATTAGGATTCATTCATGTTATGGCCATTAGATGCCCCAAAAACCCATCTTTCATTTGCCACCATGGACTAATCATATTGATCATCCAACACCATTTTATGCAATAGGAAAATGGCATAAAAGCTTGGATTGCCTTCCATGAGGGTAAATAGAGAAAAAACCCTAGACTTCCTAAGCAAATACCTCTTAACCCTCATGCCTCAAGTTCTAGGGCTCCACCCATAATTTCTTATAAATTATTTTTTCTTGAATCCACTCGAAGTACATGATCCATAATCAAATTTGCTACACTTAAACCCCCAAGTCCTCTTAATGTGATTTCACCACATGAGCCAAGTAAAAAATTAAGGCTTCGATGTTCTACCAAGAATCCTAAACAATCTCCCCAAATTTACCCTATACAAGAACCTATCCAAATCATTGAGGATGAATCATCAATAGACCCTTTCTCATAGCCTACACTTCATATAACTTCATGTACATAAATTATTTATCTCCATTATAAGAGGAGGAAATTGATATTGGCTATTGACAATGATAAAAATATAGCTAAAAAAAACTTGGATAGTCTAAGATAGGACACTACTGCCACTACCAATGAGGCAAAAGATAGAGAGGAAGTAGAAACCCCTCTTCCATAGGATGATTTTGTAGAAACTATTTCTAAAGATGTTCCTACTCCCTCCACACAGAAATCAATAGACAAAGAGAAGGATCATATGATTGAGGAAGAAACTCAACCTTCTAAAGAAGTAGATGATGTGGAATTGCAACATCCTTTAGCATTATCCCAATTAAAGGCCATAGTTAAGTAAAATTCATAAGACATTATTGAATTAATCTATGCAGCTTAGAATAAGGATTTTGTCATTTCTCTTCTAATGAAACAAATAGAAAACATTGAAATTCGGTCTTTGAATAAATTAGATGAATTAAAAAATGATATTATTTATTTATGGATCTATACTAAAATACTTGAGGAAGATAATATTTATTTGAAAATAAATATTCTAAAGTTTGAATAATAAAATGCTAGATTAAAATCTCAAATAGGCTCCAGTTCCTCTAATATGTTTCTTAAAGCCATGATAGAATAGGGGTTCCAAACCACCTTGTCTATTCCTAATGTAAGAAATCAATGGGATCAAGTTTATTATGAGCTTAAGGAGTTAAAGAGGCAAAAACACCTTTTTGGGAAAGAGAATCAATAATTACAAGTGGAGTTGGCATAGGTACAACAAAAAGAAGAACAAGCTAAACAAACCCTTCAATTCACATGTCAACGTAGTGAAAAATTGTTAGCTTGTAGGATCCCTTCCTCCTCAAACAACTTATTTTTGCATGAGAATTTTTTTAATGGTAGTTACTACATATTTATTATGGTTTGCCCCATGAAATTAATACAAGTAATGAATTCATGATAGTTTTTCAGAACAATACCCTTGATAGGTAAAATTTGTTATGTGAATTCTATTTGTGTGATATCATTTTTAAAAATACAAATAATTTCTTGGTGAATTTGTTTATGGGAGAACTATAGTTGAGGGCTCTTCTTTCTACATATAGGAATCAAATTGCATGGTAAGATAGATATGATGATCATAAAAACACTACAAGGGATGTTGGTTTATGTATTAGACCATAGTTCAATGATGCATAACAAATATTAGAGATTCTAAAGTTTTTATCAAAAAACTAGGATATGTGACCATTATCTCTATACTTTTCAAGATGGCCTCATAAATTTTGAATTATTTTTTTATCACTTCTTTGACCAAGTAGTGATTTCTTGTAGACAATTGGCATATGGTACTAGTCACTTTAAGACAAAGAGAAGTTTTGTCCCCTATTACTATTTAATGGAATCTTAGAAGGGTTAAGGTCGTCATTCAGATAATAACTGATGTTATTCAAGGGGATGGATAAAATCCATGGATAGGTATGAGATTTAGAACTCCCTTATTATTCTCCTCTATATATTTAGGGCAAAATACATGACCTCAATCTGATGAGCAGTTTATTATTTGGCTCCACTTTGTAAAGAGAGATATGGGATTTACTCCTCACCATCAAAGGATATTTTAAGATTTGTATACCTGAGTCTCAAGATGGAGAAGAGGGTTCATAAATATGAGGATAGAGAGAATTAGTTTTAACTAGAAATTTCAAAATGTAAGGTGTGGGGGAAATGATGAGTTCACATTATGACTAATTATTGCCATAGTTCATAGCCTTACAACATGTCATTTGATTGAGCATTACATGTAATCTTTAGATTTATAATTAGTATAAGGTAGAAGTAGATGATTTTATCTCTATAACCTTGTATGAGTCTAAGTTAGCTTTCTTTACATAATGTTCTGACCATTTACATGTTTAGTCATCATATTTTGACATGTACAAGCATAATAACATCTAATAAGACTTTTGACAAGATCTAATGAAGATAAGGATGTTAAAAGACATATAAATGATCATGTTAAACATAGATATAGATTCTATTAGTCAGGTATGGATTCTATCAACTATCTATGGATTCTATCAGCCATCTAAAAATTACATCACTTAGCTATGAATTATACCACTAAAATATAGATTATAATAGTTGACTATAGATTGCTACAGTTATTCTATGGATTTTCACAGTTCATTCCATAGTTGGTCATAACATGTTCCAAAGTATTCAAGAATCTTTTCCACATTCTCCATGATGATCTAAAGACTCCTTTAAATACTTGGTATTTACACACACACACACACACACACACACACACACACACACACACAGATATATATATATATATATATTACTATTTCTTTATGGTCTTCCATTTATGAAAGTTGTTATTTCAGGCTACACTTTAAGTCAGAAGATATGGATATGTTATATGTACAGATTTGTTAGTTAGATATAGCTAAGCATAGTAGTTTTAATCTCACCTGGATATTTCTAATTCTATGTAGATCTTATTGTAATGTTTCTCTATTTTGTCTATATCTCCCAATATATTTAAATATCTTCTTGTTCTAAATTAGTTAAGTTGTTGCCTGATTTCTAGGATAGTCAATTTTTTTCATAGAATAAAAGGATAGATCCATGCTAGATATGTAGACATATAGATATACACAAATATTGTAATTTTGATTAGTTTTTGAATACAAGAAGACTCTTAGTAGTTTAATATTTCAATCCATGTGTTGAGATAGCCTTTTAAGATTGAGTTGATTCAAACTCGAATCCAAGGGTGAGCAGAGGCCCACTATATTTTGGCATTTATAAAGTTTATTTCTTGTTTATTTTAATATATATGTGTGTGTGTGTGTGTGTGTGTGTGTGTGTGTGTGTGTGTGTGTGTTTTTATGTGATTAGATTTATAACCTACAGGATAGGATAAATATTAATGTGTTTACTTTCAGATTTGCATAAGCATTTATAATTCCTTTAATTTCTGTAACTTTAATTTTGTAAGTGTGGATTTGAGATTTGGTTTTAGTGAGTTTAATTTACATTACTATGTGTTTGATTTTATATTATTCAATTTAGCATATTTTGGTTTGTTTACATTTCCTGCAAGAGTGTTTTTTTCAGATTAATTTAATTTCTTAGGAATAAAAATTAGGTTAGAAAAAGATCAAAAACCCCCCAAAATAGTATTATTAGATGAATCCAATAAGTGCCTTAATGTAGATAGCCTTAAACACTAGCTTTGGTAAAAATAAACACTAACATAGATTGGTTAAATGAATGGGTAACAACGACACTCATCATTTTTGGCACCATTATCAGGGATTCCTTTCAAAGTATTAGTAAGGTAAATACTCAAGCTAATATTCAAAATATAAAAAACATAAAAATAGAATAAAATTACTCTCTTATCAAATAAATGTATATGAGTAGGCAAAGGGATTCCCAAGGAAGATTTATTCCAAAAGATACAGATCCTTTATAGGAAAGAATCAAAGCATTTTAAAAAAACATAGAAAGTTTACAAAAACAAATAAGCAAGTCTTTCAAAATTACCTCTAGGGATCTAGAAGAATATTTCTCTACAAGATCTAAGCTTTTAGTCACTGAATAACCACAATCCCCTCCTCTCAATATAACTCTATTTTCCATGGGAGAAAATATAGGGCATGTAGAAAATTCTCGCATGAATCCTCTTAAGAGGACTTTCTCTTATCCTATTTAGTCTTTAAGAATGATGACCGAACAACAATGAAAAATATTTGTCCATCCAATCTACCCACATTCAAATGTCTATCCACTGAGGACCCATACCAATTTATTTTTGAGTTTAAAGTCCTTTACTAGACCTATGATTACACTTTAGATAACCAAAAGTTGAAGTTCTTTCCTTCTACTTTGAAGGAAGGAGAAATGAGGTGGTTCATGGGACTAACAGGGAACTCTATTAGCACTTTGAGAGAAATAGAAACAATATTCTTGAACAAATATCAAGATTACTATAGGACCAAGGATAGGAAAGAAGAATTTTTCAACATCAAGCAAAATGAAGATGAAAACCTTGAAGATTGCTTAATCAGTTTGCTTTTGGCCACAACAGATGTGGTTATGAGCTATCTAAGGAAGTGATAAAAACTATTTTCCTTAAAGGATTAGATGATTCCTCTAGATATTCCTTGAATATCATGTGAAAGGGAGACATTACCAACTAGAATTTTAAGAAATCACCCATTTATGTACCAACTACTCTAGGATAAAACCCAGAAATAGAAGAGGGAAACTAGGGGAATCTAGTGATGTAAGCCAACTCATGGAAGAACTAACAAACTTCAAAATAGACATATTGGTTCAACTAAATTAAAAATTAAATATATTGGAAGCTAAGTTTAAATCTAACACTAAATCACTAAAAGTCTATTATGCAAAGGGTAGATTAAAACATGCATTTGGGGACTATCCTTTAGACAAAAAAGAAATTTATGGAATATGTGATGCTCAGGAACATGACACAAAAAATTATAGTCACCTTAATACTCTTAAAAACTAGTTCAAGTAGAATGCACAAACCATAGAATAAATCAACTAAGTTCAAAGATAAGGAAATATCTTTCAACAAAATCAACCTCAACAATTTGTCTCAAGGATTCTTTTTCCATAATGACATGTACCTCCACAAATATGGGATATACCACCACAATGGGGCACCCAAGAATGGATGACACAAAAATGGATGATGCACCAACTCTTTCAAAAAACTTGGATACCCCAAGGTCATCAAAAATCATGTAAAAATCAACATTAGAATCTTGGTCCAAACTATAACTGATAGTAGCAAATAAGGTATTCATAATAAAAACAACAATAAGCATTAATGGCTCCTCAAGGAAATCAACAAACCCATATAGACCAAGTAAACCAACCTCAACTACTTACTCAACCAGTAGCAAATCCAAAGAACATACAAGTTTATGTAAATTAACAAGGTGAAACCATAGGGGTAGGTGTTATTGAATGTGTAGACATACATCTTAGATCAATAAAAATGTTACAAGAACCTGAGATCATCATTACAGAAGTACCTCAATAAAAAAAGCTCAGAAACTCAACTGGAGAAAGAAGAGGAGTTAAGAGAGAAATATAGAAAATAGAGGAATTTATCATAACTCCTCCATCTGTTCCTTTTCCAGAATGATTGAAGGAAGTGGAAGACAACAAGGAATCTAAATTAATTTAAGAGCTCAGGAAACTCAACATAGAAATTCCATTATTACAAGCCATTAGGGACATTCCATAAAAAAAGTTTGTGTATCAAGACAACTAGAATAAAAAGAGAATATCCCAAGATAATATAGGTAGATGGCAAGCTTGATGATTTATTAGTAGGTAAGCTACTTTTGCCTAAATATAGAGACCCGAAAAATCATGTCATTTCTATAAAGATTAGAAATTAGGAGATACCAAATGTATTAGTGGACTTGGGAGATAATATTAATGTAATGACTACAAAAACCATGCAAAATCTTTATTTATAAAATATTGAAACAACTAACACAATCCTATAGATGGAAGATCATTCCACTACCAAACTAGAAGGTGTCATTAAGGATATAGCGTTGACTATAGAGTCATAGGAATACCCTATTGATTTTATTGGCCTCCAACCCAAAAACAAACAAATTAGATACCCATTGATTCTAAGAAGACCTTGGTTAGCAACTATAGTAGTATTGATTGATTGTAGATTAGGGGATATGACCATCTCGATAGGTCTAAAAGCAAAACTTATTTCTTTATACCCACCTACTTAACTTTCAACCAATTATGTCAAAGAGTTATGGGTAGATCAACTGGATGACAAACATGATAGTATATCCTCTCTATCTATGGTTATAATCACTGACCATGTAGAAGAAGTAGAGGATGAGTTATTAAGAAGTATTAAAATTGGTATGGATCTTGACAGTCCAGCTACGGATCTTGATAGTCCAACTATGGATCTTGATAGTCCAACTATAGATTTTCATAGATGATCCTTTCATGGTGGAATTTCCTATCCTTATGATCACCCATCCTTTTCTACCTCTTCCAACATGTTGTATGACTATAAATACATTCAAAAAAATGTTATACAATGGGAACATGAAGGCCAAAGTTTATTCTTAATAGCCTTTTATTGTCTTTTAGTTGGAGTGATTCCTATAGGAGATAATTTTGTTAAAGATAATATCATATTTCATACATTTTTACCACATCCTTGTCCTATAAACTCATTGATTGAGGGAATTCAAACAAATAGATTCTTTCTATCTAGGCACTAAAAAAATCATAGTAGCACTAGGGAAGACACTCAACATAAAGAGTTGGTTGAGAGATGATCAAGAAGTGAAAGTCTTTGATGTACTCCAAGATCATATTCAATATTTTGCTTGGGAATATCAAGACATGAAGGGAATACATCCAAGTGTATGAACACACTACATCTACATATAAAGCGTTAAACTAATAAGACAACCTCAAAGAAGAATTAATCTTGCCTTAAGAGACATTGTGAAAACTAAAATTAAAAAGTTACTAGAAGTGGGATTCATTTATCCTATTTTTTATAGCTAGTGGGTCTCTCCTTTGGTTATTGTACACAATAAAAATGGTAAATGGAGATTATGGTAGACTATATGGAATTAAACAAAGCAACCATGAGAGATTACTTCCCTTTACCCTTTATTGACCAAGTACTTGATAATTTAGTAGGGAAAAGTCATTTTTCTTTATTAGATGGCTTTAGTGAATACAAATATATATAAGAAAAACTTGAAGACCAAGATAAAACAACCATTACTTGTCTACGGGGGACATTTGTGTATAGATTCTTGCCCTTTGGTTTATGCAATTCACCTACCACTTTCTAATGAGAAGTTCTAGCCATATTTCTAGATTTGACCTATGATTGTATGGAGGTTTATATGGATGGTTTTACTATTCATGGAGAATATTTTGATGAAAGTTTGAATAATCTTATAAAGGTACTAAAAATATTTGAGGATCACCATTTTTCCTTATGTCATGAAAAGTGTTTGATCATGGTAGAAGAAGGTATAGTTTTAGGACATCATATTTCTACAATAGGAATTCAAGTAGATCTAAATAAAATTGAATTCATTTCAAACTTACCTATTCCTCCAAATCAAACTGATATTAAGAGCTTGTTAGGCAATGAAAGATACTATAAAAGGTTTATATAAGATTTCAACAAGATTGTTTCTCTAATGTTTACTTTGCTAACAAAAGAGAGTGAGTTTATCTAGAATTTACACTGCCAACAAGCCTTTGAAACCATCAAGGAAAAATTGGGAACTGCACCAGTCCTTAGAGGACCCAATTGGTCATAACCCTTCCATATTTATATGGATGTATATAATCATGTTATGGGAGCTATTCTAGGATAAAAAGTTAAAGATGGACAGATGTATGCCATATACTACATTAGTAAGAATTTGACTTCAACTGAAAGAAACTACACAACCACTAAGAAAGAATTCATTGCTATAATTTATGCCATAAATAAATTTAGACACTATATTACTAGTTATAAAATATTTCTATATAATGATCATGTAGCTATTAGGTATTTGATGAACAAGCTAGTGCTAGAAGGAATAATTATCAGATGGATGATACTATTACATGAATTTAATATAATAATTATTGATAAACTATGTAAATTCAATGTGGTTTTTATTTATTTTTAGATTGAATAATGTAGATGAAAAAGAACCTATAAAAGATAGTTTTCTAGATGAAAAAATTATTTGTTGTTACAACATAATCACCTTGGTTTGATGATATAGAAAACTTTTTGGCTATAGGAAAGTTTCCTTTTCAGTTTACCAAAAAGGAAAAGAAATGTTTGATCAAAGTTATTTCTTATTATAGATGGATTAATTGTATATTTTTTAAACTTGGACCTGATCATGTTTTCCATATGTGTGTAAAGGACAATGAAATATATGACACATTCATGCTTGTCATGATGAACCTGGTAGAGGACACTCTTTAGTTAAAAGAATAATACATAAGATGTTTGGAGCTGGTTACTTTTGGCCAACTCTTCACAAGAAGGTCAAGGCATATGTTTGGCAATGTGAACCATGTCATAGAATGGGGAAACCTACATTATCCTCATATATGCTCCTCGATCCTCAAGTAACTCTAGAACCTTTTGGCATAAAATTTATTGGGCCTATATATCCTCCTTCTCAAGGTAAATAATAATTGTTTGTATGTATGCATTAAGTGACCAAATGGGCTGAAGTACAAGTTCTTTCATTTGTAAGAGAAGAGGAATTAGCAAACTTCTTATGTTCCAAGATCATGCAATATTTTAGAGCACCAAGGGAGATAGTGTCTGATTAGGGACCTTAGTTCATGTCCAAAATGATTTAAGCATTCATAAGGATTTACTAAGTCAACCATAAAAATTCTTCTCCATACCACCATAAAGCAAATGGACATGTAGAGGTTTCTAATAGAAAATTAGAGAATATATTTGCCAAGATAGTTAGTAGCAGTAGAAAGAATTAGGTAGCCAAATTTCTAGAAGTTGTATGGGCATATAACACCACATGGAAGACCACTACTAGTTTTTCACCATATGAATTGGTATTTGGTAAGAAACCTCTCCTTTCAATTGAATTTGAGATGCAAACTTTAAGGACTGCACTATAACTAGAAATTAACTTAGATGAAACATAGAGAGAGAATTTTAAAATTAAATGGGCTAGATGAGATGAAAACATAAGCTTTGTAGCAAATAGAGATGAAGCAATACTAGAGGAAATAATGACATGATTTTCACATCAAGGAAAGATAGTTCAAAGAAGGAGATTGGGCACTTTTGTATGATTCTAAGTATCAACACTTCAAAGATAAGTTAAGAACTAGATGGTTAGGACCATTTCAAATAGAATTTTTTTTGACAATAGTTTAGTATAGTTATTACCTATAGATGGAAATCATAAGACACTTCTTGTTAATGGACATAAATTGAAGCCATACCAAAAGCCTTATAGTAAAGAAGAATTCATGTAGCAGGTACAAAATGAGTTTGGCACCATGGAAGAACTCAAATCTTCCATGGCTATTGATCCTTGAAGATGAGATGACCTAAATAAAGGAAGAGGATCCACCTCTTCTCTAAAAATTCAAAAAATAAAATATATAAAAATAAAAATAATAATAATAAAATTCAACAATGAAAATCTTTAGGGATGTTGTTGATAGTCATGACCAGAAAACCAACTTTCTAGTTGTTCATGTACTGCATAATGAAACTTGATAAAAAAAACCAGTAAATGGCTAGTTAAGGGCAAAATCTAAAAAATAAAAAATTAGAAAAGTGAGTTTATAAATTCAACAATTATGATTTATTCTCCTTGTTCCAAATCAATAATTTTTATGTTATTTTTTTGGTACTATTCCTCGTAAATAATTCATGTAATTTTCTTTGTTAGAATAGGTAAACAAGTCAAACATGGACAATATCATGGTGTGTAAGTTATAGTATCTATTCTTCTACTAAATGTTAGTTTTGAATTTATGAGTTTTCATAAATATACTCAAATCTTTGGCAAAAATTCCATAAGGTGTTATAAGGAGAATATTTCCATTAGGCAACAAAGGATCATTTCAAAAAGCCACATTTTGAACACTTGATTATATGCTATAGACATAGTCCTCTCAAGCTATAAGTCACTATATGATGACTTGTCCTTGTCATTATATTACTTTAAGTGGATAAAGCAATTGCTAAGGATTTAGTAGTAGAATAATTATAAATGAAAAAAGGGTAAAGTATGAAATCATTATTATTTCATTTGGCATTGTCATAATTAATTGCCACCCTTGAAGGTTCTAGGTTTCATCTGCAACAAATAACCAAAAAAGATATTATTGCTATCTATTTGTTTTCCAATGAAGAATATTTATTTTGAAAATAGAGTTGTGGGTTGACTGTGTTTTGTGAAAAATTAGAACTTAGGATGGGGCAAAAGAAAAAGTCCAAACCAGAGGCTACAAATGATCTTTTAAGGGATGAGCTAGTGAAAAAAGTATTTACAACAGTTGGGTGGATTGAATTCCTTTTAAAATTCTAAGGTTTTGATGAGGCACTTGTCATCAATTTCATCCTCCATTTAAAAATAGACTTCTCTACTATTCGAGGTGTGTAAATTCCATTCTCTACTCAGGTTCTTAGTGAGTTATCAAGAATTCTAGATGAGGGAGTAAGAATTGCAGGTAGATATTCATTCAATGACCTTATTCAAATATTTAGGGGTGAAGGGGAACAAGTTCCATTATATGTCCAATATGTCAAAGTCAGGATCAAAGGCATCAACAAGTATTCTCTACTTGAGTACTAGAGGTCAGTTTCTTTTTTGGATTATAAAATACCTAACTTGTGAGAGTCAATGTAGTGTCCTAAGTTACATAGTAATGAGAAAGCTAATACATCTAAGGTATGGCATACAACAAACCCAACACTGAATTAATCTACCCTCATTATTGTTAAGATCCATTCAAGTTATGGCCATGAGATACCAAAAAAACCCATCTACCATTTGCCACCATGGAATAATATAATTGATCATCCAACACCATTTTATGCAATAGGAAAATGGTACAAAAGCTTATATTTCCTTCCATGAGAGTAAAAAGAGAAAGAAACCCATTATTTTTAAGCAAATAACTCTTGACCCTCATGCCTCAAGTTATATGTCTCCACCCAAAACGTCTTATAAATTAATTGTTCTTGAATCCACTTGAAGTACATGATCCATAGTTAGAGTTACTGCACTTAAACCCCCAAGTCTTCTTAATGTGATTTCACGACCTAAGCTAAGTAGAAAATTAAGGCTTTGATCTTCCACTAGGAATCCTAAGTAATCTCTCCAAATTATACCTATATAGGAACCTATCAAAATCATTGAGGATGAATCATTAATAGACCTTATCTCACAACCTACACCTTAAAGAACCTCATGTGTAGAAATTCTTTCTCTCCCTCAGAAGAGAAGGAGGAGATTAATGTTGGCTATTGACAATGATGAGACTATATTTGCAAAAACCATGGATAGTCTAAGACATGACACTACTACCACTGCCAGTGAGGCACAAGATAGAGAGGAATTATAAACCTCTCTTCCACAGGATGATTTTATATAAACTATTCTTGAAGATGTTCCTACTTCCTCCACATATATCAATAGATAAATGGAAGGCTCCAATGATTGAGGAAGAAGCTCAGCTTCCAAAGGAGTAGATGATGTGGAATTTTAGTATCTTTTAACATTATCCCAATTAGAGGCCATAGTTAAGAAAAATGTAGAAGACATTGCTGAATTAATCTCTTCAACTCAAAATAAGGATTTTGTCATTTCTCTTCTAATGAAAAAAATAGAAAGCATTAAAATTCAATCTTTAAAGAAATAAGATGGATAAAAAAATGATATTATTGATTTATGGAGATATACTAAAATACTTGAGGAAGACAATATTTATTTAAGAAGAAACATTCTAAAGTCCAAATAAGAAAATGCTAGATTAAAAGCTCAAATAGGTTCCAATTCCTCTAATATGTCTCCTAATTCCATGACAGAATAGGGTTACCAAACCACTATTTATTCATGATGTAAGAAACCAATGGGATCAAGTTTGTTCTAAGCTTAAGGAGTTAAATAGTCAAAACCACCTTATTGAGAAAGATAAACAATAATTACAAGAGGAGTTGGCATAAACACAATACAAAGAAGAACAAGTTAAACAAACCCTTCAATTCACATGTTAACTTGGTGAAAAATTGTTAGCTTGTAGGTTCCCTTCCTCCTCATATATATTATTTGTGCATGATTATTTTTTCAAATGGTAGTTACTGTATATTTATTGTGGTTTACCCCATGAAATTAATACAAGTAATGAATTCATGATAGTTTTTCAGAACAGTACCCTTGTTAGGCAAGATTTGTTATGTGAATTTTATTAATGTGATATCATTTTGGGAAATAAAAATAATTTCTTGGTGAATTTGTTTGTGGGAGAACTAAAGTTGAGGGATCTTCTTTCTATATATAAGAATTAGATTACATGGTAAGAAAGATATGATGATCATACAAACAATGTAAGGGATGTTGGTTTATGTATTAAACCATAGTTTAGTGATGCAAAATAAATATTGGAGAAACTCTACAGTTTTTATCAATAGCCTAGGATTTGTGACCATTATCTCCATACTTTTCAAGATGGCCATTTTTATTTGTTTGTTTAACACTTCTTTGACCAAGTAGTGATTTCTTATAGACAACATTGGCATATGTTACCAGTCACTTTAAGACAAAGAGAAGTTTTGTCCCCTACTGCTATTCAATGGAATCCTATAAGGGATAAGGTCATCATTCAGATAATCATTGATGTTCTTCAAAGGGATGGATAAAAACCATGGATAGGGATGAGATTTAGACCTCCCTTATTACTCTCCCCTATGTCTCCATGGAAAAATATAGAATCTCAATCTGATGAGTAGTTTGCTATTTGGTTCCACTTTGTAAAGAGAGATATGGGATTTAATCCTCACCATAAAAGGATATTTTAGGATTTGTATTCCATCTATAAAATGAGTCTCAAGCTGGGTAGAGGTTTATAATTATGAGGCTAGAGAGAATTAGTTTGTAATGGGACTTGTAAAGGTAAGGTGTGGGGGAAATGATGAATCCACATTATGACTCATTATTGTCATAGTTCATAGCCTTAAAACATGTCATTTGATTGAGAATTGCATTTAATATTAGGATTTAGAATTATCCTAAGGTAGAAATTAGATGATTTTATCTCTATAATCTTGTATGAGTTTAAGTTAGCTTTCTTTTCATAATGTTCTAACCATTTGCATGCTTAGTCTTCATATTTTGACATGTACAAGCATAATAGCATTTAGTAAGAGTTTTGACAAGATCTCACAAAGATAAGGATGTTCCAAGACATATAAATGATCATTTGAAGCATAGCTACATATTTAATTAGTTAGCTATGGATTTTATTAGCCAACTATAGATTTTGTCATCCAACTATAGATTACATTAGTCATCTATGAATTCTACTAGTTAGTTATGGATTATAATAGTTGACTATATATTACCATAATTGTTCTATAGATTTTCATAGTTTATTCCAGATTTGGTCATAGCACATTCCAAAGTATTCAATAAACTTTTCCACCTCCATGATGATCTGAAGACTCCTTTTAATACTTTCTATTTATATACATGTATATATATAGATTCCTATTTCTATATGGTCTTCTATTTATGTAAGTTGTTTTAAGTTAAAAATCTAAGTCATATATAGATATGTTATATGTACATATTTGGTAGTTAGATATAGCTAAGCGTAGTAGTTGTTTCTCTATTTTAGCTATATCTCCCAATCTCATTAAATATCTTCTTATTCTAAGTCAATTAAGTTGTTGCCTGGTTTCTAGGATAATCAGTTTCTTTTGCATAGAATAAAAGGATAGATCCATGCTAGATCTGGAGACATATAGATATACATAGATATTGTAATTTTAGTTGTTTTTAAATACAAGAAGACTCGCTACAGTTTACTCTTTCAATCCATGTGTTGATATAGCATTTTAAGACTAAGTTGATTCAAACCTAAATCCAAGGGTGAGTAAAGGTCTACTCTCTAAGGAGACAAGAATATTTATTTTGGTATTTATAAAGTTTATTTCTTATTTTTTTAATTGGAATTGATGTGTGTGTGTGTGTGTGTGTGAGATAACCTGTAGGATAGAATAAATATTAATGTGTTTACTTTCAGATTTACATAAGCATTTATCATTCCTTTAATTCCTATAGCTTTCATTTTGCAAGTGTGGATTTTGGATTTGGTTTTAGAGAGTTTTATTTACATTTTTGTGTGATTACTTTCAGATTTTTCAATTTAACACAGTTTGATTTGTTTAAATTTCCTGCAAGAGTGTTTCTTTTTAGCATTAGTTTAGATTCTTAGGAATAAATATTAGGACAATACAACATAAAAAACCCCTCAAAATAGTACTGTTAGCTGAAACCAATAAGTTCCTTACTATAGATAGCTTTATACACTGGCCTTGGTAAGAATTGACACCAACATAAGTTGATTAAATAAAGGGGTAAAAAAAATACTCATCATTTTTGGTGCCATTACCAGGGAGTCCTTTCAAAGTGTTATTAAGGTAAATACTCAAGCTAATAGTCAAAATATAAAAAACACAAAAATAGAATAAAATTACTATCTTGTCAAATACAAGTGAGTAGGTAAAGGGATTCCCAAGGAAGGCTTGTTCCAAAAGATACAAATATTTTACATAAAAGAATCAAAGCATTTTCAAAAATGTTAGAAAGTTTGAAAAAATAAGTGAGTCTTTTAGAAATACCTTTAGGGATGTAGAAGAATCTTCCTCTGCAAGAGATGAGCTTTCAGACACTAAATATCCATAATCCTATCCTCTTAATATAAGTTTATTTTTCATGGGAGAAAATATAGGCCATGTAGAGAATCCTCCTGAGAGGAATATATCTTATCATATTTTAATTGATAATGATGACTAAACAATAATGAAAAATATTTCCCCATCCAATCTACCCATCTTTAGAGGTCTATCCACTGAGGACCCAAACCAATTTATTTTTGAGTTCAAAGTCCTCTACCAAACCTATGATTACACTTCAAACAACCAAAAATTAAATCTCTTTCCTTCTAATTTGAAGGAAGGAGAAATAAGGTGGTTCATGGGACTAGCAGGGAACTTTATTAGCACTTCGAGAGAAATGGAAACACTATTCTTGAATAATATCAAGATTACTATAGGGTTAAAGATAAGAAAGAATAATTTTTCAAAATAAAGCAAAATGAATATAAAAACCATGAAGATTACTTAGATCAGTTTAATTTTGCCCACAACATATGTGGTTATGAACTATTTGAGGAAGTGATCAAAACTATTTTCTTTAAAGGATTGGATGATTCCTCTAGGTATTCCTTGAATCTCATGGGGAAGGGAGATATTACCAAACTATATTTCCAAGAAATCACATGTTTATGTACCAACTACTCTAGGACAAAACCCATAAGTAAAAGAGGGAAACTAGGGAAATTTAGTGATGTAAGCCAAATCATGGAAGAACTATAAAACTTAAAAATAGACATACTAGTTCAACAGAATTCAACATTAGATGGATTTAAAGCTAAGTCTAAATGTAACACTAAACCATTGGAAATCTATTGTCCAAAGTGTAGATTACAGCATGCACTCAAGAAAATATCCTTTAAACAAAAAATAAATTTATGGAATATGTGATGCTCATGACCATGATGTAAATAATTGTAGTCAACTTACTACTCTTAAGAACTATTTAAAATAGAATGCATAGACCATAGAATAAATCAACTATGTTTAGAGATAAGGAAATACCTTTCAAAAAAATTAACCACAATAGTTTGGCTCAAGGATTCCTTTTCCAAAATGGCATGCACCTCCAAAAGTGTGGATAGTACCACCACAATGGGGCACCAAATAATGAATGACACAACAATGGATGATGCCCCCACCCTTTTAACAAACTTGGATACCACAAAGTCGTCAATAGACATGGACAAATCAACATTGGAATCCTAGTCCAAACTATAACCAATAACAATAAAAAAGGTATCCATAACAACAAAAATAAGCATTAATGGCTCCTCAAAGAAATCAATCAACCCATATACAACAAATAAACCAACCTCAACTACCTACTCATCAGTAGAAAATCTAAAGAATAGATAGGTTTATGTAAATTAACAAGGTGAAACTATAGGGGAAGGTGTTATTGAATGTGCAAACATACATCTCAAATCAAGAAAAATGTTACAAGAACTTCTGATCATCATTACAAAAGTACCTCAAGAAAAAACAAGCTCACAGACTCAATTAAAGGAAGAAAAGGAGTCAAGAGAGAAATCTAGAAAAATAGAGTAAGTCATTATAACTTTTCCATCTGTTCCTTTGCCAAAATTATTGAAAGAAGTGGAAGACAACAAGGAATATGAATTAATTCAAGAACTCAAGAAACTCAACATAGAAATTCCATTATTACAAGACATTAGGGACACTAAAGAACTAAATAGCATGATAAATTTTTTGTGTTTCAAGACACTTGGAAGAAAAAGACAATATCCCAAGATAATACAGGTAGATGATAAGATTGCTAATTTATTAGCAAGTAAGCTACTTTTGCCTAAATATGTGGACCTAAAAATTCATGTCATTTCTTTAAAGATTGGAAAGTAGGAGATACCAAATATATTGGTGGACTTAGGAGATATTATTAATGTAATGAATATAGACACCATGCAAAATCTCTCTTAGAAAGATATGAAACCAACTAACACAATCCTACTAATGGTAGATCATTCCACTACCAAACCAGAAGGTGTAATTGATGATATAGAATTGACTATAGAGTTATGGGAATACCCTATTGATTTTATTGGCCTCCAAACCAAAAACAAAAAAAATAGGATAGCCATTGATTCTAGGAAGACCTTGGTTAGCAAATATAGTAACATTGATTGGTTATAGATCAGAGGATATAACCATCTCAAATAGTCTTAAATCAAAATGTATTTATTTATATCCACGTGCTCAACCATCAACAAATTCTATCAAATAGTTATGGGTAGATCAATAAGATGAAAGGCGTGATAGTATCTCCTCTCTAACTATGGTCACAATCAATGATCATGTAGAAGACATAGAGGATGAGTTATTAAGAATTATCAAAACTGCTATGGATCTTGATAGTCAAGCTATAGATCTAGACAATCCAACTATGGATCTTGATAGTCCAGCTATAGATTTTGACATAGGATCCTTTCATAGTGGAATTTATTATCCTTTTTATCACCCATCCTTTTCCACCTCTTCCAACATGTTGTATGACCATAAATACATTTAAAACAATGTTATGCAATGGAAATATGAAGGCCAAAGTTCATTCTTAATAGCCTTTTATTGTCCTTTAGCTAGAGTGATTCCTATAGGAGATAAGTTTATTAAAGATACTATCATATTTCATACATTGTTACCATCATTATCCTCTCAAATCATTTATTGAGTTATTTAAAACAAATATATTCTTCCCATCCAGGCACTAAATAAATCATAATAGCACCAGGGAAGACACTCAACATAAATAGTTGGTTGATAGATGATCAGGAAGTGAAAGTCTTTGATGTACTCTAAGATCATATTAAATCTTTTGCTTAGGGATATAAAGACATGAAGGGATTCCATTCAAGCATATGCACACACCATATCTACATAGAGAATGTTAAACTAGGAAGGCAACCTCAAAGACTAATTAATCCTACCTAAAGAGACATTATGAGAACTAAAATTAAAAAGTTATTAGAAGTGGGATTCATTTATCCTATTATTTACAGCCAATGGGTCTCTCTTTTGTTTATTGTTCCCAATAAAAATGGTAAATGGAGAGTATGTGTAGACTATAGATAATTGAACAAATCAGCCATGATAGATTACTTCCCTTTACCCTTTATTGACCAAGTACTTGATAATTTAGCAAGGAAAAGGTATTTTTATTTTTTGGATGGCTTTAGTGGATACAACTAGATACAAGTGGAACTTAAAGACTAAGATAAAACAACCTTCATTTGTCCATGAGGGAAATTTGTGTATAGAGTCTTTCCCTTTGGTTTATGCAATGCACCTGCCACTTTCCAATGAGTAGTTCTAGCCATATTTTTAGATTTGACCAATGATTGTGTGGAGGTTTATATAGATGATTTTGCTATTCATGAAGAATCCTTTGATGAAAGTTTGAGAAATATTAGAAAGGCACTAAAAATATTTGAGGATCACCATTTGTCCTTAAGTTATGAAAAATGTTTGATCATGGTAGAAGAAGGTATAGTTTAAGGACATCATATTTCTGCAGAAGGAATTCAAGTAGATCCAAAGAAAATTGAAGTCATTTCAAAATTACCTATTCCTAAAAATAAAAATGATATCAAGAGCTTCTTAGGACATGTAGGATACTGCAAAAGGTTTATAGAATATTTTAGTAAGATTGTTGATCCAATGTTTACTTTGATAACAAAAGAGAGTGAGTTTATCTAGACTTTAGACTACCAACAAGCCTTTGAGACCATCAAGGAAAAGTTGATTATTGCACTAGTCCTTAGAGGACTCAATTGATCACAAACCTTCCATATTTATACTGATGTATATAATCATGCTATGGGAGTTTTCCTAGGACAAAAAGATGAAGATGAACAGATGTATGCCATATAATACATTAGCAAAAAATTGACTTCAACTAAAAGCAACTACACAACCATTGAGAAAGAATTCCTTGCTGTAATTTATACCATAAATAAATTTAGACACTATTAATGGTTACAAAATCTTTATATATACTGATCATGCAACTATCATGTATTTGATGAATAAGCTAGTGGTAAGAGGCATACTTATCTAGTGGTTGTTACTGTTAGAGGAATTTGATATAATAATTGTTGATAAACTAGGTAAATTCAATGTGGTTATTGATATTATTTTTAGATTGAATAATGTAGATAAAGAAGAACATGTAGAATATAATTTTATAGATGAAAAATTATTTTCTATTACAACACAATCACCTTGGTTTGTTGATATAGAAATTTTTTTAGCTACAAGGAAGTTTCCTTTTTAGTTTACCAAAAAGGAAAATAAACATTTGATTAAAGTTATTTCTTGTTATAGATGGATTAATGGTATATTGTTTAAACTTGTACCTGATCATGTTTTCCACAAGTGTGTAAAAGAGAAATAAATATATGACATCATTCATGTTTGTCATGATGAACTTGGTGGATGACACTATTCAATTAAAAGAATAATATATAAGATCTTTGAAGCTAGTTACTTTTAGCCAACTCTTCACAATTAGGTCAAGGCATATGTTTGGAAATGTGATCCATGTCAAACAATGGGGAAACCTACATTATCCTCTGATATGGCCCTCTATCCTTAAGTATCTATAGAACCTTTTGAGAAGTGGGGAATGTATTTTATTGGGTCCATAGATCCTCCTTCTCAAGGTAAATAATACTTGTTTGTATGTACAAATTATGTGACCAAATGGGATAAAGTATAAGCTCTTTCATTTGAAAGAGAAGAGATAGTAGCATACTTCTTATATTCTAAGATCATGTAACATTTTGGAGCATCGAGGAAGATAGTGTCTGATCAGGGAAGTCAGTTCATGTCCAAAATGATTCAACCATTCATAAAGATTTACCAAGTCAACTATAGAAAGTATTATCCATACCACCATCAAGAAAATGGATAGGTAGAGGTTACTAATAGATAATTAGAGAATGTCCTTACCAAGATAGTTAGTAGCAACAAAAAGAATTAGGTAGTCAAACTTTTAGAAGTTGTATAGGCATATACCACCACATTGAAGACCACTATTAGTTTTTCACCATATGAATTGGTATTTGGTAAGAAACCTCTTTTTTCAATTGAATTTGAGATGTAAACTTTAAGGACTGCACTTGAAGTATGAATTAACTTGGATGAAACATAGAGAGAGAATTTTACAATTAAATGGGCTAGATGAGATGAAAACATAAGCTTTTTAGCAAACAAAGATGAATTAATGCCAGAAGAAACAATGGCATGATTTGCACATCAAGGAAAGATAGTTTAAATATGGAGATTGGGAAATTTTATATGATTCTAAGTATTATCACTTCAAAGGTAAGTTAAGAACTAGATGGTTAGGACCATTTTAGATAGATTTTTTTTTGACAATGGTTCAGTACAATTATTACTTATAAATGGAAATCAAAAGACACTTCTTATTAATGGACATTGGTTGAAGTTGTACCAAAATTCTTCTAGTAAGGAAGAATTAATTTAGATGGTACTAAATGAGTTTGACACCATGGAAGAACTCAAATCTTACATGGCTATTGATCCTTGAAGATGAGATGGCCTGAATAAAGGAAAATGATCCACCTCTTCTCTAAAAATTCAAAAATATATATACAAAAATAGAAATAATAATAATAAAATTCAACATTAAAAATCCTTAGGGATGTTATTAATAGTAATGACCAAAAAACCAACTCATTGGTTGTTCATGTACTACATAATGAGTCTTGATCAGAAAACTAGTAAATAATTGGTGAAGGGCAAAAACTAAAAAATAAAAAATTAGTAAAGTGAGTTTAGAAATTTAGGAATCATGATTTATTCTCCTTGTTCTAAAGCACTAACTTTTATGTTATTATTTTATGTACTATTCCTCATATATAATTCATGCATTTTTTTTGGTTAGAACATGTAAAGAAGTCAAACAAGGACAATTTCATGGTGTGTAAGGTATAATATCTATTATTCTACTAAACATTAGTTTTGAATTTTTGAGTTTGCAAAGATATGCTCAAATCTTTAGAAAAAATTCCATAAAGTGTTATAAGGAGAATATTCCCATTACATCATCAAAGGATCATTTCAAAAATTCACATTTTGAACACTTGATTGTATGCTATTAACATTGTCCTCTCAAGCTATAAGTCACTATATAATGACTTGTCCTTGTCATTATATTACTTCAAGTGGATAAAATAATTACTAAGGATTTGGTAGTGGAATAATTACAAATGAATAAAAAGGGGTAAAGTAGGTAATAATAATTATTTCATTTGGCATTATCATAATTAATTGCCATGCTTGAAGGTTCCAGGTTTTGTCCATAGTAAATAATCAAAAGAGATATTATTACTATCCATTTGTTTTCCAACGAAGCATATTTCTTTTGAAAATATAGTTGTGGGTTGACTCTCCTTTTTGAAAAATTAGAAATCAGAATGGGGTAGAAGAAAAAGTCCAAACTAGAGAATCCCTCTTTAAATTCTAGGGTTTTGAAAAGGCACTTGTCATCGATTTCATCCTCCATTTAAAAATAGACTTCTATACTATTTGAGGTGTGTAAATTCTAGTCTCTACTTAGTTTCTTAGTGAGTTATCAGGAATTCTAGATGAGGGAGCAATAATTATAGGTAGATCTTCATTCAATGACCTCATTCAAATATTTAGTGGTGAAGGGGAACTAGTGCCATTATATGTCTAATATGTCAAAGTCAAGATCAAAGGCATCAATAGGGATTCTTTACCTGAACCTTAGAGGTCAATTTATTTCTAGCCTATAAAATAGCTAGCCTATGAGGGTCAATGTAATGTCCTACATGACATAGTAATGAGAATCCTAAGACATTTGAGGTATGGCATGCACAACCCCAACACCTAATTAATCTTCCCTCATTCTTGTTAGGATCCATTTAAGTTATGGCCATGAGATATTTTTGAGTTGTGGAGCTAAAAGCTTCACCAAGGAGCTAGTGTGGAGGTTGCTGGGCTTAACCAATAATTAGAATCGGTAGTATCACCGACATCAGTCAGGTATGGTTCAGAACCAACTGACATCAGCCAAGAATTAGCTAACGTCGGTCATATGCAGACCGACAGCGATCAGCATCGGTCACCTATGTGTGTGCATGTTTGCATGTGTTTCCAAAATTAGATTTGTTCTAATTTTAGGAGAACAATTGGTTTGCATGTAAAGACTAATTTTAGTCTTGAGTCTCTTTTTCTAATTATTGTTTGCCTTGGATCCCATTTAAGAGACCCATGGGGTAGTATTGTAATTAAGAGAAAAAAAAGAAAAGAGGGAATAACAACTTGGTTATTGAGTTGATTGTAATTGATTGAGAGAGAGAGAGAAATCTTGAGAGAGAAATACTGTACACCCAAGAGGTGTGGAAAGAGTGAGATTTCTTCATTGTATTTTGGAAGAGTTTAATGTAAGATTGGTTGTTTCTTATATCTCTTATTATTTGTTATTTTTGATTTCTAGTTACTCATTACTTCTGGTTCAATTCTGTGTTTAGTTGCTTATACAAAAGTAATCAATTGTACTCCAAGTTCCTAACAAGTGGTATCAAAGCATGTTAGTGTTTGTTGATCACAGAATTCACTCATAGGGGTTTCCGATTGAGTGGGAGTAAAGCAATGGCAGAAGAAAGTAAACTAAGAATAGAGAAATTTAATGGCAAGAATTATCAATTATGGAGGATGCAGATAGAAGATTATCTGTATCAAAAAGATCTGTACTTACCATTGGGTGGGGTTGCAAGCAAGCCCACAGATATGGAAGATGAAAAATGGAATGTTCTTGATAGAAAGGCTCTTGGAGCTATAAGGCTGAGCTTGGCAGCTTCTGTGTTTTCAAACTTATCATAGGCAAAGACAATGGTAGAGCTAATGGATACTTTGGCAAATTTATATGAAAAACCCTCAGCTTCAAATAAGGTATATCTTATGAAGCAATTATTTAATTTGCAAATGCAGGAAGGTAGATCTATATCTAGTCATCTTAATGATTTCCATGGAATTGTAAATCAGTTATATTCAGTCAAAATAGTTTTTGATGATGAAATTAAGGCTCTCTTATTCTTATGCTCTTTACCTGAAAGTTGGGATAGCTTTGTAATGGTAGTTAGTAATACTGTGTCTACTTCAAATATCTTGAAAGTTGATGATGTTGTTAGTGTAATCTTGAATGAAGAAATTTGCAAAAAAAGCATAGGGGAAACATCAGGTAATGTTTAAGTTTTGAAAGTAGGGGAAGGCAAAGAGAGAATGGCAAGCAAGGGAAATCAGGGTCAAAGATGGAAAGAAGATCCAAATCCAGAAATGGAAGAATAACCTGCTGGAATTGTGGAAAGAAAGGGCATGCAAAGAAAGATTGTTGGTTGAAGGATAACAAAGAAAATCAGCATGAAGGTGATAAAGAAACCAAAGTTGTAGGTATTATTGCATAGGATGCTCTTATATTTTCTTTGGATAATTAAATAGAATCTTGGGTTTTAGATTTTGGCATCTCTTTCCATGCAACCCCAAATAGAGAATTTTTCAATGGTTATATCCATGGATATTTTGGAAAAGTTTATTTAGGGGATGATGAGCCTTGTCAAATTATTGGCAAAGGAAAAGTGCAGCTGAAATTGTAGAATGACAACACATGGGTGTTGAAGGATGTCATGCATGTACCCATCCTGAAGAGGAATTTGATTTTTGCAGGAAAGTTGAGTGATGAGGGTTGCACAGTAACTCTCACAGCTGAATCTTGGAAAGTTTCCAAGGGTGCACTTGTATTAGCTAGAGGTAAGAGAGTAGGTACACTTTATCTATCTACTTGTATTACTAATTAGTCTCCTTCTATTTTATCTACTTCAGATGTAGATGCAAAGTTGTGGCACTACAGGCTTGGTCACATGAGTGAAAAAGGAATGGATATTCTTAAGTCAAAAGGTAAGCTTTCAGATTTGAAAATCATAGATCTAGATTTTTGTGAGCATTGTATTTTTGAAAAATAGAAGAAAGTGAGGTTTCTCAAAACTGGGTCAACAAAGAAGAAGCACAAGTTGGAGCTTGTTCACACAAACGTGTGGGGACTAGCTCAGGTAGCTTCTATTGGAGGATCACGGTATTATGTTTCTTTTATTGATGATGTTACAAGAAAGGTATGGGTTTATTGCATAAAGAGAAAATTTGATGTTTTTGACACATTTGAGAAATGGAAAGCTTTGGTTGAGAATGAAATAGGTTTGAGATTGAAGTGCCTTAGATCTGACAATGGTGGTGAGTACTATAGTAATAAATTCAACAGTTACTATTCTATGAGTGGAATATGCAAGAAAAGGATGGTTCTAAGGACACCTCAGCAAAATGGAGTTGTTGAAAGGATGAATAGAACAATAATGGAGTGTACATGGAGTATGAGGTTGCATGTTGGTTTGCCCTTATAGTTTTGGGTAGAAGCTGTAGATACTACAGTTTACCTGATTAACAGAGGACCTTCTACTGCACTAGATGGTGGAATTCCAGAAGAGGCATGGATAGGTAAAAAGGTAGATCTTTCATTTCTTAGAGTTTTTGGTTCTAAAGCTTTTGTGCACGTCGATAAAGAAAATAGAAAGAAGCTGGATGCTAAATTTATGCGGTGCACTTTCATTGGTCATGGTTTTAGAGATTTTGGATTTCAGTTGTGGAATTTAGAAACTAACAAAATTATTAGAAGTTGGGATGTAGTTTTTAATGAGAAGGTGATATACAGTGATCAACTCAAGAGGCCAAATAATTCTGAGCAGGACAATCTTGATTTGGAAAAGGTTATGATCTAAAATGAGCTCACGAGTAAAAATCATCACTCACAGGAAAACACAAAAATTAACATCGATTAGGTGGAGACCGACGTCGGTCAGGTAGAGACCAACATCGGTCAAAAAATGATGTCAGTGACTAGGAGGAATCGATGTTGGTTAGGTGCAAAACCAACATCGGCCAAAGATGACCGAGATCGATCACTGACAGAAAGAAATTTAGGTGGATAGCAAGCTGTCAATGAGTCTCAAACACCCATAAGGAGGTCTGAAAGGGTAAGTAAACCTCTAATTCATTATTCCCCTTATTTATAATACTTATTGCTCATTGATGGTGGAGAACTAGAAAGTTTTGATGAGGCAATGCAGGTAGAATCTAGGAAACAGTGGGAGCATGGCATGAATGAGGAAATTGATTCCTTGGAAAAGAACCATATGTGGGATTTGGTTGAGTTGCCAACCAGAAAGAAAACACTAAAAAATAGATGGGTTTACAGGTTAAAGGAAGGAGAGAATGGTCAAATGAGACATAAGGCCAGGTTGGTAGTAAAGGGATATGCATAGAAACCAGGTATTGATTTTGGTAAAATTTTTTCTCTTGTAGTAAAGATGAATTCTATTCAGACTGTATTGTCTTTAGTTGCTATTGAGGATTTGCATCTTGAGCAGCTTGATGTTAAGACAATGTTTCTTCATGGAGATTTGGATGAAGAGATATATATGGATCAGCTGGAAGGTTTTGAGGTCAAAGGTAAGGAGAAACTTGTGTGTAGGTTGAATAAAAGCTTGTATGGTCTTAAGCAAGCTCCAAGACAATGGTATTTAAGGTTTGACAGGTTTATGACAGAGCATGGCTTTAGCAAATGTCAATCTGACCATTGTGTTTATTTTAATAGATTGGATAATGGTAATTATATTATCCTATTACTATATGTAGATGATATGCTTGTTGTAGGTTCACACATATAGGAAATTACTGAGCTTAAGGTAAAATTAGCTCACACATTTGCCATGAAGGATTTAGGAGAAATAAAGAAAATCCTTGGCATGAGTATTAAGAGAGAATGGAAAAATCACAGTTTGATTTTGTTTCAAGAGGATTATGTGAATAAGGTGTTGGAAAGGTTCAATATGCAGGATGTAAAACCAATAAGCACACCTATGGCTGGACACTTCAAGATGAGCAAAGAATAGTGTCCTAAATCACACAATGAGGTTGAGTACATGAGTAGCATTCCATATGCTTTAGCAGTTGGGAGCTTGATGTATGCAATGGTATGTACTAGACCTGATATTGCTCAAGTAGTGGGAGTTGTCAGTAGGTTTATGGCCAATCCAGGAAAGGAGCACTGGAAAGTAGTTTAGTGGATTCTCAGATATCTGAGAGGGACCAACAGTAGGCATTTATGTTATGGAGGGTCAAACACTTCTCTACATGGGTATGTAGATTCAGATATGGTAGGTGACTTGGATGGTAGGAGAAGCACCACAAGATATGTGTTCACTATTGGTGGAATGGTGGTTAGCTAGATTTCAAAGTTGCAAAAGGTTGTTGCCTTGTCTACTACAGAGGCAGAACACATTGCAGTCACAAAGGCTAGCAAGGAAATGATTTGGATGACTCGATTCATAGAAGAGTTGGGAAAGGAGCAAGAGAGTTGAAGATTGTACAGTGATAGTCAAAGTGCAATTCATTTGGCAAAGAATTCAGCCTTTCATTAAAAAACCAAACATATACAGCTTAGGTACCACTTCATTAGACAAGTATTGGAGGATGATCATTTGAAGCTAGAAAAGATCCATATGGATAAGAACCCTGCTAATATGTTAAAAAAGATGGTAACAAAGGAGAAGTTGAATCTTCATTCAACTTTTGTTGGTCTTCAAGATTGAACTTGAAGATGGAGAAACAAGATAGAGGATGTTGCTGTACAGGTACAAGTGTAGCTGTTTATCTCCAGGTGGGAGATTGTTGAGTTGTGGAGCTAAAAGCTTCACCAAGGAGCTAGTGTGGAGGTTGCCAGGCTTAACCAGTAATTGGCATCGATAGTATTGCTGACATCAGTCAGGCATGGATCAGAACCTACAGACATTGCTCAGGGATCAATCGACGTCAATCATATGTAGACCGACAGCGATCGGCATCGATCACCTATGTGTGTGCGCATTTGCATGTGTTTCCAGAATTAGATTTGTTCTAATTTTAGGAGAACAATTGGTTTGTATGTAAAGACTAATTTTAGTCTTGAGTCTCTTTTTCTAATTATTGTTTACCTTGGATCCTATTTAACAGACCCATGGGGCAGTATTGTAATTAAGAGAAGAAGAAAGAAAAGAGGGAATAACAACTCGATTATTGAGTTGATTGTAATTGATTGAGAGAGAGAGAGAACTCTTGAGATAGAAATACTGTACACCCAAGAGGTGTGGGAAGAGTGAGATTTCTTCATTGTATTCTAGAAGAGTTTAATGCAAGATTGGTTGTTTCTTGTATCTCCTATTATTTGTTGTTTCTAATTTCTAGTTACTCATTACTTCTGGTTCAATTCCATGTTTAGTTGCCTATACAAAAGTAATCAATTGTACTCCAAGTTCCTAACAGATACCCCAAAAACCCATCTATCATTTGCCACTATGAACTAATCCAATTGATAATCCAACACCATTTTTTACAATAGGAAAATGGCATAGAAGCTTGGATTACCTTACATGAGGGTAAAAAGAGAAAAAAGACCATACTTTCTAAGCAAATACCTCTTGAAACTCATGCCTCAAGTTTTAGGGCTCCACCCAAAAAATATTCTAAATTAATTATTCCTAAATCCACTCGAAGTACATGATCCATAATCAAAGTTACTGCACTTAAACCCTGAAGTTCTCTTAATGTGATTTCACCACCTGATCCAAGTAGAAAATTAAGGATTCAATCTTCCACTAGGAATCCTAATCAATCTCCCCAAATTTATCCTATACAGGAACCTATCCTAATCATTGAAGATGAATCATCAATAGACCCTATCTCATAGCCTACACCTCAAAGAACCTCATGTGTAGAAATTCTTTCTCTCCCTCAAAAGAGAAGGAGGAAATTGATATTTTCTATTTAAAGTGATGAAAATATAGCTAAAAAACCCTATATAGTCTAAGATAGGAGACTAAAGCCATTCCCAGTGAGGCACAAGATAGAGAGGAAGTAGAAACCCCTCTTCCACAAGATGATTTTGTAGAAACTACCTGAAGATGTTCCTAAAGGTGCCAATGATATAGGAAGAAGCTCAGCCTTTTAACGAAGCAGATGATGTGTAATTTCATCATGATTTAGAATTATCCCAATTAGAGGCCATAGTTAATCAAAATGTAGAAGACATTATTAAATTAATCTGTTTAGCTCAGAATAAGGATTTTGTCATTTCTCTTCTAATGAAACAAATAGAAAACATTGAAATTTAGTATTTAAAGAAATTACATGAATAAAAAAATGATATTATTGATTTATGGAGCTATAATAAAAAACTTGAGGAAGATAATATTTATTTGAGAATAAATATTCTAAAGTCTAAACAAGAAAATGCTAGATTAAAAGCTCAAATAGGTTCCACTTCCTCTAATATGTCTCCTAAAACCATGATATAATAGGGGTTCCAAACCACTCTATCTATTTATGATGTAAAAAATAAATGGGAGAATTTTGTTCTTAGCTCAAGGAGTTAAAGAGGCCAAACCACCTTCTTAGGAAACAAAAGCAATAATTGCAAAAGGAGTTGGCATAGGCACAATAGAAAGAATAACAAGCTAAACAAACCCTTCAATTCACCTGTTAACTTGGTGAAATTTTTGTAGCTTGTAGGGTCCCTTCCTCATACAACTTATTTTTTCATGAACACTTTTTTAGATGGTAGCTACTACAAATTTTTTTTGGTTTACCCCATGAAATTAATACAAGTAATGAATTCATGATGGTTTTTCATAATAGTACCCATGATAAATAAGATTTGTGATGTTAATTCTATTTATGTGATATCATTTTGGGAAATACAAATAATTTCTTGGTGAATTTGTTTATGGGAGAACTATAGTTGAGAGCTCTTCTTTATGCATATAGGAATAAAATTTCATGGCAAGATAGAGATGATGATTATATAAACACTACAAGGGATGTTGGTTTATGCATTAGACTACAGTTCATTGATGCATAAAAAATATTGGAGAAAATCCAAAATTTTTATCAACAGCCTAGGATCTGTGACCATTATCTTTATACTTTGCAAGATGGCCTCACCAATTTTGAATTGTTTGTTCAACACTTATTTGACCAAGTAGTGATTGCTTATAGACAACGTTCACATATGTTACCAGTCACTTTAAGACAAAAAGAATTTTTGTCCCCTACTACTATTTAATGGACTCTTAGAAGGGCTAAGGTCATTATTTAGATACTCATTAATGTTATTTAAGAGGATGGAAAAAAACCATAGATAGGGATGAGATTTAGACCTCCCTTATTACTCTCCCCTATGTCTCCATGGTAAAATACAAGACCTCAATTTGATCAATAGTTTGTTATTTTGCTCCACTTTATAAAGAGAGATATGGGATTTACTCCTCACCATCAAAGGATATTTCAAGATTTGTATTCCATCTATGAATTGAGTCTCAAGCTAGAGTAGAGGGTTCATAATTATGAGGATAAAGAGAATTAGTTTGCAATGGAAATTACAAAAGGTAAGGTGTGTGGGAAATGATGAGTTCATATTATGACTTTTTATTACCATAGTTCATAGCCTTAAAAAACATGTAATTTGATTGAGCATTGCATGTAATCTTAGGATTTAGAATTAGCATATGGTAGAAAGTAGATGCTTTTATCTCTATATGCTTGTGTGAGTCTAAGTTATATTTATTTGCATAATGTTTTGACCATTTGCATGTTTATTCTTCATATTTTGACATGTACATGCATAATAGCATCTAATAAGACTTTTGACAAGATATCATGAAGATAAGGATGTTACAAGACATAAAAATGATCATTTGAAGAAAAAATATGGATTTTGTTAGTCATCTATGGATTCTATCATCTAGCTATGGATTCTATCAGCTAGCTATAGATTACATCAGTTAACTATAAATTCTACCAGTTAGCTATGTATTACAATAGTCAACTACATATTACCACAGTTGTGCTATGGATTTTTACAGTTAACTCCAAATTTGGTCATATCATGTTCTAAAGTATTCAAGGTATTTTCCACCTTCTCCATGATTATCTAAAGACTCGTTTTAATAATTTATATTTATATACATGTATATATAGATTCCTATTTCTGTATGGTCTTTAATTTATGGAAGTTGTTGTTTCAGGCTACAACTCTAAGTTAGAAGATATGGATATATTATATGTAGAGATTTGGTAGTTAGATATAGCTAAGCGTAGTAGTTGTAATCTCATGCGGATCTTTTTGATTCCTTGTAGATCTTATTACAACATTTCTCTATTTTGGTTACGTCTGCTAATCTCTTTAAATATCTTCTTATTCTAAGTCAGTTAAGTTGTTGCCTAATTTATAAGATAGTCAATTTATTTTGCATAGAATAAAAGGATAGAGCCATGCTAGATCTAGAGACATATAGATATACACAGATATTGTATTTTTTCTTGTTTTTTGAATACAAGAAGACTCACAATAGTTTAATCTTTCAATTCATTAAGATAACATTTTAAGACTGAGTTGATTCAAATCTAAATCCAAAGGCAAGCAAGGGCCCACTCCCTAAGAAGATAAGAATCTTTATTTTGTTATTTATAAAGTTTATTTCTTATTTGTTTTAATTGGAATTGATATATATATATATATATATATATATATATATATATCAATTCCAATTTTTTTATGATTAGATTTATAACTTGTAGGATAGAATAAATATTAATGTGTTTACTTTAAGATTTGCATAAATATTTATCATTCCTTTAATTCTTATAAATTTCATTTTTCAAGTGTGGATTTGAGATTTGGTTTTAGTGAGTTTACTTTACAACATTGTGTGATTTTTTTTAGATTATTTAATTAAGCATAGTTTGGTTTGTTTACATTTATTGCAAATTTTTAGCATTAGTTTAGACTCTTAGGAATAAACATTAGGCTAGTACAACATCAAAAAAACCCTAAAATAGTACTATTAGCTAAAACCAATAAGTGCCTTACTATAGAAAGCCTTGGATATTAGCCTTGGTAATAATTGACACCAACATAGGTTGGTTAAATGAAAGGGTAATAATTACACTCATAACTTTGGAGGCAACAACTCAAGCACTGATGGTGACTCCAAACAAATCTTAGTTGGTATAGGCAGCCCATGTACCTTAAAAATAGAAAAAATGGTATGTAATATAACATATATGATCAAAACGCTTATTTTTGACCTTCATATTAGTATTATCAAGGTAATGGTGTTCATGTTTTATCATCAAGTGTCCCTCAAACATTTACTTTCCAATTTTACCAATAACCTACCTATCTCTCTAATCATCCTTCTCAAAGCTATGTTGTTCCTTATTCACTCTTACTCACCTTTAAATTTTTTTTACTAGACCTTGTAAAGTGGATGATAAGGAATAATAGAGAACTAGAACATGGTGTAAATTATCCTATCTATCCCATTTAAGATGTTAAAGAGATATTATAAGGTTTTCTTGATTGTATGGGAAAGTATTGAGAAAGAAATCACCCAATCAAAGACAACTAGAGGCTAAGAATATTGTGTACTTAGTAGAAGATAGGATAATGAGATGGAATAATGAAAACTCCCAATTAAATCAGTCCTATATACCTCTTCCTACCCCAAGTAAAAATTCCTTTGTTCTAAATCTCCTCCAAGCTACCATACAAGATCAAAAGAAGATCAACAGATCTTTTAATGAGTCCACTAGCTCCAATATTCCAAGTTGGAAGACTTGTACTCCCCAAGAGAGACCTATGCCTATTCTAACTCCATTCAACCTTCCTCAAGATCCTAATACCATTCCTTCTTGGAGGCCTTATTGGACCATAAATCCTAATTTGATCATGCCTATCCTAGAGAATGAATCTCCTCCTATACCCATCCAAAGTCAAGAGAGGGAAGAGGTAGTGGAAGACACAAAAAAATATTTTATAAGTTAGAAGGAGGTTCTTCATATGTGATTTCAAGATTAAAATGAAGGATGAATGTTGGAAGTAAAATCAAGAGAGTCTACAAAACCCTTAAGTCATTCATCTACCATTAAAGCTGAAGTTATCTAGGTCTCTAATCAGCCTAGTTCTCCTAAAATAACAAGTTAGAAAGACACTCTAGCAGGTTTCAAGCAAGCTAAAAAAGTGTATTTCCTTCCCACACTCTCCTTTTGTGAAGGATAATAAAGTGAATTGAGGGAATAAGATGGAAAATCAATTGAGAAGGAGAACTTGTCAAGAAAGAGTGATGAGGTGGTTGTCTTTGAGAGGTAAGATGTTACAGATGTAGGTGAAAGTCAAGAAGGTTTTGAAGAGAGTGATTCTAGTGAACATGAGGAAGAGATTATCATTATAACTCACCTTGGTAGAGAATAAAACAAATAACCTTTCAAAGATGAGCATAAGTTTTTACCTTTTAACCAATAGTTGGACAACTCTCTATATGTCATAAATGATCAAGTGGATTAGCTTGATTGGTATGGTTTTGAGTTTGATGAAGAAGAAAACAAGCCAGGTTTGATAAAACAAAAAAAAAACATGAGGTGATATATATTAAGTGGGCATAAGAACTTCCTTTATTCATGAAGGATGAGGATCAATCTAGTCTTGATAAAGATAAAGATGATTATACAATTAGACATGAGGTAAGAATCTTGAAGATACATTGGATTTTGATCTTGTTGAACCTCATGGGCAGAAGGTACAACGTAAATAAGATAACTTACAGCCTCATCATGAATATATTTAAGCATGTGGAGCATCTGACCAACATGTTATCCCTCAAGAAAATTCTATGGTTAGTATTGAACTTAACATGATTTTAATTATTAAAGAAGAAGATGACTATTGGGAAGAATTAGAAATGTTTTGCTATAGTCTATATGGTAAACCTATAGCCCATAAGGAGAATGCTAATGATGTGCCCTTGACCAATGAGCATTATCAAAGAATACATGAGAAGGTCTTTAAAGATAAAACCATGCTTGATGACCTTATCAAGACTCATGAGAAAGTTCAAAAATGTTTTGAAGACATGTGGAAATCATACTTAGACATGTTCAATGAGCTTGAAGAGCTTGGTAAGTTATCACCACAAGAGCAATTTGTTGATGAAGAGTTAAAGGCTCTTAACAAGCCAAAAAGTCTGATCAACCATCACAAAGAGGTTCAAGTGGATGATGTGGCAACCTATGATGAGTATGACATCTTCAAAATGATCAAGAGAAAGATATGATTCACGAGAAAAATATACTAGTTGCCCAAGAATAAAGTGATCTTGAATATTTACTTGATGATATGGAAATCATTCTCTTTCAAAATGATATATCTCTAAGTGAAGGTTTTCAAGAGATCAAGAAGGTAGTAGCTGATAGGCATGATGAAGTAATAGACAATCAAGAGCAACCTATTGATGAGGAAATAATGGTATTATTTAAGCCAAGTAGCCAAACTCAGGATGAGTATGATTTTTTTCCTGGACTCACATACTCAAGTCATGGACATGAAAATGAAGCAAGAAGGTTTGATTGATGGTCATGGAGATCATGAGCATGCTAATATCTTAGAGTGTGGTTGGAAACTCTCACTTCATGAGAAACACCTGATTAGACTTCACTCAACATATGAAAATCTAATTTCATGGTGTCATGATGATCTAATAAACTTTCCATTTGACCCCAAAATAAGAAGATATGCAGGTTAGTTGTACATAGTAGTCTTATGATTTATTTTTCTTAAGTGCTTTGTAGTAAAAGTGTGTGTGTGTGTGTGTGTGTGTGTGTGTGTGTGTGATTTAGTCTAGTTTCCTTTGCTTTATGTGTTTTTATTATCTTGTGTGTGTGTTGGTACGTCATGTCAACTATCTTGTTTTGATAAGGTCCCATTTTAGGTCTAAGTTTGAGTGAGAGATGCCTCCATGCCCAATGGATGGACTAGGCAACCAGTCTAATATGATTAGAAAGCAAGCATCCACAGGAGACTGCCAAAGATGTTAGACAATTTTTGACTATCATTAGAGGGGTTCATTAAAAAAATTCCAGTCCAACCCCTACCTTGATTGATCACCTTGAAAATCTCCTTGTAGGTCATTTTTAGAATATATTAAGGTAAGTTTGACAAGTTTATGGTAATGGTTATCTCTAAAATTATGCTTATATAGTCATGATTATCTTAGATAAGTGGGTTCAAAGAGTGTCATAGGTTTAAATATATTTATTATGACATTTAACATGTGTCAAGTCACTTAATGTCCCTTCATAGTCCACAAAAGTTCTTAAAAAGATGTTATAACCTCATTTATAACATTATAACCATTTTAAAGTGTTTTCTTATGCTCTTTGTAACATTAATAAAGATAATATTGAAATAAGTGATAGGTATTTATAAATATAATGTATGGGAATGTTGTACTTGGTCCATATAGGCATGATAAACTTTATTGATACTATTCAAATAGGGTCTCCAAGTAGAATATAATTGTTTTCATGGTAAAAGATAGGTTTTCCAAGAGGTGGTTAAAGGTTTTTAGAATTAATTTCATCTCCAAAAAATTCCAAGTCTCCCTCCATGTTATTTAATCTAAATCTATGATGTGGAATAATTTACAAGTCCCAGAAAAGCAAAAAACACTCCCTTTCCTCCATTAGCTCCTTGTCAAGCTTGTAAAGGCCAACTCTAGATGCTTGGTCTATACAATAAATTGGATTTAGGACTTGAAAATTTTACCATTGGATGGGGTATTAAATTAATTAAAATTAATTTCCATATTTGTTAGATTGGTGGCCTCGCCTTTACAAATAATCGCTAAGACCCCACGGTGCTCTAAAACTGCCTATAAACCCTGTAAGCTCAATTTATAGTAGTCTCATAGTAAGGAAAAGAGAGTGAAATAAATGGGTGATTAAAATAGGTCATTATATCTTCAATATCCCTCTATAAAGATTTTTTATTATTCATTTGGCATGTGTGATCCTCTGAGGAAGCAAAATCTCCATGTATGTTGAAGTGCAGGCAATTTTCTTGAAGTCTTTAAAAGGTTTCATATGTGGATGTTTTGTATTGATGAATATGTACTATCATAAAGTATTATAAAGCATAAATTCACCCTAAATAGCCTCATACCTTGAAGTCCTAGCATCTAAGAGAGCCCAATGTGTATACAGGTCTACAATAGTTTTAAAGGAGGAAAGAGATTAGTTTGCAGTGAATGAAGAGTTGGTGTCTAATGAGAATATGAATGGGTGGATAGAGGTTCAGATAGAATATAAAATAAATACAATAAGTTTTGGCCATCTCACCATCAACTCAAAAAATCAAGTCTACTATTAATCTAGGTTTGAAACTATGTTATAACCCTGCCTACATATAAGTGACTCAAAAGGTAACAAATGTTACATTAGCAGTGTGGTTTTAGGGTTATAATATAATGGGTAGGTTATGAGATATTATAGGATGTGTTTTAGTGTTATATTTATCCAAAACTCATATTCAAGGAGCCTAAAATGACAAAAGGTAGACCTGCAAGTTTGCAGACTTGTAAGTCCCTTTTTCATATGAAATGCAATTAACATATGCATTAGAGATAGGGTTAAAAGGATAGATGAAATTTGGGAGTGTAGGTACATGTTTGTAAATAATATTTCTATTTTATTTTCCTTTTCCAAAGAATTGATGCATTTGGAACCTGAATGCCTATACCTTATTCACTCTATTCTCTCAATGAAGTGTATACTAAAAGTGTGACTATGATAGTTTCAAAGGAATGTTTACTCCAAATTGAGTCTTTTAAATACCTAGAGATATTTTTAAATGATAAATACATTTTATACAAGATCATAATGGAAAATTAGGTTAAAAAATATAAACAATAGTCAAGAGATCCCCAGGTCTCATGTAGACCTATAGGCTATTGGAAATCAAGAGTTTGAAGGATTTGTTATCTAATGTGAATGGGTAGGTAGAGAGTAAAATGGAATATATAAAATACTTAACAAGTTTGAACACTCAAAAATTAAGCTCAAAACATACCCAAACCCTATTTTAAGCTAAATAGTCATCTATAGGTCTATCCTAGGCTTGAGTAAAGAAAGGACTAGTAGGGTAGTGTTAGAGAGTTTCTAAGGCATAAAGAGGATTAATAGAGTTAGAGGACACTTAAATAGTTGTAAATAATAAAAAAAGTGTCAATAACTTTGTTGAAATGGTTTCCATTCAATAAGTGCAATCCAAACACCTAATACACACCTATGGTACCCAATGAAATAGTAGCAGTAGATAACATCGTAGGAGAAATCATCACTGACATTTGGTCACGAGTTATAACATAGCATGCATATATGGTAGTTTGATAATAATATAGTGGAATATATCATTACCATTGACCAATACAATAAGTGTAGAAATAAATCATTTTCCTTTGAAGTTTTGTGTATAGTTTTAGTTTACAGTATAATATCTTCACTCAGTAAAATGGCATAATATCTATATTCTCCACTCAACAAAACACAGTCTAATTTATATTATTGATGATCATTTTTATTAACTGATGGAATCATATATGCAGTCAAGTTAATATTCTAGTCAAACTTTGCTAAACACAATAAAAATAATAAACACAATCTAGTTTATATGCAATCTAGTTTATATGCAGTCCGATTTATACTATGATCTAGTTTTAAAGGGAACATTGCTATTGAACATTTTCTAAGCTTAGATAACAATATATTTTCCAAATAAAAAAAATTAAGCATAGTAATACAAAGCATATTAAATCATGCTATTAGAATTTATGGAATTATAGAAAGGGAAAAACTTATTACTTTATGAAGGCCACACATATATATTGTAATGCAAGACTCGAATAAAATGCATCTAGAGATGCATGAAATATGCCAACCAGACAAAAAAATATAAAGGATGTACACATACAGAGCTATATAATGTTACAATCACAAAATAACATAATCAAATTTCAAACATTGCAAAGGTAGAATCCAAGAAAATACTTAGAAATGTGAAAGAGCAAGCATATACAAGTGTCAAAACCCCAAAACATATTGTTACTAAAAATGTGGCCATGGCATTGAATGTAGTTGAAGGTCAACTCCCACCAATTATAAATATTAAAATAATAATTTATCATATCAAAAGGGAAAAAATAATTGTGAATTAATCATCTTTATAAATAATAGAAATACTAGAACATTTCAAGAAAATTATGGCTGGGGAAGAATTCTTGTTGTTTGATAGTGGCCATGAAAAATATCGTATCATAATTTTTGGCACAAAAAATGATGGAAGAAATGGCTACCACTCTAGACTAGTTTGTAGATGGCACATTCAAGTTTACTCCACCATTGTTTGATCAAATATACACCATCAATATTTTGAAGAATAATACAGTGATACCCACAATATACGCTCTAATGCCAAACCAAAAAAAGAAAATATACAAGAGTTTTCAAAGCATTGAAAGACATCAATAACTCCCTGCAACTAGAAACTCTCATGATAGAATTTTAAAGATCTATAATTAAAGAATTTTATTTTACCTTTGCCAATAGTATTCATAGAGGATGTTTCTTCCACCTTACTCAATGCCTTTGGCAAAAAATCCAAGCAGAAAGGCTCCAAAAACTGTATAAAAGAGATTCAATTTTGCACTCCAAGTCCACTAGTTAGCTGTACTAGCATATGTTCTAGTGGAGCATGTGCCTAAAGCATTCTAAATTTTTTTTAACTCTCCATACTATAAACCCAATGGTCTAGATGGAGAAATAAAAAATGAGCTTCAAGAAGTCATACAGTACTGCGAGAACACTTGGATTGGTCGAACAATTCGCCGTACAAACCAAAGAAGAGGTAGATTTGTAATTGACATATGGAAATGTTATGAATCCATTACCACTAGTCTACCCTACACTAAAAATTCCATATAAGGGTGGCATAGAGGATTCAACTATCTCCTCACATACTAGCACCCAACACTCTGGAAATTCATAAAAGCTCTACAAGAAGAACAAAGCCTCATTGATATAACCATGGAATAGTATGTATTAGGACTTGAAGGACCCCCATAGAAGAAAAAATATAAGGACATTGCTGTAAAAATAGAAAGAGTAGTAGCAAGTTATTCACTAGATAATCACTTGGAATATTTATGAGGCATCACACACAACTTTCAATTACAACTCTAATTTCATGAAATTGTCTTTTAATCTATTTATTTTTTACAAATTTTATGTATTATGATTCTCACTATATTTGTTCTACATTCTCAATTTTGATATGTTTTTTACTTTCTACATTTTATCCTGTAATGTTATGTCTATGCTATGTTTTATCCTACTACATTTTCTTCTACTATGTTATCACATAGAGCCCATACCTATAGCCAAGAGTGTTTTAGTATAAAAAGTGAAAGGAAAGATGTAATATTTTATTGAAATTAATGATTTAGGTTTGCATGTGGAGTGTGTGAGGTGATAAAAATCCATAGAAGGTATACCTAGATACTTTTGATATGTTTAAATTAAATAAAAGTTGCCATACCAATCTATTAGGGTCTGTTTTGCAGGGTTGATCATAAACCCTCATGAGGAGACAATGTATGTTATAAGCTATCTAAAGGACCAAGATGCTTAAATGAGAAATGTATAATATAATAAGAGGTGTCTTCGATCTGTCCAAATAATATCTACAACTAATTATATACAATTTGAATACTTTTTTGGCAAAAAATTAACTTTTCAATCTCTCATACATTATACTAGTTGGAGAGGTCATCTTTGGACACTGGTAACTCCTTAGAGGAGTTGCATGATGAAAAGTGACCATTGGATATGGTGAATGGTTTATCCTAATTAAAACCCCTAACATTGTTTCAATCTTCTAACCTCAAAACTTTTTGAACAATTAGTAAGAGATGAGACCACTCTAAACCCTATCTTAGCCTTGTGAAGAGTTCGAGAGATATCATAGTTTTGCTTGTAACATCAAGGAGGTTTTTCTTGGGACCAATTGGTTTTTTTAGATTGTTTTAGAGGTTTACATACTTCCATCTTGTGGTATCAAGAGAGAGAAAGATTCCTTGGTGTTTATGAACCATTATTAAGACTATAAAGTACTCACAGGCTACCAAGCGACTCAATATGACCCAATAACTGGGTTTTATTCTCAAATGGATTGGTCTAGCTATGAAATGACTATTATAATTCAAAATTTACACTTATGGATTCTATATGGTATAGGGAAGCTTGGTAGTGGGGAATTGAGCCTGAAGGCCTTGTGCAGGGGTACAAGAGTCTAAGGCACTAGGCATGGAAGTATTATCACATAGATGCATGCATGAGCATCAATTGTCTCATCATAATTATGGGAATGTCCCTAAGGCATGGGAACATTTCACTCTTTAGGGTGAACCTTTGAAGTAGGCCAAATTCCTTCTATTCTAAGTGTACCTAGTTTAAGACTAGTACACAGGCCTAAAGAGTAGAAAGATAAATTATTGCAAGTATAAACTTATGATCTTGAGGGGAAAAGGGAGGGAGAAGGTAAGATAATGCTGAAATTAAAAATGCGATGCACCCATAATAGAGAGAACACTCCTACTATCATAAACATAGTGCAAACCTTTGAGAACAAGACAATATCACATAGTTTATGCCAAGTCACTCCAAATGCATAAGTGTTTTCTATAGAAGCATGGAAACATAGTGCAACATTGAGAAGGATGAAGGTTGTCCATAGACAAAGCCTATGTAAACCCTAGTGCACACAAGATATGACCTAAAAGTGAGCTCTGAATTTGATGAGGAGGTAATAGGAATGGATGATGGTGAGAGGGGTGAACAATACCCATAGACAAGTATCAATAGACATAAAATAACACATAGATCATCAAAATAATGAAAAGAGGAAAAATTAATTCTCATTAATCTACAAGATTTAAATAATATAAGTACTCATGGAGGGAAAATTTTAGTAGCATGAGGTTTTTATAAATATGTCAATCCTTTTTTAGTGAAAGAACTAGGCTTTTATAATAGATCAAGCTAGTTTTATAATAAATGTGCCACTTGGGGTGGTGGGTATAGCTTTAAATTCACTTGTGGTTCTTCACCACTAATTCTTGAATTTTTCTAAGCTGATTGGATATGCAGTTGGTGGCAAGATCCTCTTGGGATACATGTGTTTAGGGTAATGAAAGTTTTCACTAACAAATTTAGAGAGTGGCATACACTCAAGTTTTGATTTTTGGTAATTGCTTCTACATTTAATCATTTTGATAGTGCCTCAAGATTTTCTCAACCACCTCTAATAATATTCATTATATTTGGTAGCTACTTGGCATGTGGTGCTTCATGATTAATCTTGGGTGTGGTACTACATGAATTCCATGCATCACTTTAGTAGGCTTTCAGAGGATTCCTTTGGAGATTTAGATGGAGGCAACATGGTTGTGACACATGGAAGGTTAGTGCCTATCTTGGGTGAATCAATAATATTTTTGTGTAGAATGAGTGTTGGCCACCATATGGCAATGACAAAAATAAGGTTGCATCCTATGAAATGGAAGGGTGTAGATGTAAGATCCTATGCACAAGTGTAAAAATACATTGGATAGGTGCAGGGAGGTTCTTGAATATGATTATGCATAAAAGATGAAGGTCTTCAACACATTATTTGAAACTTATAACTATTCCTCACACATTTCCTTTATTTTGGCCTTTTAAAACTTGAGGGTCTTGTATCCTTAAACATGTGCACTTTTTGACCTGGGTGCCACAAAATCCTATGTGTAAGTACACATCAAGAACCTTTAGTGAGTGCAAACCATCCTCTTACTCCTATGTAGACTTGCGCCTCTATCTTAGGCTTGAGATATGGTAAGTGCCTACACACCTTTTGATTGAAGTGCTTGGGTCATTGTAGGTGCACTATCTCTTTGTAAGCCTTGGGAAGCCTTTCATTGATCAGGGGTGAATTAGAAAGTTAACACTTCTGAAGACCTATGTAGGCCTCTTGCCCACTAAGTGAGAATCTAGTGGCCTTTAAATTGATCCATTGGGCACAAAGTCATGGAATCTATAACTTGCCTAGCCTTTTGCCTAAATATACTGAACTAAGTTGTGCCCTCAACAAGCAAAATAAAAAGAACAAGCAATAAATGTGTGAAGCACACTTGGAGGAAGGTAAACAAAAATATAGAATGTTCATATAGGCACTTAGGGAAATGAAATATAAGATAATATAGTATATACAATATTTTAAAATAATTTACATGTACCTCCCTCCTGGGTCAAATAGAAAACTATGAGTATCATTCACTTGTAACAAACCAAGATGAAAGATAGCCTATTTTGGAGGTACTAGAATTGGTGAACCAAGTATCTTGATGGCCAATCATTTTGATGTGACCTCCATTGGATGAAAAGAAACAAAAATGTCTCTAATGAAGACATATTAATCCAAGTCTTCCAATCTTGGTTCACGTTGGAGTACAGGCACACTTGCTTGATGTTGTTCACCACCCTTATGAAAGCCTTACATGAAGACTTCATTCAAGATATTGGGAGAAACTATACTTGGTTCACTTGATGGTTTAAAAAGACCATATCCTTTCCCTTTATCCTTGAGAAAATTAGGACTGATCATGCTTAGAGTAGCAGGCTCATAAGTTCTTGGAAGAAGGACATGTCTCTTATCCTCTTCAAATTATTTGGTTATGACATTGAACCACTACCATAACTCTTCAGACTCTTCATTGGTATGTTCATCAAATTGCATATCTTTAGAATTTAAGCATGGACCTTCAATAGTCTAATCAAGGTCTACCTCATGGATACACATCCCCTCAAAAATAGAGGCATAAGAGTTTACTTCATAAACACACATCCCTACAAATATGGAGGTCTAGAAAAGCTTGTAATATTGGGCTGCTCTATCTCACTTAATAAAATTGAACATAAATGCCACCATTAATCTTCTAAGCTGTACCAACTAACTTTGACCTCTATAACAGGTTCATGAAGGTTGTCCTTTGTCATGTGTAGGGGTAGAGAAAATCACACTAATAAAATATTATTGATGTACATGCTAGATAATGATGGTTAGGCACTTAATTTGGATGTTTAACCAACTAATAAATACTTGGAGTCACCATTGATGCTTATGAAACTACCTCAAAATGTTAATATACTAAAGAATAACACTAAAAATTCTCTAGTTGATGAAAATTGGTCCCACTGGGCATGTCAGAAACTATTGTCATTTGAAACATGCACTTGTGGATGATCCATGGCATGGGGAAGCTTGGCTATGGGGAACTGAGCATGAAGGCCTTGAAAAAGGGTGAAAGAGTCTAAGGCACTTAGAATAAAAGTATTATCATGAAACTATGTGTATGAGCATCAATTGTCTCATCATAATGATGGGAACGTCCCCAAGGCATGTGACCCATTCACTCCTTGGGATGAGCTTTTAGAGTAGGCTAGATCCTTCTATTCTAAGCACACTCAGTTTAAGACTAGTGCACAAGCCTAAAAAGTATAAAGTTAAACTATCACTAATCTAAACCTAGGGTCTTGAGGGGAAAAGGGAGGGAGAAGTTAAGAAAATGCTAAAAATCAAAGGTGATGTACCAGCATAGAGCGAGTGCTCCTAATGCTATAAATAGTGAAAACATTTAAGAACAAGACAATATCACACAATTTCCACCAAGTCACTCTAAATTCATAAGTGTTTTGGATAGAGGTATAGGAACATAACATAGTGTTGAGAGGGATGAAGGTTATCCATAGACAAAGCCTATGCAAACCTTGGTGTGCAAATGATACAACCTACAAGTGAGCTTTGAGTTTGATGAGGAGGTGATGGGAATGGACAATGATGAGAGGGATAAAAAATACCCATAGACAAATATTAATAGACATAAAAAACACATAGATCATTATAATAATGAAAAGAGGTGAAATTAATTCTCATTAATTTTTAAGATTTAGCCAATACAAGTGCTCATGGAGGGAAAATTTTAGCAGTGTGAAGTTGATAGAAATATGTCAACCTTTTTTTAGTGAAAGAACCTAGATTTTATAGTAGATCAAGTTAGTTTTACAATAATTATGCCACTTGGGGTGATGGATATAACTTTAAATTCACTTGTGATTCTTCATCATTAATTCTTGAATTCTGGTAGGCTGATTAGATCTGGAGTTGGTGGTAGGATCCTCTTGGGATACACATGCATAGGGGAATGAAAGATTTCCCTAAAAAAGTTAGAGAGTGTCATGAAATATGACTCAATTTATGATAGTCTCTTTTTAATTTAATAATTTTGAAAATGTCTCAAGATTTTCTCAACCACCTCCAATAATCTTCATTATATTTGGTAGCTACTCAACACATGGTGCTTCCTGATTGATCTTGGGTGTGGTGCTATAGGAATGCCATGCATCACTTCAGCATGATCTCAAAGGAGTCATTTATATATTTTCGATGGAGGAAACATTTTTGTGACATGTGAAAGGTTGGTTCTTGTCCTGGGTGATACCAAGAATCTCATTGTGTAGAATAAGCACTGGCCCACCACATGACAATGATGAAAATAAGGTTGCAACCTACATAATGGAAGGGTAAAGATACAAGATCCTATACATAATCATGAAACTATAATTGATATGTGTAAGGGTGTCCTTGAATAATATTTTTCATGAAAGCTAAAGGTCTTCAGTGTGTTCTTTGTGACCTATAACTGCTCCTCACGTGTTTCCTCTCCTTTGGCCTTTTAGAACTTAGGGGTCCTGCATCCTTAAACATGTGTGAATTTTAACTTGGGTAACATATAATCCTACATGAAAGAAGTAATCAAGAACCTTTAGTGATCAAAAACCATGCTCTTACTCCTATATAGACCTACTCCTCTATCTCAGGCTTGAGTGCAGATGGGAAGCACCTACACATCTTTTACTTGGAGCGCTTGGGTCATCATAGGTGCGCTATCTATTTATAAGACTTGGGAAGCCTTAAACTAATTGGGGGTGAATTATAAAGTCAAAAATGACTAGGATGACCTTCATGGACCTCATGTACACTTTATTGATCCATTGGCTGGCATGTGGGAAGGCAAAATTGTATGGAATTGGCCTAAAAACATGATTATAGGTCTATTTATGAGTATACAGGGTAAAGGATGGACTTCAAATAAATTACAGAGGATTTTTAAGCATGTTTATATGTTACATAGTACTCTACATACTTTTTTAGAACTCTTAGGATGGTAAATGAGCCATTCAAGCTACCAATTTGATCAAAAAAGATGACTGTGTCACTATGTCTCTCAAGAAGCTTAGCTACAACCCTATAGAATACAAAAGGAGAGATTTATTCTAGAATATTGAGTTATTACATGATGTTATATACCTAAAAAACCATAATAAATCATTGGAACTTGAAAACATCTTGAGAAATCACCCCAATTACCTCTCAAGCTTGAATAAGCACCTAAGCTAGGGTTTTGACCATTTCTTGGTTCACCCATCTATAAAGGGTTTTTGATTCCAAAATTTGGAATGGAGAATTGTTAGGGGGTTATGTAAATCGAATCAAATGTTTATTATAGTTTCACACATGTGGTAATTTATTGGAGCCAAATCTTAATTTCTAGGCCTAAAGGCCTAATTGAGGGCGAATTGGAAAGAGAAACAAGGGGATTAAGTGTAATTTCACTCAGGGTGTGGTCATGAAATTTTGAATAGAGATATAATAGAATAATGGGTATTCAAAAATATGATTATTTTTACAAGATCATTTGTATATTATTTGTTTATTTTGAGGGCTATAAGGAATTGAAGACAAGTATGGGCTTAGGTGCAAAATGAAGCATGAGATTAAGACTGAGAGAGGACTTTAATGGAGATATATTTCAATCCTAAAGATAGAATTTATATTTTAGGGTTTTGAACAATTGAGGCATAGTGAGACTAATTGACTTCTAGACACCTATGAAGAGATGATCATCATTACAGTGTCAGTATAAGGAGGTTCTCAAACTTATGTAAGGTGTCAAAACAAGGGTAGAGAGAAGTTAAATATGAATTTATGATAAATAAATCCATTTATCACTTTTAAGCAAGAAGAAAGGAAATTTCAAAAAAAATGTTGAGTCATCTAATGAACTGAAGAACCTTTCCTATGCTAACTACCTAGAATATCATAATCACAGAAATTAACACATCTTGAAGGAGTTTATATAACTGCTCTCTAATAGTTTATTGACTGTAACTTATTTTACCATGCTTAAAAATTGTTAATTACTCTCTTATATTTCCCTTTTCTCTCATTCACTCTCTCTATAAAGACATCCTTATTTGGGTTTATAAAGATCCTTTAGCTAAATATGGAGAATTCATGCTCAATTGAACACTTGTATTATGCCTTAGAATAATTAATGAATTTGATTCAAACCTCCTCACATATTTTGAACCAGTGTACATGTGTGATTATTGATGAACATTAGTAGTAGTGAGTGTACTCTCTCATTTGTCCTCTCCTACCTATTTGCAAATGGATTATATTCTTACAGGTCACATGGTGAGTTTGATGTAGTAACACATGTTTTGAAAGTAGGTTTTAGTCATTAGTGCCTTACTTAAACCTCTTGACAAACCCTCTCATTTAATTCATTAGGTATGACCTCCATGTTGGAACATTTATTCTTGAAAGTCCTTGTTTTAAAAAGTGTAATTAGATGTAAACCTGATCCATGATTATTATGTGCATAATAGTCAAGTGGAGGGTTTTGATTTGGTTTATCACTTCCCTTAGTTTTTTTTTCATGTTATCCTTCTCCCTTTTCCTTTTCAAGTGTAGTGTATTGAGCCTAAATGATACATCAAGGGGAACTAGCCCTATAATCTAGAGGTTTGGTCCACTTAAAGGTCACCCATAGCCTAAGACCAATCCCATTGCATAGCTCAAGTTGAGAGGGCTTGAATCACCCTCTCAAGGGTGAACATTTGAGATATAATAGGTCATTGAGACCTCCAATAGACATTAATCATTTTTGGAAGATCAAAACCCAAAACTTAAGGATTGGTTTCAGTTTAAGATATGGTTTTTATTTCATTATGAAGAGGGTTTAAATCTAGGGGGAGCTCAAAATATAAAAATGTAAGGATTTGGTTCAGTTCAAGCTTTTATTTTTAAACTGATTAATTTTTATGTTTATGAATATAAAATCTCTTCTATGTAGAAGAGGGTAATTTTTCAGTTTTATTTTGTAGGTGGGCTTTACAGTCAGCCTACCCTAGGGCCACCACAAGCCCCAAAAAGGTATAACCAAAATGAAAAAATGCCTTAGGCCTTAAAAGCCTTACTAAAGGTCTTTGGCCTAACATTTAACTCATAACTTGTAATATTATATATATACACACATGGATAAAGTGGAAGAAAATATGATTTTCAAAAATTCTCAAATGAAGAAGACATCCCCAGATCTATTTTTTGAAGAAAAAATTCAAAGAAAAGTGGAATAAAATATGTGTAAAAGCTTCTAGAAGATTCATTTGAGGTATAAAAATATGAACCTCACATAAATATGGTGGAAATGTTCTCTACCACAAGGAGGAAACTCCTATGATGTTAAATAATTGTTGTTTTAAGTGGATTACCTCTACTTGGTATCCATAAGGATATTCTTGATTGTGGATCATGATTAATATTTATAAGGATTTATTTTCTAATGCTTTATGAAACACCTTTTTATTCTCTTACCTATTAAAAATAAAAGTGGCAAGTTGTTTTTAGTGACACAAGGGTCAAAAGTTTAAAAAATCTACTCACCTATTTTCTTCACATATCATTTTCAGATTTCTTAAACCCTATATCTTTATGCTATATATCTTAGTAGGTTTCCAATATTACATTCTCTATTTTTTTCTTAATCTAAATAATTGAAGGGACACGTTGATCAAAGTGAGAAAGAATGAATAATGTTACAATTTATTCCACCAATTTTGGGTGGACAACATTCTTTGAGAGTATTTATGGTTTTATAATTGCATAACACTAGAGTTAAAATTTTCAAGAATGATGTTGCAATGTCTCATAATTATTGATAGTGAAGTTCTTTCCAGAGTGTGATAAACGAAAGGTGGTATGTTTGTAATGTAAAAAGGAGGACATTACATAAAATATTTTATGTATATTGGAGAAATTTTGTTGGAAACCATGGTGGAGGCATTAAAGGCACATTATACAAACTTTTTTTGAGATGACCTTTGCCATCACTCAAAGGTTTCATCTTTCAAGCTTAACAAAAAAAGAGGAGATATTACGATAGTGGAAAAATGGAGGATGAAGAAACTTTAGGGGTGTAATCCATGCATCATGGATATTTAATGGAATTAGTAGGAAATAAAAATAAATATGTTTTGAATCATGATTAATGATAATAAGGATGCAACCAATTTATATGATTTAGTTGGCATATCATTATTCATGTCTTCTTGATCAATATCCATTATGTAAATTTATGAGAATAAGAGAGATATATTTACTCAAAAATAAATAGGATTTGATCATTTTTAGGTAAACTCCCCATCCTTGGTGACTAATAGAAGAGAGGTCCTGGAAGGATATGCAAGATTGCGATAGGCCTTATTGTCCAAAAATTGTACTTGTTGCTCTACAAGTTGGAATTTGTTTCTAATTACATTGAAAATAAGGGAACCTCATTCTCCTTTCTCTTTGTTCCATGATTTTTCAATAATTTTCTATTATAATTCACATTTAAATGTAGGGGAGGCTTAGATTTGCCTCAAATTTTAGATACCATTACTTTGCTTCTAATTATAGATTGACAACATTCTAATCCCATCAATATTGATCTTGAGGCTCAAAATTGGATCTTAGTAGATGTAACACATAAATTTTAGGCTTAGGTTGAAATTTATAATGTATTTCTTCATAGGTTACATTATTTTCATTATCTAAGATGATATTACCATAATACCGATGGTAATTTCCTTTTTCAACATTATTGTTTATCAACTTTTCTTGTAAAAAACCAATATTTGGTAGATTCTACAGTCATGTAGTATTTTTGGACATATTATTATAAAATTTTATTTTTTAGATTTGGAAAATTCCTTAGTAATATCTTCAGACACTAAGGAGTTATAGTTTGTTTGAGATATTCCTTTCTCCTATTATTTATGTGGATAAATCTATCCACAACTTATTACCTATTTGGCTCACTATGGAGAGTAATCTAAAAGATGGATTATAGTTTCACTATCAGATTCTTAGTTTGATGCTATGGGATATTCATAGTTTGTGGGTGCTGAAGATATAATTAAGGAAAAATAGGTTACACATTTTTCATCTACTACTTCCTTGTTATCTGTTCTTTGCTGCAAATTATTTCTTCTTGTTTTTACTCTATATGGAAGATAACAGGTGGTATTTTTTAGTTTTCAAAATAGAAGGATGGTTTAATTTTGTTAATATCTCATTGTATAATTAATTTGTATAATTGTACTAAAAAATATCTTAGATTCATAATTGGGAAAGTGATATTGGTAGGAATTTTGGCTTTCTTTAAAATACTTGCATTTTACTTTGTTTTGTATGCCAATTTTAACAATTTTAGATCCACCTCTTAATTCATTTTTGGATTTTATGATAATTTTATGTAAGTTTATTATAATATATATTAAATGGGCGAGGGAACTTAAAAAACCTCTTTTATCGATCAAATACACACACACACACACCAAACTATTGAATAAAATTTTATTATAATATAAATAACACCAACTATAATTATTATAACTAGCTGTAGACACCTAATTATAGTATAAGTGCTTTTTTAATTCTATTATTTCCTTATTTTGTCACACTTAGTCCACTTACATATAATTTTATGTAAGTTTATTATGATATATATTAAATGGGTGAGGGACCTTAAAAAACCTCTTTTACTGATCAAATACACACACATGCACATGCCAAACTATTAAATAAAATTTTATTATAATATAAATAATACCAACTATAATTATAATAACTTCTTGTAGACACCTAATTATAGTGTAAGTGCTTTTTTAATTCTATGGTTTCTTTATTTTGTCACACTTAGTCCACTTATATATAATTGAATATTTTTGGACACTTTGTAGCCCACACTAGACTCCTCCGACCTTTGAGTCTTTAAGATGTCTTCAATAGACTATAATATTTATCTTTTTTTAGCTTATGAGTCTTAATCATTCATTTTCTAAGTTTCTTATACTCATTTTTTAGATTTATTTCTCCCAAGGAATATTTATTGCACTTTGAATTTAGGTTGTAATATTCCATGATTGGCCTTTACATGTCTTGTCTTGAATATCATTATATATACAAATCATTCCTAATCATTACTATTAACATAGGGATATGATATTTTTATGTATATGGGTTGATGGAGATGTCAACATGTGGCATCTATGATGTTTCCATACATGGAATCAGAGTAACACAAAAGATATGGAACATGGAATCAGAGTAACACAAAAGAATATGGAACATGGAATCAGAGGAGGAATCATTATAAATGGACACCACGGAGGAATAATTATGATCATGAATGGAATTAGAATAACAAAATGGAATTTAGAAATAAGTTTCGATGGCTATCATCTACTAAGATCACATATGGGTGGTTGTATGATTGAGCATGGAGACAAGTGTGAAATGCTTTGAAGCACACTCATTATTTAGTTTCTTCTTATCTTTTAGGAACAAAACATGTTAATAAGGGAAGGAATGCAATGTACCTATGGATATGATATATTAATGTTATGGGTTGATAGAAATACCAATATGTGGAACACATCCACCTTAGTTAGTTATATGGGTCCAATATATTAGGATAAATGAGTAATTTATAGAATTAGTACATTGGGTAATGGTCAACCTACATTGGGATTAAGAGGTTATACATCCATTTTTAGATATATAGAGGTCTATATAAAGGAGATGAATATAATTGTAAAGTGTTGAATCTTATATTTATAGTTTGATATTGGAGGTGTCCCACTTGAAGTGGAATTATGGAGTTATTACTTCTTAAAGGAGTATTATATGGTGTTGCCTTAACATGATGAAATTATTCTATTTCTGCATATATTGAATATTTGGGAAGCTTAGCCCACCTATATGTATTGTTTTGTGTTTATCTACATCAATTATACTTATTTAAATTATTACATGTGTGGATCATAATAAATGGTATCAAAACATCAATTTAGGCAAATATTTTGGGCAAAACCCTAATTTTGGATAATCACTTATATATTACAATCTAATGTGAGTTTTCATATAATTTTTTTATTGGAGTTGGATAATATTTCAAAGAATTCACAATAAAAAAAATTAGTTTTGATGATCAGTTTTGAGGGAGATAATGTTATTTTAGGGTTTATAATAAACTAATCATATCTACCAAAATTTTATTAATTTTTTTGTTAAATTTTTACTAAATTAGTATCATCATATAAAAAATGTACAGTAATAATTTTGGAATTTTTTGATATATTTTGTGTGAGTTATTGTAATTTTATGATTTTTCTTAGATTGACTCTACACAATGAAATTTTTGGAAAAATCACCAAATTTTCAATGAAGTTTCACTATAAAAAAATTATGCTACACTAAATATTTTGGACTATTTTGATTAGTTTCTCATAATTTATTGAAAACTTGGGTTTTTTTCATTAACCTTTTTTTTATAGATCATGTAGTTATATTCTTTTATGAACAAGAGGATATTGATGTTAGATAATGGTGGATCCTTTTTAAGGAGTCTTATTTTGATATAAGATCATGGTGACAAGGTTTGTCACATCATTTTAGAAGTCATCCATAATTTTGGTGGGTTTAGTTGGGAGTCAAATGATGGAAGATTCTATGGGATGTAATGGAACAACTTTTCATAGATAGATGGGATATAAAATAAAAATAATCATTTTGGATATACATGAAATCAATGTACCAAACATTATGGATACACAAGGAATCAATGGAAAATCACTTTGGATATGCATGAAATCCAAATAAAAAATAATATGGTTAGGTATGGAATAAGAGTAGAATAATGGTGTATATAACATGGAATATGTGTGTAAATCACTATGAATATGAATTAAAGAATAACTATTATGGTCATGCATGGAATCAGAGTAGCACAATAGAATATGGTACATGGAATCAAAGGAGGAATCACTATATATGGACATCAAGAGGTAAATTTATGATTATGAATGGAATAAAAGTAGCACAATGGAATTTGGTAACAAGGTTGGTAAGCTAAAACCTACTAGGATCACATATGAGTGATTGAATGATCAAGATTTGATATAAGTGTGAAAATATTTAGAGCACACTCATTATATAGTTTCTTCTTATGTTTTGAGGGTGAAATGTGTCAAGGAGTGAATGAATGATATGTACCTATGGATATGATATATTAATGTATATAGGTTTATTGAGTTTTTGACATGTGGGGCACATCCCCCTTAGTTAGTTATATGGGTCCAATATATTAGGATAAATGAGTAACTTGTCAAATTAGTACATTGGGTAATGGTAAGCCTACATTAGGATTAGGAAGTTGCCTATCCATTGTTAGTTATATAGAGGTCTACATAAAAGAGATGAATATCATTATAAAGGCTATAAATCAAGTAAGTGTTGAGTATTCTATTTGGTAGAAGGATATTGCAGGTGTCCCCATGGAAATGGCATTGTGGATTTATTCCTTCCTAAAGGAGTATTGTATGGTGTTTCCATATCTTAAGGATAATTATTATATTTATACATATATTAAAAATTTGGGCATCTTTGCCCCTTAATATCTATTATGTTATGTTGATCTACATTATATTCTTCATATTTCTAATTATTATAAGTGTGGATCTTAACAATCATTTTACCAAATGAGAATCAGATAGCAAGGCTTCCTTAAGTTAGAACCTTCATTGATAAAATATATTACTACACATTATAATGATCCTACACATTTAGCCAACATTAGTATTTCATCACTTTCATCCATGTGATATCATCAAATTGTCCTAAAAGAGGGTTTAGGTGAATTTTAACATAGTTTTCATTGAAATTCACTCAAGAGAGGAATAAAAACACTCACTTTAAATCCTATTCACATGCACATGATAACTATATTGACTCCAATTATAAGGATGTAGGATATGTAGCTGCAACTCCTCAAGGGGTAGCTTGAGTCAACTAATTTTGCACATAGTTGTCTTGCTATTATTTTCAAGAGTTAATTCTATGAGTGAAAAATAAGACAATTATACACATTATGCTCTACATTTTTTCACTAAAATAACATAACACTATATGACATTTGATAATGGACCTTCAAAAAATATAAAATAAACCAGAGTATAAATTCATCATCTCAAACCACATTTTGTGATTGTAGGTAGTATGCCTTAGATGGTCTTCCAAATCCACCAAGAGAATATTTGGTGGCTACAGTTGAAGTTCTAAATCCATCCTTTTAGAGTATGATGTCCATATTTGACACAAACCTACACATTCAATTGCATGTCATTATTTTAGTCTTATAATCCCATGATTATGCCTAGGTGTGTCATATTTCATTCTCTATTGTTTTTTCATTGATATTGCTTTTCTTAGTCAAATTGCATGGCATGTTATTCCTATTTTCAGCACACTTAAGATTTTGATTTGTTTTATTAAATTGTATTTACATGATAATGCTTTATGTCACTTATTTACCTTAGTCTAATATTTCATGAGTTATTTTATTATGAAGAGGGTTTAAACCTAGGGGGAGCTCAAAATCCAAAAATGTAAGGATTTGTTTTAGTTCAAGCTTTGATTTTTAAACTGATTAATTTTTATGTTTATGACTCTAAAATCTCTTCTATATAGAAGAGGGCGATTTTTTATTTTTATTTTGTAGGTCGGATTTATGGTCACCCTACCATAGGGCCACTGCAAGCCCCAAAAAGGTATAACCAAAATTAAAAAATGCCTCAGGCCTTAAAATCCTTACTAAAGGCCTTTGACCTAACATCTAACTCATAACTTGTAATATGATATATATACTCACATGGATAAAATGGAAGAAAATATGATTTGTAAAAATTCTTAAATGAAGAAGACATCCCCAGATATATTTTTCAAAGAAAAAAATTCCAAGAAAAGTGGAACAAAATATGTGTAAAAGCTTCTATAAGATTCATTTGAGGTATTAAAATATGAGCCTCACATGACTATGGTGGAAATGTTCTCTACCACAAGGAGGAAACTCCTATGATATTAAATAATTGTTGTTTTATGTGGATTAACTCTACTAGGTATCCATAAGGATATTCTTGATTGTGGATCATGATTAATATTTATAAGGATTTATTTTCTAATGCTTTATGAAACACCTTTTTATTCTCTTACCTATAAAAAATAAAAGTGACAAGTTGTTTTTCGTGCCAAAAGGGTCAAAAGTTTAAAAAATATAATCACCTATTTTCTTCACATATCATTTTCAGATTTCTTAAACCCTATATCTTTATGCTATAGATCTTAGTAGGTTTCCAATATTACATTATCTATTTTTTCTTAATCTAAATAATTGAAGGGACACATTAATCAAAGTGAGAAGGAATGAATAATGTTACAATTTAATCCACCAAGTTTGGGTGGACAACATTCTTTGAGAGTATTTATGGTTTTATAATTGCATAACACTAGAGTTAAAATTTTCAAGAATGATGTTACAATGTCTCATAATTATTGATAGTGAAGTTATTTCCAGAGCATGATAAACGAAAGGTGGTATGTTTGTAATGTAAAAAGGAGGACATTACATAAAATATTTTATGTATATTGGAGAAATTTTGTTGGAAACCATGGTGGAGGCATTGAAGGCACATTATACAAACTTTTTTTTGCCATTTCTCAAAGGTTTCATCTTTCAAGCTTAACAAAACAAAGAGGAGATATTATGATAGTAGCAAAATGGAGGATGAAGAACCTTTGGGGGTGTAATCCATGCATCATGGATATTTAATGGAATTAGTAGGAAATAAAAATAAATATGTTTTGAATCATGATTAATGATAATAAGGATGCAACCAACTTATATAATGTAGTTGGGATATCATTATTTATGTCTTCTTAATCAATATCCATTATGTAAATTTATGTGCTTAAGAGAGATATATTTACTCAAAACTAAATAGGGTTTGATCATTTCTAGGTAAACTCCCTATCCTAGGTGACTAATATAAGAGAGTTCCTAGAAGGATATGCAAGTTTGGGATAGGCCTTATTGTCCAAAAATTGTACTTATTTCTCTATAAGTTGGAATTTGTTTCTAACTACATTGAAAATAAGGGAACCTCATTCTCCTTTCTCTTTGTTCTATTATTTTTCAATAATGTTCTATTATAATTCAGCTTTCAATGTAGGGGAGGCTTAGATTGGATTCAAACTTTAGATACCATTACTCCACTTCCAATTATAGATTGACAACATTCTAATCTCATCAATATTGATCTTGAGGCTCAAAATTGGATCTTAGTAGATGTAACACATGAATTTTAGGCTTAGGTTGAAATTTATAATGTATTTCTTCATAGGTTACATTATTTCATTATATAAGATGATATTACCATAATACCGATGGTAATTTCCTTTTTCCACATTATTGTTTATCAACCTTCCTTGTAAAAAAACAATATTTGGTAGATTCTACAGTCACATAGTATTTTTGGACATATTATTATAAACTTTTATTTTTTGGATTTGGAAAATTCCTTAGTAATATCTTCAGACACTAAGGAGTTCTATTGTTTGAGCTAGTTCTTTCTCCTATTATTTATGTGGATAAATTTATCCACAACTTGTTACCTATTTGCCTCACTATGGAGAGTAATCTAAAGGATGGATTATAGTTTCACTGTCAGATTCTTAGTTTGATGCTATGTAATATTCATAGTCTATTGGTGCTGAAGATATAATTAAGGAAAAATAGGGAACGCATTTTTCATCTACTACTTCCCCGTTATCTATTCTTTTCTTCAAGTTATTTCTTCTTGTTTTTACTGTAGATGGAAGATAACAGGTGGTATTTTTTAGTTTTCAAAATGGAAAGATGGTTTAATTTTGTGGATATCTCATTGTATAATTAATTTGTATAATTTTACTAAAAAATATCTTAGATTCATAATTGGGAAAGTGATATTGGGAGGAATTTTGGCTTTATTTAAAATACTTGCATTTTTACTTTGTTTTGTATGCCAATTTTAACAATTGTAGATCCACCTCTTAATTCATTTTTGGATTTTATGATAATTTTATGTAAGTTTCTTATAATATATATTAAATGGGCGAGGGAACTTAAAAAACCTCTTTTATCGATCAAATACACACACACACACACCAAACTATTGAATAAAATTTTATTATAATATAAATAACACCAACTATAATTATTATAACTAGCTGTAGACACCTAATTATAGTATAAGTGCTTTTTTAATTCTATTATTTCCTTATTTTGTCACACTTAGTCCACTTACATATAATTGAATATTTTTGGACACTTTGTAGCCCACACTAGACTCCTCCAACCTTTGATCCTTTAAGATGTCTTTAATAGACTATAATATTTATCTATTTTTAGCTTATGAGTCTTAATCATTCATTTTCTAAATTTCTTATGCTCATTTTTTAGATCTATTTCTCCTAGGGAATATTCAACAACCTAGGTCATTCTCACCTTGGATTTATTTATTTCACTATGAATTTAGTTTGTAATATTCCATGATTAGCCTTTATGTGACATGTCTTAAATATCATTATATATACAAATCATTTCTAATCATTACTATTAAGTTAGGGATATGATACTTTTATGTATATGGATTGATGGAGATGTCAACATGTGGCACACAAGTGGCATCTATGATGTTTCCATACATGGAATCAGAGTAATGCAAAAGAATACGGAACATGGAATCAGAGGAGGAATCATTATGAATGGACACCAAGGAGGAATAATTATGATCATGAATGGAATTAGAATAACAAAATGGAATTTGGAAATAAGGTTCAATGGCTATCACTACTAAGATCACATATGGGTGCTTGTATGATTGAGCATGGAGACAAGTGTGAAATGATTTGAAGCACACTCATTATTTAGTTTCTTTTTATCTTTTAGGAACAAAAGATGTTAAGGAGGAAAGGAATGCTATGTACCTAGGGATATGATATATTAATGTATATGGGTTGATAGAGATACCGATATGTGTCACACATCCACCTTAATTAGTTATATGGGTCTAATATATTAGGTTAAATGAGTTATTTGTGGAATTAATATATTAGTTAATGGTTGACCTACATTGGGATTAGGAGGTTATACATCCATTGTTAGATATATAGAGGTATATATAAAGGAGATGAATATAATTGTAAAGTGTTGAATCTTCTATTTATAGTTTGATATTGGAGGTGTCCCACTCGAAGTGGAATTGTGGAGTTATTACTTCTTAAAGGAGTATCATATTGTGTTGCCTTAACATGATGGGATTATTCTTTTTCTACATATATTGAATATCTGGGAAGTTTGGCCCACCTATATGTTTTGTTTTGTGTTTATCTACATAAATTCTACATATTTAAATTATTACATGTGTGGATCATAACAAATGTTTTTAAAACATCGATTTAGACAAATATTATGGGTAAAACCCTAATTTTGGATAATCACTTATATATTATAATGTTTTGTGAGTTTTCATACAATTTTTTATTGGAGTTGGATAATATTTCAAAGAATTCAAAATAAAAAAATTGAGTTTTGATGATTAGTTTTGAGGGAGATAATGTTATTTTAGGGTTTGTAATAAATTAATCATATCTACCAAAACTTTGGTAAATTTTCTATGAATTTTTTACTAAATTAGTATCATCTTATAAAAAATGTGTAGTAATAACTTTGGAATTTTTTGACATGTTTTGTTTGAGTTATTGTGATTTTATGATTTTTCATATATTTACTCTACACAATGAAATTTTTGGAAAAATCACCAAATTTTCTATGAAGTTTCACTATAAAAAAATTATGTTACATTAAATATTTTGGACTATTTTGATTAGTTTCTCATGATTTATTGAAAATTTGGGGTTTTTTCATTAACCCTAGTTTTTATAGATCATGTAGTTAGGATATTTTTATGAACAAGATGATATTGATGTTAGATAATGGTGGATCCTTTTTAAGGAGTCTTATTTTGATATAAGATCATGGTGACAAGGTTTGTCACATCATTTTAGAAGTCATCCATAATTTTAATGGGTTCAATTGGAAGTGAAATGATGGAAGTTTTTGTGGGATGTAATGGAACAACTTTTCATAGATAGATGAGATATACAAGATTGGGATAGGCCTTATTGTCCAAAAATTGTACTTGTTTCTCTATAAGTTGGAATTTGTTTCTAACTACATTGAAAATAAGGGAACCTCATTCTTCTTTCTCTTTGTTCTATGATTTTTCAATAATGTTCTATTATAATTCACCTTTCAATGTAGGGGAGGCTTAGATTGGCTTCAAACTTAAGATACCATTACTATGCTTCCAATTATAGATTGGAAACATTCTAATCCCATCAATATTGATATTGAGTTTCAAAATTGGATCTTAGTAGATGTAACACATGAATTTTAGGCTTAGGTTGAAATTTATAATGTATTTCTTCATAGGTTACATTATTTTCATTATATAAGATGATATTACCATAATACCGATGGTAATTTCCTTTTTCCACATTATTGTTTATCAACCTTTCTTGTAAAAAAACAATATTTGGTAGATTCTACAGTCACGTAGTCTTTTTGGACATATTATTATAAACTTTTATTTTTTGGATTTGGAAAATTCCTTAGTAATATCTTCAGACACTAATGAGTTCTAATTTGTTTGAGCTATTTCTTTCTCCTATTATTTATGTGGATAAACCTATCCACAACTTGTTACCTATTCGCCTCACTATGGAGAGTAATCTAAAGGATGGATTATAGTTTCACTGTCAGATTCTTAGTTTGATGCTATGGAATATTCATAGTCTATGGGTGTTGAATATATAATTAAGGAAAAATAGGGAACATATTTTTCATCTACTACTTCCTTGTTATCTATTCTTTGCTTCAAGTTATTTCTTCTTGTTTTTACTCTATATGGAAGATAACAGGTGGTATTTTTTAGTTTTCAAAATGGAAAGATGGTTTAATTTTGTGGATATCCCATTGTATAATTAATTTTTATAATTTTACTAAAAAATATCTTAGATTCATAATTGGGAAAGTGATATTGGGAGGAATTTTGGCTTTATTTAAAATACTTGCATTTTACTTTGCTTTGTATGCCAATTTTAACAATTGTAGATCCACCTCTTAATTCATTTTTAGATTTTATGATAATTTTATGTAATTTTATTATGATATATATTAAATGGGTGAGGGACCTTTAAAAACCTCTTTTATCGATCAAATACACACACACACATGCCAAACTATTAAATAAAATTTTATTATAATATAAATAACACCAAATATAATTATAATAACTTGTTGGAGACACCTAATTCTAGTATAAGTGCTTTTTTAATTCTATTATTTCCTTATTTTGTCACACTTAGTCCACTCACATATAATTGAATATTTTTGGACATGTTCTAGCCCACACTAGACTCCTCTAACCTTTGATACTTTAAGATGTCTTTAATAGACTATAATATTTATCTATTTTTAGCTTATGAGTCTTAATCATTCATTTTCTAAATTTCTTATGCTCATTTTTTAGATCTATTTCTCCTAGGGAATATTCAACAACCTGGGTCATTCTCACCTTGGATTTATTTATTTCACTATGAATTTAGGTTGTAATATTCCATGATTAGCCTTTATGTGCCATGTCTTAAATATCATTATATATACAAATAATTTCTAATCATTACTATTAACCTAGGGATATGATATTTTTATGTATATGGATTGATGGAGATGTCAACATGTGGCACACAAGTGGCATCTATGATGTTTCCATACATGGAATTAGAGTAACGCAAAAGAATATGGAACATGGAATTAGAGGAGGAATCATTATGAATGGACACCAAGGAGGAATAATTATGATCATGAATGGAATTAGAATAAAAAAATGGAATTTGGAAATAAGGTTCAATGGCTATCATCTACTAAGATCACATATGGGTGGTTGTATGATTGAGCATGGAGACAAGTGTGAAATGATTTGAAGCACACTCACTATTTAGTTTCTTCTTATCTTTTAGGAACAAAAGATGTTAAGGAGGGAAGGAATGCAATGTACCTATGGATATGATATATTAATGTATATGGGTTGATAAAGATACTGATATGTGACACACATCCAGCTTAGTTAGTTATATGGGTCCAATATATTAGGATAAATGAGTAATTTATGGAGTTAGTAAATTAGGTAATGGTAATGGAATGAGTGATTAAGAGGTTATACATCTATTATTAGATCTATAGAGGTCTATATATAGGAGATGAATATAATTGTAAAGTGTTGAATCTTATATTTATAGTTTTATATTGGAGGTGTCCCACTCGAAGTGGAATTATAGAGTTATTACTTCTTAAAGTAATATTATATGGTGTTGCCTTAACATGAAGGAATTATTCTATTTTTGCATTTATTTAATATTTGGAAAGCTTTGCCCACCTATAAGTATTGTTTTGTGTTTATCTACATCAATTCTACATATTTCAATTATTGCATGTGTGGATCATAACAAATGGTATCAAATCATCGATTTAGGTAGATATTATGGGCAAAAACCTAATTTTGGATAATTACTTATATATTGCATTCTATTGTGAGTTTTCATATAATTTTTTATTGGATTTGGATAATATTTCAAAGAATTTACAATAAAAAAAATTGAGTTTTGATGATCAGTTTTGAGGGAGATAATGTTATTTTAGCGTTTATAATAAATTCATCATATCTACCAAAACTTCAGTAATTTTTCTATGAATTTTTTTATAAATTAGTATCATCATATAAGAAATTTACAGTAATAATTTTAGGATTTTTTGATATGTTTTGTGTGAGTTATTGTGATTTTATGATTTTTCATAGATTTACTCTACACAATGAAAATTTTGGAAACATCACCAAATTTTCTAAGAAGTTTCACTATAAAAACAATCATGCTACATTAAATATTTTGGAATATTTTGATTAGTTTCTCATGATTTATTGAAAAATTGGGGTTTTTTCATTAACCCTTTATAGATCATGTAGTTATATTTTTTTTATGAACAAGAGGATATTGATATTAGATAATGGTGGATCCTTTTTAAGGAGTCTTATTTTGATATAAGATCATGGTGACAAGGTTTGTCAAATCATTTTAGAAGTCATCCATAATTTTGGTGGGTTTAGTTGGGAGTCAAATGATGGAAGTTTCTGTGGGATGTAATGGAATAACTTTTCATAGATAGATGTGATATAAAATTAAAAAAATCACTTTGGATATACATGAAATCAATGTACCAATCATTATGGATACCTAAGGAATCAATGGAAAATTACTTTGGATATGCACGAAATCCAAATAAAAAATACTATGGCTAGGAATGGAATAAGAGTAGCAGAATGGTGTATATAACATGGAATATGTGTGTAAATCACTATGAATATGCATGAAATAATAACTATTATGGTCATGCATGGAATCAGAGTAGCACAATAGAATATGGTAAATGGAATCAAAGGAGGAATCACTATATATGGACATCAAGGAGGTAAATTTATGATCATGAAATGGAATCAAAGTAGCATAATGGAATTGAGTAACAAGGTTAGGAAGCTAACACCTACCAAGATCACATATGAGTGATTGGATGATCGAACTTTGAGATATGTGTGAAAATATTTAGAGCACACTCATTATATAGTTTCTTCTTATGTTTTGAGGGTGAAACGTGTCAAGGAGGGAATGAATCATATTTACAATATATAGGTTGATTGAGTTGTTGACATGTGGGGCACATCCTCCTTAGTTAGTTATATGGGTCCAATATATTAGGATAAATGAGTAACTTGTCAATTATGGTAAGCCTAAATTAGGATTAGGAAGTTACATATACATTGTTAGTTATATAGAGGTCTACATAAAGGATATGAATATCATTATAAAGGCTATCAATCTAGTAAGTGTTGAGTATTATATTTGGTAGAAGGATATTGCCAATGTCCCCATTGAAATGGCATTGTGGATTTATTCGTTCCTAAAGGAGTATTGTATATTTTTTCCATATCTTAAGGGTAATTAATCTATTTCTACATATATTGAAAATTTGGGCATCTTGACCCATTAATATCTATTGTGTTCTATTGATCTACATTATATTTTTCATATTTCTAATTATTATAAGCGTAGATCATAGTAGATCATATTTGGTGGCTACATTTGAAGTTCTAAATCCATCCTTTTAGAGTATGATGTCCATATTTGACACAAACCTACACATTCAATTGCATGTCATTATTTTAGTCTTATAATCCCATGATTATGCCTAGGTGTGTCATATTTAATTGTCTATTATTTTTTCATTGATATTTATTTTCTTAGTCAAATTACATGATATGTTATTCTTATATTCAACACACTTAGGATTTTTATTTGTTTTATTAAACTGTATTTACATAAAAATGCTTTATGTCACTTATTTACCTTAGTGTGCATTATATTATTGTTCTTTATGTCATAGTTTGGTGAACCCCTTAATTATTCAAACACTTAACACCTTTTATTTCCCTTAGGGTTTGATTTTTAATTTTACAATTTATGATTTAATATTTAATTTTGCATCTTATTTACATGCATCAAACCTTAGCCTATTCTTTCTATTTACCTATTTTTTAATTTTGGATTTAAATCCACTCTTCAAAAAATGGTGCATACACTTTCATTCCTTGAATTCATACACTTTTCCAAGGTTTATTCTAAGGTTTGTTCCTACAAGTCAAATCTAATATATATATTTTCAACTTTTTTGTGCCTATTGCATTGCTCAATCATTAGCCTATCTTCCTTCACATTGATCCTTATTATATCTTATGCCAAGTAATAATTACACACACACACACACACACACACACAGATATATATATATATATATATATATATATATATATATATATATATATATATATACATCCTACTAGGTAAAGTTCTAGATTGAGTGGTGATTCTTATGATTTGACTCAAGTACCATTGTTTACAACTCATGCTCATTTGAAACAAAAAATGGCTACTTATAGTGATGTTCCTCCTATTTTTATGATCATGCATGTGTGAATGATTGTGAATATGTTTATATTTATGATAAGCCTAATCATGATTATGATTATTCCAATGATGAACATGATAGTGGTAATGATGAAATGCTTATAATATTTTTACTCTTAGTAATATAGATATACCAATTATTTAGGATATAGATGAGATTAATTTTGATACTTATCTTGAGACTCTAACTAAGGAGTTTGATGCTATGATTTACTTATCTACTGATGAAAGGAATAAATGAATTATAGATAAGGAACCTACACATGAGACTACTTCTATATATCCTATGAATCTATGCAATTTTCCTATTGGAGGATCTAAACCTAAATTAGGTGGTGAGGGTAGTGATCCTAATGCTTATAATATTTCTCTACATCCACCTAGTGCTACACCTCCTCATATTAATCCTACTATTCCTATACAATAACAAAATTCTAAGGTTATTCTTACTATCAATCCAACAACCAATGTGCATAATTATTATGTTTTATCTTTTAGTCTCGTACATAGTAAAAATACCAATCATGCATCCATGCATACCAATGCTAATCCTATGAAGGCATCCATTTATATATATATATATATCTATATACATTAAAATTATAATCATCCTTAAAATCAAACACATAGTAGTGTATCCCAAACTATATTGATTCAAATACAACTCCAAGATATGAAATTGTAACTTATGTAACTATCTCAAGCATCCCAATAGCCTAGTCACATGGTTTCATCTAACAAAATATTACACAACCCATTAGTTGTTGAGGTTCTAGTTCATCCTTTACCTCATTTTTTATTAATTAAATATTAATTTATATAATTGCATTTATGACCCTTTACATCACATTTTGTCTTATTTCACATCATGCTTTGGTTTTATTCATGATGATTTACTTAGGACTAATATTTATCCTATAATTCTAAAGTATTATGACTTATATTGGTTTTACACATTACCTATGGTCTCTGTGAATCAATTTAATGATTTGCCTAATGTGTTCTTAGCTCATTTTTATATAAACATTAGTCAAAATTCCAAAATTTCTCAAATTAGACAAGGGCCAAGTGAGAATAATATTATGTGCTTAGATTCAAGACTATTCTTATGAAAATGCACATCAATTCCCTAATAGTTAACTTCAAAGTATTTTCTCAAATAGTTTACTTATACCACTAAAAAACAAAGTTATGTTTAAAGCATATCATTCTTTTGATGAAATTTGTCATATGCTTTGCAATATTGACAATATTATTAAGTATACATTTACCACCTCTCCATCTACTACCTCCAAATATTATGGGAAAAAAATTAAAAGATAACACTAATGAAGTGCCTAGTTTTGAATCTAAGAATGAATCTAAAATGTAAATTAATTTTCACAACCAATAGGCCAGTCCTTCCAACTTCTATGAACAAGAGATAATTTACAAGGTTACCTAACCCACATCTTAAAGTGCTTAAAATCCTTCTTGAATTCAACTTGATTACACTACTCAAACCATATAAATTGAATACTTCTTAACCTCTTCCTAAAGGGTACGATATCAATAAATATTTTGACTATCATAAAGCTTCTTGACATCTACTAGTAAATGTTACAAACTATGACAAAAATTAAAGATCTCATCTATAATAATTCCATTATAATTGAAGGCCATATTCTGAATTGAATGAATTTTCACAACACCTAATCAACACTTGTAAATTTTTAATAATACATTGCTAACTCATATAATTAAGAGTCAAGACAATGTTCATATGACAACATCAATACATCATTTGACTATTCCATATGAGAATGATATTTATAACATTATTGGAAGGATTTCAATCTCTAAATGTAAATAACCTTATATTACATCTTATGACCTTGAGATACCACATAATGGTTTAAATAATGGTCCTCTTTGCATACACAATTTTGTTGATACAATTCTTAGAACAAATATGAAATTAATATTGTTAAAGGTTATAGTGAAAACATAATTTTAATGTCATTCCTAGATTTTTGAGGCTACACCAAGTGAGATTTACTTTGTATGACTATGTTAATTAAGATTTATGATAAATTATAAGTACACTACTTGGTGGCATTAATTTAATAATTCTAGTCAATCCTCAACCCCTATTAGTTTGGTTCTACATAGTGCCATGTACTTATTCATATAACCTATTACTTGGATGTCCATGGATTAATCATATGAGACAAATACCATCCACACTACATCATTGTCTCAATTTTATGCATGATAAAAAATTACATACCATTCATGGCATGAATTTCAAGCTACCTATTTGACCTCAAATACCACATGTGTGATCATCTAGAGTGTTTCCTAAAGAGTGAATTACTCAACCTCAAGTGGTATATCTTATAGTTTAAAAACATAGTGTGGTGGTTTCCACTAATTTTTTATGTACGACATCACATCCTAGAGTTAAGACTCCTACAGTTTCAATTTTGAGACCTAAAACGCCTACTCCTTCATGTCTTAAGAATGGTTTATAACCTCTTTCCATGGATCATATCTAAGCACCTAATTTGAATAGATTTTCACCATGACATATTCCTTTGAGTGATTTTTAAGAGGTTCCTATGGCTCCTTGAGCCCATGATTACCATATCTCTCCTTGGGATTATTAATTCAATTATTACATATCTAATGATTATTTGAGTAATGCATCTAACTCCAATCATATGGGATTTCACTTTATAAATGAAATCATCGGTTAGCTATGATATCTTATCTTTTGCACTTCATTGATATATCAATATTTTACTATATTTTATTTTACATAGTTCTTTTCTTCTTTATATTGTGACTTTTAAGCTCATTCTTCCCTTGAATTTTATTAGATGCATTATATTTCTTCTGAAATTTGACACCCTACCCTTTCCTTCTATTTGATTCAACATTCTTCTATCCACTTGGTTTTTATTACTTTGGGCCTTTCCCTTTGATTATTTATCCCATTATAATTACTTGTGCATATTTTTCAATGATGATAACATATATATTATGATATATTTTCCTAGACATGCATTGAGTTATAAGAGAAATTCTAGGTGGTTTGGAATCTTTCTCTTCTTATTCTTAATATTTTTGCATTGTGTGGCCTGCCTATTTAATTTTATTTATTTTTATGCCCCTTGAATTACTTATTTACATTTTTTATTGATTTTTACCCTTGGATTATTTTTTTAATTGATTTAACTTATTATTTCATGCACCCCCTGCCCTTCCTTAGTACACATCTAACTACTACTTGTAATAAAAATAAAACAAAAATAATAATTTCCTTTATCTTTGTTTATTGATACATATCATGCCTATTAAAGATAAAATTAGACCTAATAAACTAAAAAAAGATAAAAAAATACTAACATAATACTTAAGTTAACATAATAATAAAAATGACATACACGCAAGAATATACAGTACACAAGATTTCACTTGGGAAAGCCTTTTGGGAAAAAACCTAGCATAATAATCTTATTTACTATTATATTAACTTAACCATCTTGTAATAAAAAATTCACTTCTCAACTCTTTTTTAACCCTATTTTATGTGTGAGTATATAGAGTCACATCAATATAATTGTCAAAATGGTATTAAAATACCATGGGTACTACAAGCACCCAAATTTTGCATGGTGTGACATTTCATGACAAATTTGATGATAATAATGATCTCAACTAAAATATGATCAGACCTGGTTATCTATCTTTTGTTGGTATTTTAATCCTTTCTTAGCATTTTAAAACCTCAAATGTTAATTTTCTAAGTCTTTTGATTTAAATTTAAATTTTATTATTTAGGTGGTGAGACCACCATGACAAAATTGTAACTGATGTTGCAGTTCTATGAATCATCATGGTAGTTCCCTTAGAAATAGTGGTGGTTTTGAAAACTGTCACAACATTTATCTTTACACCACCTTCATAAGGTGGTAGTTTCATCACATGTACAACATTTTCAAAATTTGTTACTTGAGACTTCAGTTTTCACACATTTATCTTAGTTTCAGTTGTGTTTTTTTATTGTTCTCCTTGAGTTCACTTTCTTGACTTCCCAGTTCACTCTCAATCTATTATTTATAAGTTAAATTGAATAAACTCCCAATTATTTTTTAGTTATCTTCTAGTCACAACTCATCCGTCCTCATTATAAGTATTTTAATTTTACAAAGATTTCATATGCAAATTTATACAGGTTATTATATTTTAGAATGTTGTAGAGCCATAGCCCAACTGGTTGTGTTTTTTTAATAAGGTTTGTCTTAATTTTCATTAATTTTTTCATCATCTTACATATATTTTAGAGAAAAAATTTCATTGAGATTTAAACTTGTTCTTTACTTATTCGTAGATTAGACCAAACACCATTAGCTGTATTTATTATAAAGATTTATGTTTAATTGATTCTATTTATTTATTTGTCCTCCCAATAGAGAGTTCATAAGGTATAAACATATAAAAATGAGATAGCTACTTGAGGATCAGAGATTCATCAACAATAATTTATTAAGCTTCAGATGGTCTCAACTTTGATTAGGTTAGGGGTTTTGTTTTGTTTATTTTTTAGTAGATTAGTTTATTTAGTTTCAAATTAGAGTAGAATTATATTTATTTTTAAAAATAAACACAAAAAATATATATCATCTTCTCTCTCACTCTCTTATATATAAAATAATAGTTTTATTTTTCTTAGTTTTTTTGGCTCATCAAAATCTTAAATAATGGCATCACTTTCACTAGATCTAGGAAAAAGTAGTTGGGTCAAAATAATAGGTATAGACAATTAAAGCATTTATTTATTTTTTAATCAAAGGTTTGTATTCACAAATAAATTCTCACAAATAGACTACAATATATATAAAGGCAGACAAAGAGAAACTTTCATCTTAGAGTTGATTTTTTTTTTCATTTACATGATAAAATCAAACTATTTAGATCATGAAATAAAAATTTCAAGTTTGAATTTATCCCATATTATATCATTTGTTTCAAAAACAACAACTCAAAAGTCTCAAAACTATCATTTTAGCTTTCATATGTGAATTAATTTCTCAAAACATAGAAATTGTGTTTAACAAACTCAATCTAGGTTTTAGATCTTATTTTCTCATTTAAAATATCAATTATATAGTAGTATTCATTCATTTTCATTTGAAAATACAAAATTAAAATAATTTTTATTGAGTTCATATAGTTTAAACTCTCGTCTTTCAAACTAAGGAAAGTTTAAAAATCAGCACTTACATATTTTATTTTAAATCTAATTTAGCATTACATTGTTAGAAACTTTATTTACATTTTAAAACAAAAAAAGAGAAAAATATAATTTATTCCTTTTCATTTTTATATTTTTATCTCTTTTGTTACAAGTAAATTCAATTTCAATAAGTAGTGAAGTTTTATTTATAATTGCAAAATTGTTTCAAAAATATACCAAAAAATAATCCAAACCAAACCTTGTCCAAATGATCATGAGTAAAAAAACCTTTATATAAACCTCATAAATACAAAACTTAAAAATTATCTAACAAATTAAATATAATATATAATCTTAATACATTTCAAAACAATCTCTCCCCACCATTAGATGACACTCCCTAAGTGCCCCTATCTCCATAGGGTAGGCCTTTTTACTATAGTATCAACTCTTGTTATAGTAGGTACCCTTTAAGGTGAAATTGATTTAGATATTTATAATTGAGGTTTTATGTTACAAACCACTCAAAAATATTATAATTATCTATCTTGATGCCTTATATGAATAATCTCACTTGAAATCACCCCTAGTCATAGTGAGACCCCTTTGCATTATAGCCTACTAGTTTAAAAACCTTTAGGTTTGAGTTTCCCATATCCTTTACTTTATACTCAAGTATAACCTCATCCTATTTTCATTAAATTTGTGGATGAAATTGGATAGTCACAATCAAATTTATTTTACCATTTACTTATATAGGGTCTTGTAACCCAATTTTGACCAATTCCCTAAGCCAAGCATTCGCCAAGAACTCTAATGTCTTGTCCTCATCCACACCAAGTTTTATTTAGATTACATATCCCAATTTTTTTCTCTAAATGAGAAATGTAATGTGATTATCTCTTCATATACAAAAAAATATCATCAACCTACTCATATCTTTTTCTACCCATTGTACAAAACCCTATCCATATACCATAACCCAAACAACATGTTATTCTAGCCTTTCCCACTCTAATAACTCAACCAAACCATCCTATTAAACTCAAACATTAGAATATACATTAAAATATTTATTCATAATTTGTCTCATCTAGACCTTGAGAGGTTGAGTATGCAAAGGTTATCATGTCACTTTCTGAGCATACAAAAATTGGTGAACCTGTTGTAAAGGGCTTATCATTTTATGTTATCTTCTTTTCTATTTTTTCCTCCACTTTAATCTCTTGTTAAATTTAATATATGGGTATTTATTTACCCATAAAATATGTTAAAATTATAATTTGAGAGATATTTTGACCTAAATTTCTATATAAGGAACCACCAAGTTCCTAGTGAGGCCTCCTTATTTAGTTGGAACAACAACTCCACTTAAAATGTGGAGAATCAATCTATACACCCCTATTCATAAAACTTAAAAACTAAGTATAATGTAGTAATTAAATATGTGTGGGACCCCTATAAAACTATCAGCAACTACCTAGAATCTAAAAAGATGAATTTCACTATTAGAGGAAGGATCTACCCTTAAATTATAACTAGACAACAAATTAGCATTCAAATCCTAGATACAAAAAGTATGAGAAGATTAAATTGTTATATTTAAATATTATAATATGAAGAAGATGGGATAATAAAAATAAAATTATCTTCATACCCCTCCAAAGATAAACAAATAATATCCATCCCACATGAGTAACTCACAATGACTCCTTCTGAGTCATCTAACATAAACCATTTCATTATTGGTTATCGATTTTTCCTCCTTTAATCCTCCACATAGGAGGTTAGAAAATCTATCACCACTTCTTCACCATGTTGATTCATCTCTATATTTTTGGGTTGTAATATGGATTTAGAGATAAACCAAGCCTCTCTAAATCAAGGTATGGCCTCCAACATTTATAATCAATGTCATTCCTCTTCAATTACTATCCCAATGACAAATTGCCAACTACCAGAATACTATTATAACCTACCTCCCACTAAATACATTTCAAACCATTATCATAGGGACATTATTACTCATAAGGTCCCCAAACATGCAACTTCCAACATTCCTCCTTCATCAAATTATGTATATTTCTAAGATGTTATAAATTAGAACCATCATGTTGGAAGAAATTGGTTTTAATTTCTTCCAACATGACGGATCTAATTTTTTTATATAAATTCATCCTTGATATCAAATACAAAATCAAGTTACTATAGGAGGTTATTTCCCCTACATCCCTCCAAACAATGTGGTGACCAACATAACACTAGCCTTTGTTCCCTCTAGCTACATGCTAACCAATATGCCACCCACATACACTCCACCTTTGTAAGTTTTAAATGTCTCTTACTATTCTAACCCCTTACCTTTTTATTACCACATGTTTTTAAAATATACTCATCTAGATAACTAATTCCCAACCTAATAGACCCCATCTTCCCAACCCATGCCTCTTCCTTTGAGTGGTTTCACACTCACTTATTACATGGCCTCTCTTTTTTGGCTCATCTTAAGATGTATTTAGAATATTTCAATACCATGGGAACATACACAAAGTATTTAAAGAAACCCATTGATAAAAACATACGAGGAGTCATCTTACCATATCCCCTACTTGAAATCCCCAAGCATAATGTGGAGGGAGATCCTAACGTGCATGTAAAGGCATATGTGACCATTGTTATAGTGTTTCTATCTTGTGATGGGGTAGTCTCCAAAATATTCCAAAAGACATTGGAAGGAATTACCCTTTATTGGCATTATCACCTCCCTAAGGCCTCAATTTACTCCTTTTGAAAATTCATGGCATAATTTGTCAAGGCCTTTGATATGAACAAGATTATTAAGACTGGCATATGAGATTTATTACATATCAATTAAGAGTCCAACAAATATGTTTCCATTTCAACACTAGAGGTGCCACGTCTTATACTTATCCAATGGTCCACTTATTGACCAATGAAAGTTATGTGATCTTTTTTGTCATTCTCTTAAAAAAGAGACAAGGGAATACATTCATAAATTCTCTTATAGATCCTATGTATAAGTACTCGAGAGTGATCTAAAAATAGACTAAGTGTCCATTGATAGTGGTCACAAAGATTATGGGTATAATGGGAAACTAATTACCCCCAACCAAAGTAATGGGGGTTATCAAAATTTAAACCCAAGTTACCTAAAAAATAAAGGCCCCAAAATTCTTAATAAAAAACATAATGATGTTATAGATGGTGTGACATATCAAGCAAAGATGATGAGACATGTAAATAACAATTGAAGTTAACCCATGAATAAAAATGACATTAAAAACAATAACAACATGAGGAAATTAAATCCCCTACCTACAGTTCATGTGGTGTAATTTAACCATCTTCCCCATCACAACATGGAAATTTATAATTAGTTCCAGGGCCATTTCCAAAATAATGACCAAAACTAGAACCAACACTTTTACCAAGGAAATAACCAACAAAGGTTTGGAAAAAAATCCAAAACTAAAGTCTCAAGGATTAAAATCCCAATATCCAATGTATTTTACATAGATTCATTAGTCATGATACCTGTGCCTATATGAAATATAAAAAAATCATTCAAATACTCTTGGAGGAACAATAAAAAACCTTCATAGACATGTTCCTAGGGAACACTAATACCAACCTACAAGTTTCATCAATGGGTCTTATGGCACCTCAAAAAACCAACTTACGCATATACCATAACCTATTTCATAACTATCATTAGTGCAAAACTCAAGGCCAACCATAGGATAACCTCACCCACAAGCCCTGGTTGGCATGTACCAATGACATCGAGCATCCATTTATTTGCCTAGTAACCCTGATGTGGCTCCTTATTAGAAACCTAAGGGAAAACTAGGATGATAGTCACCATGGAATTATAAATAGACAAGGATATGAATTTCATCACTCACATAAGGGAGTACCACCTAAATACTCCCATTTACACACACATTATAAAGTCTAATACCCAAACTAATCCCAAGACCAGGGGAGACTATGATTTAGTTGTATATATGAAAAAAATGTTTTCCCACATTTATTTTATGGGCTTGCTTATAAATTTTCCTACCCATCATTCAACATTACTTTATGCCTTAGGATTGGGGTACTTATCTAGCATCACATTTACACCACAATCCTATATTAATCACATTGACTTATACATGTTCTCACTAGGGAAAAACTCAAAACACACTAGTTATTTTTTGACCTTAAGAGTCTTTCCCTAGACTTCAATATGGCCAAGAGAGGGAATCTAACCATGTATCTAAAATTTTGGATTTATAAAATTACATGAAGAGAGCAATGGTATATGGTGGGGAACTATTAAAATATCATCCTTTTCATTTCTCCAAAAACTTGGTTATGAAAAAACTAATTTCTCTATCACTATAAACACCTTATGGGCCTATAACAACCTCAAGTCTAATTCCATTGGGACTATTGTGCTTCTAGTAATTTTGGTCCTAAAAACCATGTTAATATAATTTTATTATATTGATAGAAATACAAAATAAAACAAGATCTTGGGAAGACCCTAGATATACAAGATGAATGCAATCCCTTCTACCCTATTCCAAGAGATTAGATTCCTTCAACTTGAGAAGGGTTTCTTGCTAAAAAAGATCCTAAACCCATTGACACCATTCAATCTAACCTCACCAAGAGACTAGGGATTTATATCAACTATAACCTATATATTAATGATGTGGTGAATCCCTCACATTGAGTGAAATACAAGGAACCAATAATAATCATAACTTACATCTTGAAGTCAAGTCCTAAAAGTCGTAAAACATCTCAAATTATGAAGCTAGAGGAAAAGAGAGTTAAGACAATGGAAAAAGTGAGTGAAGAAACTCACATGACATAACCATCTAAATGATCTAAGTCAATATCTGAAATCATAATCATCTTATAAAATAATGAGCCTATCAAACTCCCATTTGACACTCATATGATCAAAACTTATAGTCCTAACAAGCTATTGAACTAAATTTGATCAACTCTACTATAGAATTGCAATATTTTGTCATGATATAAGTCTTTGGGCATGAGCATAATCCCCCAAAATATATTAATGATCCACCTTATTAATGTATTTATCCCATGCCTAATCACACAGGGGTAAATTGTAGTTTAGATGTTAGATTAGATAATGAAACCATTAGTCTTCTTCCTACCTCACCAACACTTGAGGAATGAACTCATAATTCAACCCTAGACACTATATAAATTAGCATCAATTTTGAGGAGAAACCAAAAATCCTTAATGTCATATCTTCTCTCTCTAGGAGAAGTATATTATTATAGATAAATTATTATTAAATTCTTGTAAACTTTTACTTTCCCTTGATTGAATACGACAACAAATTAAAAATTTATTATGAGTTATGAACAATATTATGAGTATCATAAAAATATACATTAACATACCATACAATTAGGAGACATTTTCTTGAGGCTTTATAATAGAATATATAATAAAAATGTAGAAGGTTGAAAGTTTAGGCCTAATTGGTTGGGTCCATATTTTGTGACTAAATATTTTAGTAATGGAGCCTTTTGATTGTGAACCTTAGAGGGAAATGAGTTGGATGAGTATATGAATTTTTTTCATCTAAAAAATTTATACATATAGACATTCCATTTCAAATTTCCCTCATTTCATAATTAAATAAAAATTCCATTGTTTATGTATTGGTTTATATTATGATTATTTTATTTAGTGATTATTTAGATATGAGTTCGTGTAATAAGGGCTTGAAAAATGTAACATATCATCCTTTATCATTATTAATATCACCCTATTCCCATTATAAATATCTCTAAAAATTAGCATGATATATTTGTCCCATTAGTCCCTCAAGCAATCAATATCAACAAATCTTCCTCACCATGATATAACAATGGTATGTGCATCTATATTCAAGGTCTTATTTAGTCCTTACAAGCATTGTGCACCTCTTTCCTTTATAATTTCTTGTGAAATTAGGAATCATAGCCTAAAACCTATTGTATAAGCCTACCCATGGAATAATATATATTTTATAGTTCTCTCCAAGAAAAAAACATTAGCATGCTAAAACTAGGTAACTTTATCCACCTATCTTGGTCATCGGTGATGAGCCCTTGCATCATATTGGTTATATAGGGCCAATATTTTTGGGTAAAAACCTTCCCAAAAGAATGTATAAATACACTAACATGAACCCAAGCTTATGCAAATCAAATCAATCTCACATCTCTCACCCTTTGCTAATCCTTGGTGTTTAACCCTCAAATATTATTGGTTGTATGGGATTAGCATTAGGGGGAGATACCATTAATTTAATGCATCTAACCTTTGGTGATGAGCCCATTCATATTCATAATTGAATGATACTGAGTGGAGGGGGTCACAAAACTAAGGTAAGAGGAAAAGTAATTAAAAAAGTGTCTAAAAATAAATAAAATTCCCCAAAAATATCTCCTAGATATTTATGCCAAAAAGAGAATCTCAACACTCTTATTGATTTTGTCATGGTTGGCCATCCCTAAACAAATCTAACAAAACTATTGTTTTATAATATTAGTAAGATATACAAACTTACCCTTTTATTTTAAGGATTAGGTCAACCTCCTATTCCTTGTGCAATTTTTATGTGTAATTTTCCACTCCCATTGTCTCATATTTCCTATCCCCATTTCATTCCCATTTTTTGAAAACTTAAATTCATTTGTTGTATAAATTAAATATCTTAATCATCACTTCAAAAACATATTTTAGTACATTTGTTATTTTTTAAACATCCTTCACATTATATTTGCATACATTCTATTTCCACATTTCAAATTATGATCATATCCATAACATTATCAAAATCATAGATACATAACATTTCATCACATTTATAGTCATCTAATGTTCATAAAATAAAAATTAACATAACATTAAAGGACTACACAAAATGCTAGATCACCAAAATGAGTAAAAATCTATCTATCTATATATAATATCTGTTGAGTTTATATACATCATGTATCAATACAAACTCCTCCATAGAGGGAAAATGTGACTCAAAATATCCCAAAAACACACACACACAAAAAGAGAGAATTTATTCATTTTAATTTTCATATTTTCATCCCTTTTATTCCATGTACTTCAAATTTTAGTAAGTAGTGTAGTTTCATTTATATTTGAAAAAAAAAATAAAAAACATTCACAAAAATAATTCAAATGAAACCTCATCCAAACAAGTAAAGTACCAAAACCTTGTTATTAGCCTTCCTAAAATATTAAGTAAACATTCACCAATACATTAAATACAAGTTATAGGCTTAAGACATTTCAAACCAACCTCACCCACCATTAGATGACACTCCATAAATGCCCTTAATATCGTACAAGGCTTTTTCCTAGAATCCTAACTCCTATTCTAGTAGGTACCCTTCAAGGAAATATTTATTAATAACTTAGACTTGAGGTTTTAAATTACACCCCACTCCAAAATCTTATCATTATCTATCTTGACATCTTAGATGAACAATCTCACCCGATAACACCCCCAATCATAATAATACCACTTCACATTCTAGCAACTAGGTTACCAACCTTCAGGTTTAAGCCTCATCTTTTCTTCATTCATTTTTTTTATCAAATTATATATTCATGGTTAACTTGATTTCACTATCCAAATCCCTAGGGTATTTCAACCCAAAATTTACCAATTCCCCAAGCCATTCATTAACCAAGAACTCTGATACCTTTTACTCATCCACAATTAGGGTTCTTTGAATTCCATCTCCTACTTTTATACTTAATGATAAATGTGTTGTGGGTGAGATGTTTTTATATCACCACGATAATTCCTTACCACCATTAGTATAAAAATATATCCATAAATTTTATCCCAACCAACCTATTTTTATAGGCTTGCCCACTCAAATCCCTTAACCACACTAGCCTATCCAACCCAACCCCTAGACTATCATTTCTAGTATTCATTGATTAGTTGTCTTATCCAAACCTTAAGAAGTTGAGTATACAAAGGTTAACATGTCATTTTTTGAGCATACATGTACCAAAAATACAAGCTATATAAAACATGGGGTAAGACTACCCAAATACATTCCAATATGACTTTATAGTCTAGGAGAATGTAAATCATGGAAAATATACAACACATTTCCAAAAATATCCCACTTGTTGAATAATTTCCATATAGGTCCATTATTGCATACCCTTAATAGCTAAGGACAACTATGCCCATTGATTTTGTTCACCAAGAAAATTTATCAACTTTTACAACCTTCATTAGTGAATCATTCTCAACTATGTCCACCTTCTCTAATATTATCTCCTCCTCGTCCATGATTTTTATTACAAAATGGTATTACACATTAATATGTTTTATTCTAGACTAATACTTAGGGATACTTTATATACAAAGTTTATTTTTAAAGTCACAATCTATCCTTATAGCCTTTTGAACAAACCCAATAGTGGAAATTAACCTTTGAATCCAAACCTCTTCTTTACTTGCCTAAGTAGTTGCAATGTACCCAACCTCTATGGTGGATATTATAACATTATACTATCATTTTCTCATCCAACTTAAAATTCCACCAAACAAGTTGAACACATACCTACTAGTAAATCTTCAATAATCAAGATCTCTAGCCTAGTCTAAATCCACAAAACCATGCAGATTCAATGTTTTAGTTTAACTAGGATTATCCTGATAACAAAATGCATTTTCTAATGTCCCATAAAAATATCAAAATATTAAATTTATAAAAATAAAATTTTCATTTCCTATATTAGACATAAATATCCTTTCTAATTCCATTACATGAGAAATGTCAAGTCTGGTATAAACCATTGCATACATCAAACTACAAACAACATTAGCATACAAGACAAGAGACATGTCGTCAATTTATTATTCTATTTTATCACACTATTCAATAGATAAATTTTTAACATCAAGAATGGGATTATTTATAGGCTTAATTTCATACATATTATCCCTTTTCAATATCATCTCAATGCACTTCCTTTGATTTTACCATAGTTTCATGTTTACCTTATCCCTTTTAATTTCCATGCTAAAAATATATTTTATGGATTGAGATCCTTCATATCAAATTAATATGATAATTAAGACTTAAATCAATTTATAATTTCCTTATTATTATGAATTAACACAATGTCATCCGCATACAATACTATGATAATAAAATTTTTACCTTCCTGTTTAAATAAACACAAGCATCAACTTTTTTGCTTCCCAAAAAAAACCTATCAAATTTCTAATTCCACATTATTATAGATTGTTTCAAGCCATATAAATAATTTTTCATCATGTACACTAAATCATACTTTCAATTTATCTTAAATCTTTCTAGCTACATCATGTATAGTTATTCCTCAAGTTCAACATGTAGAATTTTTTTTCACATCCATATGTTTTATTTCTAGATCAAAAGAAATAGAAAAATATAGAAGAATGTAATTTAACAACAGGATTAAAAAATCTCACCAAAATCAATTCCATCTACCTAAGAAATTCCTTTTTCTACCAGTTGAGATTTAAACCTCTCCATTCTCCCATATTCATTCTTATTAAATACCCATTTGTAGCCAACAAGTTTTCTTCCAAGAGGTAATTTTACCAAGTCCTATGTCTAATTTTTATCTAAGGAATCCATTTATTATTCCATAGTGTTCTTCTAATATTTAGTTATTTTTAAGGAAAAATCTTCCTTGATAGTCTTGGGGTATTCATAATTAATAGACAAAACTAATAAAAGGAATTTAGAATGGAAATTAGGAATATAACTAATAAGTGTTCTTCTCATTTAATCTAATCTATTCAAGATTGAAGTTTCTAGTTCTACATATTTTGGTTAATCCTCCTCAACTTCATATGAATATTCCTCTTTGAATAAAACATTGGTTCACCTTATATAGTTTCTTTTAATTCATATGCTTCTTCTCCTTCTTCTTCACATTGCATCTACTAAGGTTCATCCTTTAGTTATCCTTTTTTTGAAATTCCTTTTACTTCTCTAAAGACAACATTCTGACTATAAATTTTTTTCTTCATTTCAAAGTTCCATAACTTATATACCATCACACCAATTATCCAATAAAGATAAACTTTGTTTATTTTATGTCCAACTTAGTCCTTTTTTCCTTTATAATATACAAACATGCATCACAATCAAAAAATTGTAAGATGTTTGAGAGAGGGTTTCTAGTAGAGTATAAATCATGGAAAATATACAACACATTTCCAACACTTATTTACCTATGCTAAATTTTTTACATATAAATCTTTTACACATGTTTTTAATGATATTTTTGAGTGGGTGAGATGTAACATATACATGTTTCATATGATCATGCACTTTTAGAGGTTATGAGGTTATTTTCATGCCCACACCTTAGGGGGAATTATCATTCTAATTGTATGCCTTGCGCTAAGGGCATCAATATACAATGGATTTTAATTTTTGTTTTCCATTTATGATATAATACTACTTACATTTATTATATAATATAATCATAGTACCAACATATTTCATGTTATGTGGATATCCACATTTCTATAGTTACTTTGTTACATTGCATGTGTGCATATAATTATTTGATTTCTTACTTGTGTATTCCTATGCATTCTTGAGCATGTCATGTTAGATGTAAAATCACTGAGAGTGGGGGGGGTGAATTAGTGAGCCTATATATTTAAATTACAATTGCATTCCTTTCAAACTATTAAACAATTAACATATATCAACTTGATCAATCAACATTAACAATAGAGCTCATTCATTCAATGCATACACAAGATCAAACACATAACACATAGTTCTTGTGGGAAACCCTCATGGGGAATAAAACCCACTCTCAATCTTGTAACACAAATAGACTAATTTCCCATAATAAATTAAGAGCAAGAGACTGATCAACTCCTTTAGATGAACAAACCTTGATCATGTCCTCCTGACCAAAAGTATTTAGTGAAACACCTGTTTCACAAGGAATAACTGCCCCTAAAGAAGACCAAATCCTTTAGACCCTACTTTGAAGTGAAAACATACACCTTAAAAATAATGTATTAAACACATGATGATGGATCTATAATTTCTAACCTCTTCACAAACACCTTCTTTATCTCATACAAGCATCTCACATAGGCATGTCACAAACTCTCTCCTTCTTAACTCAAACTATCCTCACACGCACACTCAGACCTCTTCATATATCCTCAAAATATAAGAGCACTATTAATACATAAAAAATATGACCTATAGGTCATACACATAGTCCTTACTCTGATCTAATTATCAATGCATCCACTTGGCACACCAACTCTTCTCTATCCTTCACTTTAATGCTCATTCATCATACTCAAGTCTTGGGTATATCTTCCACAAGTCTCACACTCAAGCCTAGCCATCTCATTTGGTTCTAAAATTTATAGAAAAATAATGAATCAACAAGATAATAATATTTCCTTATTTTCCACAAACATGTATTCACCCTTAAGGCATCTTACATGGGTCACACTCAAGCACAATCCAATTTCAAATAGGCCTAAGTCACTTTTAGGTCCTATGGAGACCCATTCAACTTTTTGACACTTATCCAAGTAAATTAAAAAAATAAAAACACTTTAAAAATTCATTTACCCATTACATATGATCTATAGGTCCTCCTTAAGTGTCCATATCCATCAAAGTACCCTTATTCTTAAGCACACATTACTTAAACAACATTATGTGCATACAATCACAATGAACAAATATACAATCACCTTATAAACCTTTGTTCATATTACATATAATTATAAAAAGCTTAAAAATGCACATAGATTATCTTTATAGAGTATAAAACATTCTCCAATATATAATTCATCAAGAGATATCGAAACAACATCAAAACGAGCTCAATTACTCTTCTCAAGTTACTTGCAAAACATGAACGAACACATAGTTAACTTTGGAGCTTAATATATCTATCTGTACACACTTATAGATATTTAAATCCATATTTATAGATGTAACTTGGATTATTATATAAATTCACTTTTTACTTCATGGTCAAATTTATCCTAGATCAGAAGATATGTCTCAAAAACCAGACACTGGTCTTTCCTTTGTAAATCCAAATATTCAAATGCAGACGGTCACAGTTAAAATTCAAACACAAAGCTCACATCTCATGTCTGCTCAGCTTTAGATAAATATCTCACCATTGATATTTTCCTAAATTTAACACATAATCACTAATTATAAAACATAAACCTTGAACATTTTGACCTTATCTCGTGTAATCTTACAATCTTGACTCAATGCATACTATCGATTTCTGCATATCAAACAAGTTTTTATCATGCAACATGCACTATTTGATCAATATGTATAAACACCCAATTTAAATTATATCCTTATCATGTAAATTTACTTATTTTTAAACCTCAAACACTTCTTACCATCTTTATCAACACACACCATTACATCATTCCTGTATGATCGCTCATGCACTGTTGGATCTTCATTTGGTCCTGATCTTTAACTCTATTAACCAACAAATACTTTTAACTCTTTAACTTTTTGTGCATCGTATATATTAATTATATGAAATAATATAAGCCATTATATCTCCATTTGGTCTTAAAATTTAAATTTTTTCATAAATGACTATGGGGACCATTGCTACCTGCTTGAAAGGCCAACTTTGTGCCTCCATATCTTTTGTTGTGTGCACTCGCATGTTCTCAAATTTGGATCATATGATCTCTTTATATAGGAGGATAAAACCATGTGACAAAATTATCCTCAAACCTTATCACATGTAATATATAACACCATTAAAATTCTCACTTAGATTTTTTTGTACCATAGAGCCAACTATGTTAAGAACTACCTAGAAGGCCAACTTTGCACATGCATATATTTTGATGCACTTCATGATCTGAATTTTAGAAAAAATAAAATAGACACAAAAATTAACAAACCCATATGATTATATTATCCTTAAATGTCCACATGTGTGAGATATTCCACCATCAAAATTCCCACTCAGCTCTTTCTTATCTCATGCAAATTTGGCTAAGTATGGGAAAACAATATCAAACTACTTGAGAGCCCAACTTTGCACTTGTATATATTTTTTCATGATTAAGTTAAATACCTAAGATTTATCACATAATAACTAGAAAATATACTGAACAAACCCATGTGATCATTTCCTCCTAAAGCCTTCATGAATGTGAATGGTAACATCATCAACATGCTTACTTGACTCTATTTGAACATAGAAAACATTGTCAAAAATTCATGAGAGCCCAAATTTACACCCACATATCTTTGACTACACTTAGGTGCATGAAATAAGAATTAGATCATATAAACTAGGGAATAATGTGATCATAACCATATGACCAACTTCCCCTGACTCATCCATACATAGCAATGGTGACATTAAGAAATTGCCTACTCATGTTTTCTACCATTAGACCTAGAATGTCTATATGAGAATAATGATGATCTAGGTGAATTATATTTATGAAAAAAATCTCTCCAAATCATATAAAACCTCTTATAGGACCCCTTTCACATGATAAAAACTTCATACTCATCCCTAAGCATCTATAACCATGCCAAAAGTGAAGATCAAACAAGCCTCCTTCAAGCACACTTTGACAAACACATTGCTCACTTTGTCATTGTTACTTAGGCTATCAAATAAATTCATCCACTCACTAGGACACCTCCATAACATCACCATGACATTATTTACAACTCTCCAACAATCTCCCCCTTTTGTCATTGATGTCAACAAAAATCATATAGCAATATATATAGCTCACCTTCTTTCTCTTCAAGCTCTCCATAATAGGAACTTTTTCCACCTTTGACACAATGACAAAGTGGGCACTAACTAATCCTAAGGACTTGAAAATAAAATAAAAAGGAAATTACCATATTATAAAGATGATATAAACTCCCCTTACCTTGAACCTATCTCTTCTTACCTTGATAACATCCTTCTTGCTCTATGCCAACACTCACTTCAACCAAACACTGCAACCAATGAAGATAGAACACACAAAACACTAAAAATTGATATAATTCACCAAGAATCATCTAAGAGGGACTACCCATAAGATCTATAATCCATTTCACCACTTGAGCATCTTCATATCTCCATACACCATGAAGAACCATTATGCAAGCTTACTAGTCTTCTCTCTCAAGCCACCTCAAGAACCACCAACAGAACTTCATGCTACACACCAAACAGGTAACATGATATAATAAAAACCTAATAAATCACCTTGAAATACTCATGCCTTTCTATTTTAGATAGATTGGAGAAAAATAAAATCACACTTCTTCACACTAGGCCTGTCTAGTCTCCTTATAGCCCTACCTAGAACTTGCAGAGCCCACAACTTTTAATAGTCACATCTTCAAGACCTGAAAATTCATTTATAGATCACTCTAATATTCCCATTCAATATCACCAATTTGAAAAAAATATCTCAACCTCTACAACATACTTCCTTCACAAAACCAACTACCCAATTACACCTTATATTTGACAAAAACTTGAATAACTTGAGAACCAAAAACCTTCAATTCTTTGTGAAGCTTGATTTGAAAACCCATTTGGCTCACTCAAATTATTAATAATACTCAAACCTTAAATCATAAGTCCAATAACTTTTCTAGTAAATCCCAAAACCCTAGAATCTTTAAATAAATAGAGCCAACAAACCTATTTTTGGTCAACATCCACCTATGAAACTTCTTGTACACCTAGAGACAACCATTACACACTACTAGAGCAAGATTTGATCTTGCACATATTTGGGACTCCATACACCCTATAGCCCATTTTAGGATCTGCATACTCTTAAGCACAAATTGGGAAACCCAAGAGCAAACAAACATCATTAATTTGACTTCAACATACCTTCAGGGCAAAAAACCACCTGGAACATGCTATAATAAGGTCAATAGATTTTTTAATGCAAAAATATCATCTTAAAAAATAAAAAATCCTCTTTTACCACTTTAAAACCTTTAATCTAACCCTACAGACTAACCATTTATAGCTATGACATCATTATAAAATCACCACAACATATCTTCCATCTAGACATACCTGTTCCTCACTCATATCTATCTGTCTAGGACCATCTAAAGAACACCAAAACAACACTTGCTTCTCCAATGAAAGGAGTCTCTTAAGAAGCATAGATAGAAACATACTTTGCACCACAATGCTCTAAAACAAAGTAAATCTAGGAGTGGCCCACATCTCCTCAATAAGTACCTAAATCCTCTTATAGCTATAAGACTTCTTGTTCTTGTTGTTCTTCTTCTTAGTCTAAACTATGAAAACCGATTCCTTTTCTATATCACTCTCCTTATCTTATAAGATAGAATTGATAACACATGGAGAAACTATGGAATCTTGACATACCTTTTCATTTAAATAATTAACCTTGCATTTTATAACCTTGTCATTGGGCACAAATAATTGATGTTATTTGAATAAAACTTGCTCAACAATATCAAGGTGTTCACTTAGATCCACACTTACCTTATAACTAGCCTTAATCAATACCTTGGTCTTCTCCTTGAGCTTGGTCTCTTCATTCTCAACATGAGCAGAAAATGAGAGCCCTTGGCACTCTTCTCCTTATATAACATTCTCCATCATAAAAAATATATTACTTGGACTTACAGACTCATCATAATTCCTAATTATCACCTTTGGTCTCCATGAGTTTACTTTCTTTCTATCTTACACTCTATGAGCCTAATCAAATCTATTCTGACTTAATGGACTTTGCTTATAGAATATAGAAATGTGAATTCTCTATTCATAGTTTTAGTAAACCATACTCCTTGATGAAAAATCATCTTGTCTTACCTTGTTAAGACAAAAACTATCAATGTGTCCAATGTCATGACAACTGAAATAGACTAATCTTTTTGAATAAGACTTACCTTGCCTTTCCTTATTTGGAAAATGCTTAATAAAGTGTCTTTAATTAAGACAATTGAGAACTTAACCTTGATTACTCATTTTGACTGATGATCCCCATCATAGTCCCATGCAAACTCATTTTTAATAAGTCTTCTACATTTTCTAGCTCTATGCCTATACTGATTACAAGTATAGCAGTAACCATTGAAATTTACATACCTCATGGAATTTGGTTGTCTGATCTAATTTGCCTTTATCCTACTAGCACCTTCATTCCTTAGCTGATGATTTGTCTTTAAAGGCTGATCCGCCTTGTTCTTATTGACATTCATGTCAATGTGAGAAGTAAATTTGGGATCTTCATTAAAACCTAATCTAGATCTATCACTAGCCAACTTTTGAATATTTATGAGATTATCCATATCATTAGAACTCTTATCAAATTTGACAAATTATTTAACCTTGCTTGCAAACTTCTCTAACTCATCTTTCAAAGATACAATCTCAGAAGCATACCTTGAGAAATCTTTATCTTTTAGGCTTGTAGATAGGATTTCTAATTGATAACAGAGATGTTTGACCATATTTTCATACTCCTTGGCATCTTCATTCATTTTTTCCTCAAAAATATTGAATTGCTTCTCATAGTCTTTGAGTTGAGACTTCATATTCTTGTTAATATTTTTTTCAATCTTCAATTATTCAAGAGCATTTATTAAAGCAATCTCATAGTCCATTTCATTTTCATCATCATCTAAAACACTAAAATTAGACTCCTTTTGATGTGAGCAACTCCCTTCCTCAGCCATGAACAAAGCTTCATCTTCAGTAGGACCATCATCTTCATGATCATACTCTGAATCACTAACTTTACTCTCATTTAATGAGCTGCCATCTTCTTTGGTGTAAAGACTCTTCTTGTCCTTAAAGTACTTCTTGTCAAACCTTATAAATCCCTTTTTACTTTTATCAAACTTCAATGATCTCTTTCCATCATCATGACCTTGATCACACTCTTAATCATCATCCTTTTTATACTTATGAGGGCACTTATTAGCAAAATGTCCTATCTCACCATAATTGAAACATTTGAGGGGTAGTCTACCTTTATACATGCTCGAACCTATTCTCGATTTTCTTGAAAACAAAGCAATTAGTTCATCCTCATCTATATCATAAATGTCATCCTCTTTGGATCTATTACCTTGGAACTTCTTCTTTGGCTTCATATCTATCTTGAATGATGCTTCTTTCTTTGGTGGTCTATCATCATTCTTTCTCATCTCATAGGTAGTAAGAGCACCATGTCTAAGTGTACATGTCTTCCACAAGTCTTACACATATCTTCCACAAGTCTCACACCCAAGCCTAAAAAGCATATAATTTGGTTCCATAATTTATAGAGAAATCATGAATTAACAAGATCACAATCTTTCCTTATCAGCCAAAAAACATACCTTCACGCTTAAGTCATCTTACATGGGTCACACTTAAGCACAATCCAATTTCAAATAGGCCTACGTCACTTTTAGGTCCCATGGAGACCCATTTATCTCTTTGACACTTCTCTAAGTAAATTCAAAACATAAGAACACTTTATAAATGCATGGACCCATTCCATATGATCTATAGGTCCTCCTTAAGTGTCCATATCCATCACAATACCCTTTTGCTTAAGCACAAATTACTTAAACAACATTTTATGCATATAGTCACCATAAACAAATGTACATTCACATTATAAACCTTTATTCATACTTCATACAATTAGAAAAACCTTTAACATACACATATATTATCCTTATGGAGTATACAACATGATAAAATATCTAATTCATTAAGAGATATCAAAATAACATCAAAATGAGCTCAATTACTCTTCTTGGGTTATTTGTAGAACATGCATGAACACATAGTCAAATTTGGAGATTAATATATTTATCTATACACACTTCCAAATATTCAAATCTATATTTAAATGTGTGTCTTAGAGTCATATATAAATTTTATTTTTACTGCATTATCAAATTCATCCTAGATCAAAATATATGGCTAAAAAACCATACACTCATATTTTCTTTGTAAATTCAAATATTCAAATGCAAACGATCATAGTTAAACTTCAAACACAAAGCGTGCATCTCATGTCCTCTCAGATTTAGTCAATCTCACACCATTGAATTAATCCAAAATTTAACACATAGGTTCCAATTCCCAAATTTTAAACCTTGAACATGTTGACCTTATTTCATGAAATCTTACAATCTTAACTCAATGCACACCATCAATTTCTATGGATCAGACAAGTCTTTATCATGTACTGCACACCATTTGATAAATATGTAAAAAAAACCTTATCACCATTAGATTATTATATTTTAAATTTTATTATCATTAAACCTCAAACACTTCTTACCATCTTGCTTAACATGCACCATTATATCACTCTTGTACGATCGCCTATGCACTGTTGTATCTTCATTTGGTCCTGATTTTTAACTTTGTTAACCAAAAAACATTTTAACCTCTTTGAATTGATGAAAAACATATATATTCACTGTATGAACTCCCATGAGCCATTGGATATCTATTTTGTCCTAAACTTTAACTTTGTGTAGAACTGACTATGGGGACCATTGCTATCTACCTAAAAGGCTAACTTTCCACCTCCATATCTTTTACTGCACTCACTCACATATTCTCAAATTTAGACCATAAGATCTATTTACATTGGAGGATATAAACATGTGTCAAAATTATTCTCAAACATTCTCATGTGTGATATATAACACCATTAAAATACTCACTCATATTTCTTTCTACCACAAAACCAACTATGTCAAGAACTGCTTGGAAGGCCAACTTTGCACATGCATATCTTTTGATGCACTTTGGTGCATGATCTAAATTTTAGTTAAAATAAACTAGACATAAAAACAAACAAACCCATATGATCAAATTCTATTGAAACATCCACACGTGTGATATATGCCACCATCAAAATGCCTACTCGGCTCTTTCTTGCCTCATGCAAATTTGGCTAAGTATGGAAAAGCAATATCAAACTGCCTGGGAACCCAACTTTGCACTTGCATATCTTTTGTCATACTTAGGTGCATGACATAAGATTTTGTACATAAGAACTAATCAAAATAATAAACAAATCTATGTGACCATTTCCTCTTGAAACCTTCATGCATATAAATACTGACATCATCAACATGCTTACTTGGATCTATTTGAACATAGAAAACATTATCAAAATGCCTGAGAGCCCAAATTTTCACCCACATATATTTGACTATGATTAGGTGCATGAACTAAAAATTAACACATAGTAACTTGGGACTAATTTAATCATAACTATATGACCAAATCCTCCTAACTCATCCATATGTGGTAATGGTGACATCATCAAACTACCTACTCAATTTTTTTACCATTGGACCCAATATCTATATAAGATCAATGATGATCTGAGTGAATTCCAATTATGCACATAAGCTCTTCAAATCATATAAAACCTCTTATAAGACCCATTTCATATGCTCAAAATTTCACACTCATCCTTGAGCATCTCTAACCATGCCAAAACTAAAGATCAACCAAGCCTCCTTTAAGCACACTTTGAAAAGCACATTGATCACTTTGTCATTGTTACTTAGGCTATCAAAACACTTCATACACTCACCAAAACACCTCCATGACATCACCGTGATGTCATTTACAACTCTCCAACATGTCATTTATTAATATCTTGTTTAATCCTTGTTTGTAGAGGATATTGTAGGTTTCATGTCATGTATTGTCATGTTTTCATGTATTCTATGTCATATGTCCTTACGTGATGATTTTTTAATATTTAGTTACTATTTTGGTCATTTTACATGTAAAAGATATAAAATAATTTAAACTATGAACTAATTTAGTTAGAGTAAATATATCAATAAATATACTAATCTAAATTGAAATGTATTGAAAGATATTATACTATTTCCATTTAAAATTGACAAATCAAGATAGAGATACTATGCTTAGTTAATTATGATTTTATATTACTCATAGAAGGTGTCTCTTTACATGTCAATAATATGTATTTAATTTTTTAGTTGTTCAGACCTAAAATAAATTTTGAATGTCTCTCTAGGTATTATAGGTAGAGTCTAACCCATGCATTATTTGTAATTATCTAGAAGTTACTAGAAGTTTATTTATGCATTTTGTGTGTCTGTAACTCTTGGGCCCTTAGTGGTAATATATTTCATTATTGCTTGGTGAAAAAGGAAGGTTTCCATGAGGGAGATTTCCATTAATGTTTCTAAGGAATTTATAAGAGAAGTCACAGGCATGGCTTGCACAGGTGCAAAAGAATACAAGGATCAATGAAAGAAATATGAGTCATTACAATGATTTTTTTAAACCAATGAATTTGTGCAATTGGAGAAAAAGGGATTTCCCCATGCCGACCTACCCAAATATTTTCCTAAAGTCTACTTATAGTTCATGAGGTACATGAACCTAAAAGGTAAGTACACCTTGATATTTTTGCACCATTTCATGTTACTCAATCATTTCATTAGTTTTAAGATTAGTCTTCCATATTTTCTCTTAAAATCTTGAAAAAGCACAGTCCTCCTCCACTAGGTTAATAAAACTAACCTGATCTTACATTAAGGCCTCATCTTTTTATTGGTGAAACATGGCCATACCCTACTTGGCATAAAATTCCCCCCTAAAAGATCTTCCTTCAAAGAAGACTCCTTAGAGGCCCCCCCAGAGGGGGATTCCTCTATGAACTCCCTTGCCACTAAAATTTCTCCTCATAACAACTTACCCCATTCCCCTCTAGATGACCTTCCCTTGAAAATGATTTTCATCCCTAAATCTAAACCCATCACCCTCGGCTCTCCCTCCACCTATGATAAAAAAGGTAAGGCCATTGTAATAGAGGAGCATGAGAGAAATAAATTAATGTTGTAAAATTTCAACATAAAGGTCTAGTAGGTGGGTTTTGGTTTGGAAAAACTAATCCAAGATTAAAATGAGCTTCACTAGGTGGTAGAGGTCAAGACCCATGTGTTGGTGTAGTCTTCCCTACCCCCTCCCCTTTCCCTGGTTCTCAAATCCCCTAAGGACCCCAAATGCCCCCTAGGGTCCTACCTAAGCATCCCTTCCCCTAGGTGAAAGGTAAGAAATGCTTGAGGATGATTTGCCTTGGTAAACAAGTTGAGGGTCCCAAGAATTAGACCAGATCCAAAGCTTGAAAGATAAGACCAACTTCCTACCAAAGTAAAATTTTGCTATCGAGGATACCTAGGATGGTACCCCCAATTAACATGTTTTCTGTGTTTGATCTTGTTTTTGTTGTTTAGACTTTTTTTTTATTCATTCGACCATGTAAATCTTGGTTAAAACTCTTTGTTTCACTTTTGTGGTTTTGTATCCCTATAAAACCTAGGTTTGCCTTATCTAATAAAAAAACTCTTGGGCCCTTGTGTCTACACCTAACAATGGTTCTTATGTGTGTTTAATAAAATTTTAGGATTAAGGGAGTTTTAATCCTAATTAGACAAATTTATGCATAAAATAAAAATGCTATATATATGTAATAAATAACATAAAATAATATGGAACTTACTAAATATATAAATATATTAAAATGGGAAATTATCAAAAAAGAATAACTTAGATAGAAATCAAGTGTGTAGGACTGTAAGTGTAATTTAAAAATGATTATATGATGATGTTGTGAATTAGGAATAGGGCTTAACTTGAATCTAGGATAATTTTATGCTATTAAAATAGGGAAGGCATGTGTTGGTGTCCTTATGGTGTCTTGGTGTTGAATATTTTTTTAGATTTGTGTGAAAGTTTGGACTTGTGTGCATTCACTTCTTATCCATGTGTGTGTCATCATATCTATACAATTAGTTGTATAAACCATTTTGTGTTTTATTATTCTCTTGGAATCCTATCCCAATAGGTCATGAGGTAAAATAGAAAAAATAGAAAAAATAGGTTCATGTTTGAATTTTTTCTTGGCATCAACTCCCCTATGTTGAGCATTACCTACATACAAATACTTTGAAGAGAGATCAAACTCCATGAATTTCTCCCATGTTATGGTGGTGTGTGTGAAATATAGGTGTAATTTTATATGATGGTGAAATATTATGTGATTAAGTTCTTAAAAAATGACCTATGACCTTGGAGGTGTATTTATACTTAGATTAGGGCTACCAGGGTTATGTGGACTAAAAATTGGGAAGAATAGATATTTTCCTCTCAATGTGTAGTTAGATGTTTTGGTAATTTTCAATCATATGAGCCTCTTATGAATTTATAGTGATCATTTTATAATTAATTGAAATGGGTTTTATGAAACACGTGAGATGACCTATTTGATGAATTTAAATTTGAACAACTAGTCATTTTTTGGCAAGAAGATGAAACCAATGAAATCAAACACTATCGACAAGTGAGATAGTCTTCAAAGAGTGGCCTTGTCTGAAGGTAAAATATAATTTAACTAGGAGTGTGGATCAGGTAGAGAGTAAGCTTGAGTTGTTTAGAATGAGAAATAGGGTCATTTTTTGATAATTAGTTTCTTGTAGTAATAGGCCATATGCATATAAATGAAGGAATAACAGCTAAGGACCATGAAATCAGGCATGATCTAAGTGTGTATAAGGAGTGGTCACAATTGCATTATTTTAGTAATAAATGTTAATTTATGTGTCTACTTTTTTCTCCCTTTTATTATAGTAATGTATCAAATTGAAAGTATGAGAGTAAAAAGGAAAAGAGTTATTCCTAAACTTACCTATGAAGATAAGTCTTGAATGTAGGCCGCATGTTGAATTGTGTTTCATGCAAAATTATAATGAAATACGTATAAATCAGTCCTTAATTAGGATGAAAATATTACATTAAATACAATAAACTTATAAATCAAATAATAAGGAATGAATGCACCTGATTGAGTGTGAACCATTGTGTTTTCTAGTGCAAAACTAATGACTTTAGAGGGTAGGACACTTTAAGATTTCTTCTTCATTGAAACAATTGGATTAGACTATGCATGCCATAATCTTCATTGATAGGAGAGTAAGTCTAAGAACTCAATGTGAAGTTGAATCCATTATTGCATACCCAAGGTAGTCGAGTATCTTGTAATCCTTATATGAATTTCAACAGATCATTCTAGTGCAAAACAAGTGTAAAAATGTGAATAAACTACTTTAGGTATAATACAATTTATTTTTGGTGCAAAATTGGTGAAAAAATAGTATGTTTGAGTCTAGTATGTACAATATAGAGAATGCCATGAATTGTCTTTCCTTATGTGAAACTGGTGAAAATTAGTAATGAGGTGGTCATGTGTGGCACACATACCCCAAATCTAATATGTGGTTGTATATGTATTTTGAAATTAAGTAATATTTGTGATTTTATGAGTAAAATACCAATACAAATTTTAGAACACATGTTGTGCATGAAGACCCCAATCTAATAAAAATATGAGAAAAACTTGATTATTGATTTAAAATGATTATCAGTACATGTTAAAAACTACCCTGTAACTAATTGTGATTCTAAAAATTTATGGAAACCATAATTTTATTACTATTGAGATAACATAAAATTATGTTGTTTTGGACATGATCGACCTACACCCTTGTCTGAATAGAGTGTTATTGTCTAAAACTATTTTTTGAGTAATATATGGGTATGGCCTATGAAAATAAAATATTTAAGTTTTTATTTTCATTGTATTTTTGCAGTTGGTATCTAAGACAAGCCACTTTGTATGCCCCATGTTTTGAGGTAAGTTATGAATCCTACATAATATCTTAGCTAAAAATAAAAACATTATGACAATGATGTTATTATAAAATATTGAAATGTGAAATAGTATATCATGGCATCATCATAGATAAATTGAGCAATAGAGTAACATAAGGTGCATGCAAAACTAAACATACATAATGTCATGTCTAGATATATGTCAACAATGAGAAATGTACTGGATAATGACCATATGTTGAGAAATTGAATTGAGATAAATCAACTTGAGGAGGATGCATGATATCCATCATGGCATTAAATTTTGAGCAAACAAATAAAAAAAGTGTCATGACCATGATGCATACACATAGAGCACACGTAAAATCACATAAAACACATAAAGAGGCCAAAGGGCCACATACAAGGAACATGTTCAAATGTCACTCACGTGCATATAAGTAAAAAATAAAGGCATAGATACACAATCAAGGACATGTTCAAATTCCCAAAATCCAAACAAGTTGAGTACATATAAGACATGAAGCAAGAAAGTAAATACGAAAAATATGCATGAAAAAGCAAAGTTGATCTGCATAAGGAACTTGTAACATTAGTATATTCAAAAACTTAGGTATCCAATAATTTATTAATGTGAAATTAAGTGAGAAAATAATTATGCAATGTAATGTACTAAATGAGAAACAATAGGGATTGTCATAAAAAAATATAACCAATGTAAAATGATGCCTACAGTGAACTTGTGATATAGAAAATTTGTATAAGGCTTGTGACTGGTTTTAATTTGGAAAAATATAACATGTATTCATTGGGACAAGTCTTCTAGATTTGTATAAGAGCATAGTGCATTACTATCTAGGTTAGAGTGGTTTTGTTTATGTAAAATTACTAAGCTTGAGACAATACCACCACCTACAACTGTATCTTGAATTGACAACCTGTATACTCTAAAACTCACTCAAGTACACTTGTGAAGCATATTTTATATAAAATTAGATATAGAGAAATGTTGCATATACAAATCACAAAATTAACTACTATAAATGAACTAGACAAAGTATGCATAGGTCTTGGTTTTTTATTTTTTTGAATATATATATATATATATATATATATATATATATAATTTTGTTATATGCCTTTTGAATGTGATTCTGATATGTCTTAAGATTTTCTACTACCTATATGTGTATACTAGCCAGTTTTTATAATTAATGTAAACTCTTTTCTCTGTAATTATCATATATAATAATCCCTTTGAGGGATACTCGTAAAGATGTAATTTACAATTAATGGAAGAATAAATTGTGTCTGATAAACCAAGGAATATAGAGTGGCCCCAATGGGTGTGATAATGCTTGTATGATAAGCCCATAATGCATAAATTATTTGGCTATGTCAATTGTCACCAAATACAATAATTTTCTTGCTCAATATTTTGTTTATAGTCATGTTTGTATATTTTTCCTATTCATTGATTTGAGGGTAATAAGGGATATAAAATTTGTGTTTAATCTTATATTTAGTGTAAAACTTTTTGACAATTTTATTCTTGAAATATGAACCATTATCCGTAATGATAGATAAACGAAGCCCAAAGTGAGAGATGATGTGCGTTATTAAAAATCAGCATATGTATTCTCATATAGTAGACTATAAAGGTATATCTTAGACCCACTTGGTGAAATATTCGGTAACTTTAATTATATGTTTATCCCCACTTATTGACTATATATTTATTTTTCCTACCAAATGAAACCCCCAAAGTGCAAATGGCAAACTCAAAATGATAGGTTATAATTCATGTGAAGGTATATGGTTTATGTTAGTGTAGGATTCTTACCAGTTTTAGTTTTACCTACATGTTTGTTAAGGTCATTAGGGGAAATACACTTAATGTTTTCTCTAATTGTGAGATGAGTTGTTACCTTTTTGGTGACCTCATATTTCACTATATAGTGTACCTCCTTTGTACTTCTTGGATAGTCTATTAATGAAGCTCAATTTTGATTTATATTAATCTCACCTACTCTTAAGGTTTTCATGAAATATGATATTAAAATATCTTGGAGTTATCTGACATGGTATCAAAGCTCTAATTTGATGGCCATCTTTCCATTTCTGATATCTTTCATGAGATCTTACTTGCTAGATTATTCTTGTTTATTTTCTTGATTTTTAGTGGTTTCATAGGTTTGGTGAGATTTCATGGAAATATATGAGGATTATAAAAATAAAGTCTTCAATAAAAAAATGTATAGTTCCATCAGATTTGAAATGCATCAAAACCCTAAAATTAACTATAAACATGACCTAGATTTGTGACAATGATCTTTGGCCGTTTTTGGAGGGTTTCAGGGCTTTTTTGGTTATTTCATGCATATCCGTATAGTAGGATTCTCAAATTAGGAAAAAAAAAAAAATTATAGGTTTTTCAAGTTCTCAAATGAGTATTTTTTATTTTTTGGAGGAGCCATACCAAATCTATAAATTTTTGGGTTTTTCAATTTTAGTAGAGTTTTCAACCTTTGTAGGTAGCTTTGGCAATTTATCAAACTTTTGGTGTCATGAAAATATGATTAAGTGGACATTTTATAGGCATTAGAAATTTTGAGTTAGTTTTACAAGATTTGGTAGACTTTCCAACCCCTCCAAGCACTTCATCAAGCTTCGATCTTACTTCAAACACCTCTAAGTTTTGAGCCTTGCTTGGACAGACCACATATTCCAAGTTATGTTCATACACCTAATGGGTTTTAGCCTTTGCTTGGACACCCATAAAGTTTTTAATAATTCTAAAACACCCAAAAAATTTATGCCCATACTCAAACACCCATCAGGTTCTAGCACACATAAAAGGTCTTTGTCCCCTAGTCATATGGGAAATAAGCCCTTGGTCACTTCCAACTTAAAAGTGCTTAACTTCTACTCCAAATCGCTGTAAGTTTTTTTGGTGAGGAAATTGATTAAATTTTTTTATAAGATCATGATCCAAGGGTGATCAAGTTTTTTCGGAAGTTGATTAAAAATTATTTTTCACCATTATTTCTGCCCAAAATTTCCATATGAGCAAGATTTTCAAATGACTATAACTTTTGATTAGTAACTCAAATTTGAGTGTCATCTTCTTCAAAGTGATTTTTTTATGCTCTATGAATTGATGGTAATATTAGTTCTACTACATCTCCTTTAAAACCAACTATTGGATGTAGTGGACCCAATATTATCTTGGATGTATTATCAGTTGATCCTAATCTCCCTCCAGCTCTTTTATACTTACGCACATATTGATTAGACACATTATCAGTTGTGCCTGATGTCTATATGAGTGTTGCTTGTATTTGAAACTTTTTGGCATCACTATTGATAGTTATGATAGGGTATTATTTGGTGATTTGAATTTATTTTTCTACATTTCTTCTTTACTTTCTGCAATAACTTTTCATTCTAAGCTATGGATTCAAGTTCAATAAATTTGCTCACACCTTTTAATTATCATGAATGGAAATCCAAAATAGAAATTATTTTACAATCCAAGGGTTATCATAAAATTATAATGGGCACTAAGACTAAAACTTTATTAGTATAATAAAAAACCAAATGGTTCAACTATTATGTTAAATTTCATGGACTACAATGTCTTTCCATCTCTCCTAATCTTCTCTTTCACATAGAATTTTACAAAACACCTACTCAAGTGTGGACCACTCTAGGAATGCTCTTTGGGAAATAGGATGTGATGAGAGGACATGAGATGGAGAATGAACTCATCATTTTGAGCCTAGATGATTATGGTACCCTACAAGATGTCTTCACCAAGGTCAAACTTTTAACGTTGTAGTTGAAATAATATGGAATTGATAAGAAATATGAACAACTTGTTTTGTTGATAGTCTTCAAACTAGGTCCAAAGTATTTTATATTTATGTCCACTTTCCATGCCATAAAAAGTGATCTTGTAGATATATGAAGGATGCCTTATTTAGATAACTTTGTTTTTAACTTGATTAAGAGCAAAATAAGTTGATACAGATGGGCACAATGAAGTACTCAAAATATCATGAAATTTTTGTTAAGAAAGAGAAGGATTCAAATAATAGAGAGAAGAAATAGAAAAAAAAAAGATCAAGATAAGGATGAAAATCCTCCCACCTAAAAATCAAATAATGAGACATATTCTTCTAATGTTAAGCCTAATAAATGTAGGATCAAATGTGGGTTTTTATTAGGAAAGCATGATGAAAGTAAATGTTTGAAGAAACAAATTAACCATATGAATAAGATGCTCAAGAAGCATAATATCAGTGTCCTTGATTCTACCAATCAGAGTTCATCAACCCATGAATCCTCTAAGGCAAATGACCATGGTAAAGAAAATGAAAAAATGAATAGTAAGGTAAAATCAAAGAGAAAGGCCCTAGTTAGTGTTGTACCTCTAATTCCTACATGGGTCATTAAAATTGGTGTTTCACATCACATGGCCTCTTCATAGATAAATTTTAGTTCTTTGTAACTATGTGACATGTCCTCTATACAAATAGGTAGTGACACTTATAGAAAGGTTCTTGATAGAGAGTTTATTTGTGATCTAGGAATTTGACTCACGAGAGGATGGTTAGTATGGTGTTAGTTTCAAAATGAAAATAAAATGAAATAAACACACTAATAACATAACATCTCTAGGCCTAAACACTAGGGAGAGCTTAGTTAACAAAAGAAAATGACAAGCACAACTAAAAATCAAGGGATAAAATACAATATTTATTTCACCTTCCTTGGATGCTCTAAATGCCTTTATAGTAGTGGCTTTCTCAGTTTGTGCTCATGAATTCCTTAGAAATGGAAGCTTGGATACCTCCATCTCTCCTTGACACCTTTGGCTTGTGGCTTGACTTGGCTTGGAATCAAGTTAGCATGGTAACACTAGTTGCATGAAGCTTTTAGAACCAATCATGAATTATAAATTTGAACAAATTAAGATTTTAAATGATATTGTGAGGCCTCCTATTTATATATTTTTAGATTTGATTAGAATCAACCTCAACCATCCATCTCAAGATTGAGATTTGTGGTTGATGATTAATTCAATTTTTAGAATTAAGTTTGTAAGTATCCTCATCATAACATTGGAAGAAGGGGTAATTAATAGGCATGGAGGGAATCATGGAAGGCATTGATGAGGCATGGAGGGCATCATAGAAGGAATTGATGAGGCATGGAGGGCATCAATCCTAATATTTATGGCATTTATGGCCTAGGGATGTCTTCCCAAGAAATGAGGTCACTTGATGATGCAGATATTCAATATTCATTTCCAAAACAAATTATTGATTAGGCCTTGATTTGGATTAATTAGCTCTTAAGCATGATTAAGCACTCTTTGCACAAATTACTCAAATTGATCAGAATGCCTTATTATTGGTCCTAAATTTGATTGGATTAGAATTAGAAGTCACTGTCAAATGCATTGAATGTGTATTACCATTTAGGATGTTGTAAACAACAAATAACAAAGGCACAAGTCTTGTGCAAAATATTTGATAGGAAAGTGCAGTTTAGAGCACGTGGGTGCAAAATTGGCATTTTGACTCAAAATGAACTGATCAAAGATAGATGGCCCATAAATTACATTACCCCATTTAGTGATACCTTGGGAAAAATTAGAACTTGAATATGTTAGTTTCACATCATTTAGCATGTTTTAATGTTTTTAGGCCAAATTATGCATTTTGGGTGGAAATTAGTCAAAAACCTAGTTAGAGGTTATTGGTGGCTAGTTTTAAGTGTCTATAGTTTGCCCCCATTTGGGAAGATGTTATAAACCATAGGCTTGTCTTCTCAAAGAATGAGAAATGGCCTGTATGCTAAAAAAAGATGATGGTTAAAGAACAAAGATCCAAATGGTTTTGGGAAGCCTATGATGATACCCCCTCGAGGGAGTGGCCATCACATTTGTTGGTGGATGGTCCCTAAAAAAGAAACAAGAAGAAAGGTGGAATTAACCCATGGTTGAGATTAATCCAAATGAGAAAATTCTTGCATGCATTGATGTAAAAAGGATGTTGATTTTCCCAAAGGTGATTATAATCAATAAAAAAAGTCAAAATAATGATTTTCCCATAGGTGGTTATAATCATTAAATAGACCTGGATTGGCTAAAACTGATGGTGCCCCAATTAGGGATGATTAACAAGCATAACTCAAGGATATAACCTAGAATATAGATTAAATATGAGTAGGTATAAAGTGATGAAAGAGATTAAAAAAAGAATAAGATTGATCAGTGTGAATGATTTAGTTATACCTGCCAATGAGGAGATGCTCATCCTGATTAACAATGATACAACTAAAATGGTTAAATGAGTTATATTGATCAAGGGTGGGATGGAAGGAGTTTCCAAGGTGCTAAGGAGAAACTTCTATAGCTCCATTAATTGTAGACCATATTGAATCTAATTTTTGTTATAGCATGTGATGGTAGGCTTTATGATAGAACACCATAAAGACTATCCCAAAATATGCATAAGGACTGACTCTTGGTCTGATAAACACTTAAAAATAATGCACCAATGATAAAAACCATGATGACAATGTTGATGTATGAATATGGATAAACTCAAGAATAATGTGCTCAAAGAATCACCTAATGAACACATATAAACTGAATTAAGGCAATAGTGCTAAAAGCAAACAAATGGGCAAGTGAATAAATAAACAAACAAATAAATGAGCAACTTGAAATAAACAAATAAATAGAAAGCCCAAAAATAAAAGCAAAATAAAACATCTTAACAGTGACAATTCCCTAGTAAGGTGAATTGAGGATAATTGACTAGGCTTAAATAGGACAAATGTTTTTGGATTTTAAAATATTATGAATGTTTTTGGAATTTGGAGGTATCTTAACTCATTAGATAATGACAAGATACTTGCTCATAAAATAATGAGAGTGTTTGGCTTAGGTTGCTTGTAAAATGGTGAGTGTATGGAAAGGGGGACTGAGGTGACCTCAACATGAATTGAGCATAGCCCACATAGTCATAAAATGACCTCAAGTCATAGTAATTACAAACACACAAAAGGTAGGGAAAAGCCATCTAGGTCCCAACAAGTTCTCAAATCTAGTAAATGCCCAGTCAAATGAAAATAATAATGGCAAGGTGATGCAGTAATACATGGTAAACAATTGTTGGCCCTAATTTTCCTATAGGTAGTTATAACTAGGATACAATGGCATAGGTCAATGATATGAATTTGCTCATAGGTGGTTATAATTAGTAACAAGACTAGTGAGACACTGATTTGTCCATAGGCAGTTATAAGTAGGTTCACATAAACAAACTTGATAGGATGAAAGATATCTTGCCAGATCAACTATCAAATTACTTTCATATACTGTCATTGAAACATGAATTGGATTTATTATTGAAACTTGATTGAAATCCTCTCACAAAAAGTGCAAGAAGAACCAAAAGAACCAAGATCAAAATAAGATTGGGTAGGATGACTAGAAATAGACTTTGGTCTAGATAGGAATGGAATGATAGGATGGTATGGTCTTGCTTAAGATAATGATGGTCTAGAAAGATTGGATAAAATGGTAAGAGGGTTGCCCTTAAGTGATGGGGTGAATGGCTAGGTACTTCAATAATGGTAAATAGATATGTAACAATGGCAATGGCATGGTACATGTTTTTGGCTTGGGTGTGGTTTTTGATTTTGTTGTTCCTGTTGATGGGGAGATGCATGTCCTAATCAACAAATGATATATATAGAATACTCAATCATGTTAATTGCTAGCCATACCTCACCAAAATAGTTTCTCTATCAAGAATGGCCTACAAATTTAGTTTTTGAGAATGATTTTGTGATCTTTGTTGGTCATTGATATTGATTCCTTCATGTATCAAGATAAGGTATCTTTGTAGCCTCTACAAAGGAAAGTGTGACCATGGATGGTAAATAGGGATAAATAATGGATGGTGGGTTTGATTGTGAAATGGAATGGTAGATGATAATGGAATGTATAATGGTGGGGAAATAAATGAAGATCAGGACTTTTAGTCACATGTAATGTTGTTGATGTCAGATTTGACATAATTTTGGTTGTGATAGGGCCGAAGACTTGTTCTCTAAATAGGACCACCAGAATTTTCTATTGTTTGATCTTGAGACTAGCTACCATTTGATTAGGTTGTAGATTGGAAGCTATTATAATTTGATCTATGATTTTGTCTTCATCAAGTAGTGAAGAACTTTTGTGCTCAATTATTGGTGCCTCAATGAGTTTTTCACCAATGAAGTTATCTTGATTATCCCATAGTGCCTTCGAGAAGGTTTCACTAATGAGCATTGGATTTTGAATTTGATTGTCTTTTAGCACTTCCAACAAAGTTTCACTAAAATATGTTGAGTTCTGAATTAGATTATCCCCTAGCACCTTCGAAAAGGTTTCACTAAGAGAGTGTTATTCTGCTACATGAATGTTGTCTTGGAATCTTTGCTCTTCTTCAACTACTATGTCACCATGGATGCAGTTCAAAAAAGTGTGATTCTATCAGTCTCAATTGACACTTGTGGGAGATGGTATGTCAATAATATGGCTATCTTGGTTGATGGTAATGGCCTATGGAATAGTAATGGAATGAGGAGAGGCTTCACAATTCTCATAGAAGATACTAGGATAACTTGTGTCAATGCTAAAGTACTCATCCTCAAAAACTATATAAGGATCACAAATGTATTCAAATTGATCTATGAGGTATGCATAACCAATGGTGTAATAGTCACGAACATATTCTTTGTCTAAATCTGATTCTAACTCAAGGGACTCTAAATTTGATGTTGAGATTGATGTTGATTCTAATTTTAATGCTAAATCTGATGTCAATTCAAGAATATAACTTGACTCTAACTCTAATTCTTCATCTGATGGGTACTCTCTTACAATGATGTCTTGTTGAATGTTTAGTTTTAGATAAGTAATGACATGTGATGGCATAATGGGCTCCACAAAAATTAGTTTGTCAAATTGATACTCCTTTAGGATGGGAAATAGGTCAAGAGACAACTCCTTAGAGACTAGCTTGTTGATAGGATGTTCTTGAAAAATAGGCACATGGTCAAGGTAATGATTTACTTAAAGGAAGTTATAATCATTAAGAAGTGACTCAACAAAGACTGGCTCATTAGAGTGAGACTCCTTGACAATAGGTATATGATCAATAGGTAATTCATCATAGGTTGACTTATCATAAATCATTGATTTAACAAAAACATCTTGGACTGGTTGGTTGTTTTGGCCTTGGTTTCTAATGAGTTAGAAAATACCAGTTTTGAACACAGCTTGGTTTTCAAAAGATTGGATTGATTGAGGTTTTGTTGGGATTGGTACTAAATGAGGAATGACTTATGATTAGATAATGGTAGGACATTGGGGATCATGATTTCTCACATGAGCTAAAGGATAAACTCTTGAGATGGTAATGATAGGGCATTGTGGAGCATGATTTCTTGCACAAGCCAAAGTACTAGGTCTTGGAATGATGAAGGGGCATTATGGATCTTGATTTATCGCACAAACCAAAGGATGAGGTCTTGGTATGATAATGGTATTATTTGGATATTATAGATTGTGATAGCTCATATAATCCAAAGGATGGTTAGAGGTAGTTGATGATCAGATAACAAAAGGATGTCATGAAACTTGATTGTTGGTATAAGAAAAAGCATCCAAGTTTTTCTCATAAACCATATCATCCTAATCATGAGTTGGATCATAATCTAGTTTTTGACTATGTTTTATGTACTTATTTTTGTAAAGAGGGTATGGATTTGTATCCCAAATAACATTATCTGTAGTTGGGTCTTCAAATTCCTCTTCACAAGCCTCTTCATACAAATCAAGGTCTTGAGTTGGATCATAAGTTGCTTCATGTCTTTGTTCCCATGAATGATTAATATGAGATAGATATAAATCTATCTCACAAACCATATTAACATCATTGGGGTCTTGACAAAATCCATAAAAGTCATTTTGTGCGGCCATTCTATCATAAGTTAGATTGTAAGTGACTCCACCATAAGTGTATCTAGACATATCCATGTAAATGATGAAAGCTTTAAAATAAAAAGGGTTAGATTCTACAAACTTTAAAAAATACTATCTAAAAGACAAATGGTTCAAACTTGGTTGAACTTGGTCAAAGGGTGGAGCTATATCTCCAATGTGGTCTAAAAGTGGATTTGTATCTCCAAAATGATTTGTGCTAAGACTTGGCATAAAATAGCCTAACATCAAATGTCTAATGTCAAATGTTATATGCACAAAAGGTCAAGTGTCTAAATAAAAACTGACATGCCGAAGGTCTAGGTCAAAGTGTTCCAAATAAGGTCTAAACTAGGAAAGGGAAAAGTTGAGTTGCTAGGTCTTTTGTCCAAACGTGGAGTCAAAATCTAGGCTCAAACAAATAGGCATGATGTGATTTTATTTAATCTAACAAGTTTGGAAATAACTTTGACATAGACCTGGCACATGAAATCAAACATAAACATGATCAGTTGGCATATGGCATAAGATAAAAGGCTCTTTGAGGAAGGCTATGTTCTCCCAAATAAAGGCACAAATAATGATGAGGATAGGCTTTAAACAAACAAACCATCAATAGTTTTTAAATTTGGGTAAATCAATTAACTAAAGTTATGCAACACAAAAGAGAAAGATTTGTGTATCAACTCCATGAATTGAGGCTCAAATAGAAATCAATCAATGTTTGGATCCAAAATTGATAAGGTTAATTGAAAACTCAATGTTAGAAACTAGGATTTGACCAAACAGGCTAGATAAGATTGGACAACATGACAACATAAGATAAAGGTCCAAATGGTATACACAAAATGGTCTGAAACAAATGGTTTTGATATAATGTTAAATAAATCTTGAAATAAATTGAGTAGCCTAACAACATAAGCATGCTCGAATGATGTGGTCAATGTTATGTTTCAAAGACTCAAAGGCAAAATGGTTTGACATGATTTGGGCAGCATAACACTACCCTTCACAACTCAAATGCATTGTTTTGACATGGCTTATGAACAAACAAACAAGTATTTAACCTCAAAACATACCAAGTAAAAATGATTAAAATACACTAAGTATAATCATCCAAATCCTAGTAAGGGTATGGCATGTGGGGTTGACTACACTATCAAGTTTCAAACATTCTAGGGGAATCAATTACATAATGACTTATATGCCAAATAATATAAAATAAAAGTATGGAATTTGGGTCCATATCAATTGGTTTTTTTCAAAAATTTCTAGTCCTTTTTTCAACCACTACATCCTACTATTCGCTCAGTGTAGAGCGATGTCCAAAGTGCCACTACATCCCATGTGAAACTCCAAAGGAGCTAAATGAAGTTAATGCTAGAAGATGAAACCCCATGTCAAATCTTCCCTAAAGAACTTGTGAGAGGTGATGAAGTCCCCCTCACAAGCCAAGATGCATAAAAATAAAGAAAGCATAAAATAGAAAGACTTTAGGGTCAATTTCAATTTCACCCAAACTTTGACAAGTTTTTGGGGAGTGCTTTGGATGACTTTATTTATAAGCCTTAGATTAGGCTATTTGTAATAGGAATGGTGATTTTAATTCCAAGGGTTCCCTATAGGGGACAAATGGAAGAGCATACACACACCATCCTTTTTTTTTCCAAACAAAATTAATCTAATCAACTATTACAAACAAGAATTGACAAGTGTGTTCAATTTTAAACCCAAATGAAATGTTTGGTGGTGTTCATTTGACCCCTTGGTATTAGTTGCAAACTTTGAAAAAAATTCACCAAAAACATCTAAAAATTATTTGTTAGGCACCAAAACATGGTTTATAATCAATTTTTAAGCATGAAAAGGTGTTTTAAACATGTTTTGAGCAAATTTTAAGCTTTGTCCTGCAACAAAATTGTTAGCATGTCCTTTAGCTTTGAAGCTCTTTTAAGTTTGAAATAACAATCTTTAGAAAAGTAGCTCTCGAGTCTATGTTTTTGGAAAAACACAATGACTGACGTTGGTTAATACCACCGATGTTAGTTATGGCTAACTGAGATCTAACTGATGTTAGTTCTGTTGACCAATGTCGGTTAAGCCATATAATCGATGTCGGTATTTTTATCAATGTTATTTATTGTGTAAAACCCATGGCAACCAAAAATGGAAAAATAAAGTTAGAAAATTAATTTTCAAGAGTTTTAAAGGATTTAATAAATATTTTAGAGTTTCAAAATGATATCCTTTAGATGTAAGATGCATCTCATCCCACCGAGTGTGCCATTATGTGATCTAGGAATTTGACTCAAGAGAGGATGGTTAGTATGGTGTTAGTTATAAAATGAAAATGAAATGAAATAAACATACTAATAACATAACATATCTAGGCCTAGACACTAAGAAGAGCTTAGTTAACAAAAACAAATGACAAGCACAACTAAAAAGCAAGGTATCAAATACAAGAGTTCATTCACGTTCCTTGGATGCTCCAAATGCCTTTGTAGTAGTGGTTTGCTCAGTTTATACTCATGAAGTCCTTAGCAATGGAATCTTGGCTACCTCCATCTCTCCTTGGCACCTTGGGCTTTTGGCTTGACTTGGCTTGGAATCAATTTGGCATGGTAACACTAGTTGCATGAAGCTTTTAGAACCAATCTTGGATTATAAATTTTCACAAATTAAGCTTTTAAATAATGTTTTCAGGCCTCATATTTATAGATTTTTGGATTTGATCAGAATCAACCTCAACCATCCATCTCAAGATTGAGATGTGTGGTTGAGGATTAATTCAATTTTTGGAATTAAGTTTGTAATTATCCTCATCATAACATTAGAAGAAAGGGTAATTAAGAGGCATGGAGGGCATCAATCCTAATATTTATGGCATTTATGGCCTAGGGATGTCTTCCCAAGAAATGAGGTCACTTGATGATGTAGATATTCAATATTCATTTCCAAAATAAAGTATTCAACAAGTTTCCATGGAATTCTTGATTAGGCCTTGATTTGGATTAATTATCTCTTAAGCATGATTAATCACTTTATGCACAAATTACTCAAATTGATCAAAATGCCTTGTTATTGGTCCTAAATTTGACTGGATTGGAGTTGGAAGTCACTATCAGATGTGTTGGATGTGTATTCCCATTTAGGATGTTGCCAAAAATAAATAACAAAGGCATGAATCTTGTGAAAAAGATTTGATAGGAAAGAGCAGTCTAGAGCATGTGGGTGTAAAATTTGCATTTTGACTCAAAATAAACTAATCAAAGTTAGTTGGCCCATAAATTTCATTGCCCCATTTAGTGATACCCTAGGCAAAATTGGAACTTGAATATGTTAGTTTCACATCATTTACTATGTTTTAGTGTTTTAGGCCAAATTATACATTTTGGGTGCAGATTGGTCAAAATCCTAGTTAGAGGTTATCGGTGGCCAATTTTAGGTGTCTACACTATTGAAGTGAGTTGTGGAATGTTCAATAATTTTCTAAGTGTTCCCTCACTTTTAACTAATCTCCTATCAATTTCCTAGATCACTCATCTTGGTCTAGGCATGTGAATTGAGTTCACTCCATATTTAATGTATGTTATAAAGCTACACAATGACACTATATTGGCAGTGGGAATGGTTGATCATCATATTTGAATATATAACTTCTCACACTTTGCTCTAAACTCTCATTTAGATTCTCCTTCTTTAAACCCACCTAAAATTGATGAATTTTTTGAGCCTGAGCTCATCTATGATATTGATGACTCTTCTTCTAGCATAGATGACTATAATAGTGATAAGGATAGACATACACCATCTTGTTGTGACCTTCCTAATATTGAAGAGTTATTTCCTAATCAGCCTATATATTGTCTACTTTAGAAAATATAAGGTGCATGTATACTAATCTAAGACACATTAGATATCAGATAGTTTATTCCATAGTTTTAGGGCATTTTGCAATCTTTATTGGCTTATGCTCCCACAACACCATTGCTGAGAGTAGTTGGGCCTCCTACCTTGCATGAGGAAAATAATTCCTTGTATAAGAATAAGAACTTAGTTTAAGATCCATCAAATGCTTGGTAGACACATTCATTGTTCCAAGGTGATCCACTCTTCACTACATCTACTTCTAATCCACAATCACTTCTGGGATTTCCCTTGTAGAATACAAGATGGCTATAAATATTTATAGACTATAGTGGGGATTTTTAGCCCCCTTATCTTCTTTTCTATCTTTTAGGGGGGGAATTTTATCCTATGAGTTTTTTTCTTTTCTTCAATTTATGGGAGTTGCATTATTCTTGGGTACCTCATCAGGCTTCATTATCGGGACCCAATTCTTCTACCCACTTGAGCTATGCTTCAGGGGGTATTAGTGTAGGATTTTTCCCATTTTTGGTTTTACCTACATGGTTTTTAGTTAGCTTGCTTAGGGTTGTTAAGGTCATTAGGGGAAATACACTTAATGTGTTTTCTAATTTTGAGTTGCATTGTTACCTTTTTGGTGACCTAATATCTCACTATATAATGTACTTCCTTTGTAATTTTTGGATAATCTGTTATTGAAGTTCAATTTTGATTTGCATTATTCTCATCTACTCTTAGGGTTGTTATGAAATCTATGATGTTCAGAGATCTTGGAGTGATCTGACAGTTTAAATTTTTATGCCTTTGAATTTTTTTATATTCATAACATTCATGTTCCATTTTAGGCCAATAGTAATCTATTAAAATTAACTTATATGACATTACCTTTCCACTAATTTTTTTGTCGTATTCACCATCATGTAACTATTTCAATGCTAACTTATCCTCCTTAGTGTTTAGTAATTATATTAATTTTCATTCAAAGGAAATTTTAAACAAATCCCTTTTGATTATTACATAACAAAGTGCATCTCTCTATAATTTATTCTTATCATTTTTAGTGTAGCTAATTTATTTAAAACTTTATATGTGAGTAAACCATTCTGACTATTGTGTACTGCATGTAGTTTTCAAGACTAATAGGGGTACTAAATTTTCATATGATACAAATAGTTTCTATATATAATGTAAAGTGAATATTGCTTGATCATCATTTTTTTCAATTAGTACTAAAGAATATGTACTAGCCATTGCATCTATATGATGATTATATTTTTGTGGGATATTCTCAATTGAAAAATTATAAAAATGTGCACATAAACATTGTACCATATTTTTATATGGGATTAGATTTTATTATTTTGTCTAATAAACATCTATAACTTGATTAACACCAAAATCTTAATCCCCATATATCTTAATAGATTTGATATGTAAGGCATGAATAATGTACAATCCTAGAATCAATGTATCATATTTTGGGATATTATTTCTACAAGAGAAATCCAATCTATAAGTAAATGGAATAACCTCTCCTTGTGGAGTGATAAGAAAAATTCCTACACTAGCACCTGATGCACATTTTAAATCATCAAAAAATATTTTCCATGTATCCTCAATAATATTATATGTTACGAAATCATCCCAATACGTATCTCTGAGTGGTTTTATATCCTATATTGGGGTGGTAGCTAACTAGTATGTGATAATTTGTCTTTTTACAAAATTTTAAGATATAATATTTAAATTGAATTCTATGAGTATCATTACCCCTTTTTCTATACATTCTAATAGATAAGTTTTTGACATGAGAAACTATAAATGATCAGTCGTAGTAATAACTTGAGTCTCATTATTAATCATATAGTTGCAAAGTTTTTGTGTAATGAATACAAGAGCCAAACATAGTTTTTCCATTTTAGTGTAATTGTGCTCATAATCAACAAGCATGTGAATAATATAATATATGACTCATTCTTTGTGATAATCATCGTATTGTGCTAGTAAAACACCTAGTACATGATCTATATTAGAAATGTATAATAAGAGTGGTTGATATGGTATTTGAAGAATGAAAATTGGTGGATTTAAAAAATATTGTTTGAGTGCCTTGAAAGTTTCCTTGCATTTTATATCCCATCTAACTTTTTATATTTTTTTGTGTATTCTTGTAAAATGTTGTCTTATCTGCTAACAAAGCTAAAAAGTGATTTATTTCTTAAAGTTTACCTTGTAGAGATCGAAGATGCTTCGACCCTTGAGATGAGGCATATCAATAATAGAATTGTTTTTTAAGGATCAACTTCAATACCTCATTTTGATATGATAAAGCCTAATAATTACCTTGATATTACATCAAAATCACACTATATGGAGATAGACATACATTATACTATCATAAGTGCTCAAACATATATCATAAATCAATTGCATGATCTTATCTCTATTTTGACTTTACGAGTAAATCTTCCACATAAGACTCAACTTTCTTGTGAATGAGATAATGAAAAATATGTGTCATGGTGCACTGATTTATAGCTCTAGCATTTTTAATCCAAATAAATCACTATATAAAAAAGGTACCCCATGGTGTGATAAATGATATTTTATCCCGATCTTCATCAAAAATTTTGATTTGATTATAACCGGTAAAGCCATCCATTAATGCTAGCATATCATATCCTATGGTGGAGTTGAAAATCATATCAATGTTGGGTAGTAGGAAATCATATTTAGGACAAATCTTATCTAAATCTTTGGAGTATAAACAACATCAAATTTTCCAATTAACCTTTACTACTGACATAATGTTAGACATCCATTCTAGATTGGCTATAGGTTGAATGAAATATGGATCAATAAATTTTTGAATCTCTTCCTTAACTAGAAATAAAACTTTTGGATGCATTTAGTGTTGTTTTTGTTTTATTGGTTTTGCATCTAGGTAAAGTGTTATCTGATGGACTAAAATCAAAATATCAATACCTGGCATATCAGAGTATCTTTAAGAAAATATCTTAGGGAAATCATGCAATTTCTTCCTTATTGATGTTTTCTCATAATTTTTAAGTGAAAGAAACAAAAGTAAAGTTCTTGGATCTGTATCTATTCCATAATTAAACTCAACTATTTCCTCATTTATAAATGTAGATCTATCTTTGATATTAGGTGTAGTATGGATTGTATTAAAGCCATCAACTTGTAGATCATTTAGTGAACTATTAGGCTCACCAAAATATGAATGAGGATTCATATAATTAGTAAACCTATTCTTATTATATAAGGAATGGATACCCTCATATGCTCCTAAATACTCTAGCAAATACTCATCATTATAAATTTAATCTAGCTCAAAATATCCGATGAAGTGATATCATAGATAAGCTTTGGATATAACATAGATAATGTAGATATATTATTGACTAAGTTCTTATCATGTTGAATATATTTACTAAAAATTATGGGTCCATTGGTAGATGTAACTAAGTTTGAGTTGCACGAATGATTTATTTAATGAAAGCCTTATGTTCTTTTATCAATAGATGCCTCAATAGGATGAAGAATTTCCTATGCATGTTTATCTAGTTCATGTCCTCTATAACCCATATTTTGAAAATACATTAAGTCTAAGTCATATTTTTTGTTGATTTTGATAATTAGGTGAAGGTTATTCTGATGTAACTATATAAGTCACTATAGAACTGTGAATAGTAGGTTGTACCATCATCTATGTATAAAATCTAGATGGGGAACATAATTTTATGTAGATTTAGTTACATAAAAATACTTAAATAATTCATGATCCATATGACATGTGTATATATACCATTGATAAATAAAATTTAAACATTTATGTAAAGTGGAATGGACAACTTGTATATCATGAATCCAAGGCCTTTCAAGTAAAATGTTGTAATTAAGATCATTAGACATAACTTGGCATGTTGTAAAAATAGTTATTGGACCTAATGTGAGATCCAAGGTTATTTGTCCCAATACATTGTGATTAATATTTTCAAAGCCTCTAATATTCATATCTGAATGGTCTAAAATTTCATCATGTATATTGAGTAATCGAAGGAAGGAAATATTGAAAATATTTAGACTTGAACCATTATTGACTAAGACTTAATTAACCCCCATGCCATCATGTATACACATAAATATAACCCAACCTACTAAATAAACTAACTCACACTACTCTAATACTCCTTTTTACATTTCCTACATCACACACTAACCTTATAACACCATCTCTTCTATATTATTTTATTATTAACACTTTATTCATCCTTAATCTCTTCTTACACAATATCTTAGGAATTTTTAATTCCTTCCCAACTACCTCCACCTAACTTCATTAAATATTCTAAAAATACTCCTCTTAATTTCATCATTAACTTACCCTAGTGGATTTTATAAATCTTCAATCTTTTTAAATCCCCTCACTAAGCTTGCACTAGAATTCTTTAGGAATTTAAAATTCTTACAAAATTACTCCACCTTATATCTTCATCCTCCAAGGATGAAATACAACCCTTCATATACTCCATAAACCACTATTTAAATCCATCTACACTCCCATGAAAAATAAAGAATATTTTAAAAATTTTGTCCATAGTGATATAACCTTTGTCATCCTCAATCAAGCATCTATAAACTCCATTTTGTAAATTCTTGAGTAATCCAACATCCATAGTCCAACATTAAGTAACCCCATATCACTTTGAACACATATACTTAATCAATTGAGAAGGATTCATTTATTCTTGAGGTATAAAATTATTTGTATTTCAATTATATTTGCATATGTATCCCTTTCTTCCCTTGTTCATTCTTAAGGTGTTGTGTACATTGGATTAGATTAGGAATTGTGATTTTGTCCATTGTTCCTAATTAAAAAATATATATATTCAATTTTATACAAACATTTTGGAAACCATAGTGGGAGAATCCTTTAAATTTTGCTTTTCAAGATTCTAGTGTGCTCTAACAATCTTGTAAGTTCCTTTAATAAAATATTTAGTGGCTAAAAACTTTAAATTTCCATGAAATAATCACTTCCAGACTGGTAGTGGCTTTGGACTGTGTTGTAGTAATTTCATCCTATGGAATAATAGTTTTGTTCCCTCTATCAATGACTTTATTTTAACTACTAGACTAACTTTTATAGTTTACCTGACCATTTGACTTTCTTCCATAGTTTTAGCAAAGTTGCTACTTTTGTTTTAGCAATTTTATCTTACTACTAGAAATTTTATTATGGTTTAAATTAGTTTTGTTATGGTTTGAATTGGTTTTGTTTGTCTATGTCTATTTATATAAAGGTTTAAAATCCATCACTATAGAAAAAAATATTCATTAGAAAATTAATGGATTTTAATGGTCAAGATGGGACTTTGAAATATTCATGTTTTTTGTTAACCCTTTTTTGTTTATGTAGCAAAGTCACCATTGTGTATTAGTGGCTTTGTCTTCATAACTAGCACTTTTTTTATTTTTATAATAGCTTTGTAATTTTATGTAATGGATTTGATATGTTTTATTATTTGGCTTAATCTCTAATCATTAGTGGCTTTGATATATTAATTAATGGTTTTGATAGCAAAATTAGTAGCTTTGTAATTTTCTATAGTGGCTTTAATATATTTACTATTTTGGTTTATTTTTTGTATTAATGTAGCTTTGATTCTATACTATTAGTTTCATGATCAAAATTAGAGGATAATTTTAATTTCTACTAACCCTTTTCTTTCTAGTGGTATTATCTTATGTAGAATCAACTTTGGCATACGTATCAATGGCTTTGTTATGAGTAGAAATAGATTTATCTTCTTACTATGTTTTTGAAAGTTACCCATCAAGAGATAAATTTAAATTAATAACCCTTGATTTCAGGTATACCAATCAAAGACACATAAAATAAACCCTTTTATAATACATTTTGATCACACTTAATTAATTCAATTAATTAACTCCTTGTGTGTATGTGTGTTTAAACTTAATCATCTTAGTATAGTCCTTTTGTGTTTTCTTGTTTTTCTACCTGGGGATAAGGTTATGTATACTCTATTCCCACACCATAAGGTGACCTTGTGGATAAAAAATAGTAAATAAACCTCCATCCCCCCACTTTTTGTTTATGGGAGATGTGGCATGGAATTTATCCCCACACACTTATCATTAGTCACTAGGAGGGTTGTGACTGGACTTCATCACCACACACTAATCCAAATTCCTTTTTCTGATAGAGTATAAATATCAAAGAGATATATTTTAAATCTAAGTGTATTTACCCATAAATTTTTTCATGAGGTGAGGAGGTTATACTCCAATACTCGATCATTAAGCAACATCTTTATATGAAATCAGTCCCCATATACCATGAGTTATTTAAGAGACTCCCTTAGAGAGCCTTATATAACCTAGATTAAGACCCTTCAACCATAAACATCTACCAGTGTATGGGAAATAACATCCATAAAGATCAATCACCATATATAGACATAGAGTGAAGGTCAAGAGACTAACCTAGTCACCACTTTACATGAGTAGAACAGTGGGCTAGTAGTTACATTATACACCCATAATCTAATATTGTAGGATTATCATATTGTGTGATATTTTTTATGTGTTTTCAATAAAATTATTGTTTGTAGTCCTATTCCCTTCACTAAACAAGTTACCCTATAAAATTTAACATAAGCCTCACATATATTTCAATCCATAAATCAATCAAAACCATCACCTTGTCATCATCTAAACATCCTTTTACCTCATAAATATAGTCATGCCCAAAATTACTTTTATCACTCATCATAATCCCTTAAAATTACTTAAATCCCAAGATATAATCATGTCACCTACATAGTTAAATCCAATCATCAACCCATCCAACTTGATAAAATCTTATCAAATTACTTAATTGAGCTAGTATTGTCAAGTCAACCCTGATTAAGGTCAACCACGACTTATTCAACCTATTGCATCAACATCCTATTTTAAATTTTCTAACCTAACACCCATAAAACTATATCTCAATTTAACCCAAGTCAAATCATGAGCTTATCTTAGCTCATCATCCAAGTTAATAAAACTAGTCCACTTAGGGTTGGTGTACCCTACTTTATTTCAATCTAACTAGCTCATGTCCAAATTTAAATTTACTCAATAATCTAGTCTCATATTACATATGAATTCAAAATAATGATTAAATCAAGATTATTAATCAATATCCACCATCTCATATCATCTAAAATCCATCCAAACACATCCACACATCAACCTTAAATGGCACCTATCATTTATCAACAACTCAATATTTGAAAATCAAGGCACAATAATGACCTTGAAACTCTCTTACAAGGTAAGTAAAATCATGATAATGATGAAAAAAATTTATTGATAAGTATACATGCAATCAATATACACAATATGAGTTTTTTTAATATTAACCAGAGTAGAGCCCAATTATAGTAGAATATATATGAAAATAGGGATGATTTGTTACTCTAACTTATTAAGGCAGGAGATAGACTCCCTCCCAATTTTGACCATGACAACCTAGGACATATTATAAAAAAATATTGAATGAGAAAGGCCTACACCTAGGCACAATAATTTTTAAGAATAATAATAGGAACTTTAGGCAATCTATCAATATTAACTACATCAAACTTGGCAAAGGGAAGTCCACCTTTAAAATACCAAGTCAAATAGGAGCATGAACAAGCCTTGATTGATTGTATAAATAAAATAACCCAAAAAGTGTGTTACTTATCATCTCAAATAGATCTTAATGCTAATAAACCTCAAACTACTAAGAGTTTGTCCAAAACTAATCCACCTCTCACAAGTCAAAATAAAGACAAGGCTGATCACCATCCATCATCATCAGTACCATTTTTTTGCCCCAAATTTACCCAATAATGGTAAGAGATGAATGATTATCTCCAAGTAATATAATTAGTTTCATGCATCAATAAATATATATTTGAAGACCTATGCCCCTATCCACTTGACAAGGACATTTCACGTGTTCCCTTCCCTTCTAATTTTGAACCACCTAAAATTGAAAAATACAAGGGGAAAGGGGATCCAAGGGAGCATATCAATTAATTTTTCATGTCCTATCAAGAATTCACCTAAAGTGATGATTATATTCTCAAATTATTCCTTGATAGTCTTAAAAAACTAGTACTTGAATGGTTCATGCACTTACTAAAGCGATTAGTTACATCATTTGGATATTTATAAAAAAAATTGTTAGACATTTTTCCTATAATATGGAGCATGAGATAACATTAATACACTTGTATAATTCAAATAAATGCAATGGAGAAAGTCTTTCATTTTTTTGTAGAGGTGACAAAGCCTTGTTAGAATATTTTCATGCACGATCCTTGAGAAATAACTTATGAGTATCTTCGAAGCCAACCTAAATCAAGAAGTAGCTTTTCAATTATGGATTCATTGTGTAGATACTTTAGATGAGATTATTGAAAAAGGTATACATTTTTAAAAGGATCTCATCAATAAGGCTTAATAAATATCTTTTCTAAAGACAATCAAATCAAGCTAAAGTTATTTATTAAGAATAAAAATGTGGATGGTGATGGAGTTTCAGATGTTAAACTTATCCAAACCATCCAAGGATCTAATCATTTTAAATCTCAAAGTGCATCTAACATAATTGTACCTAGAGGCAAGCTAAAGAAAAAATCTAAGAAGTGACGATATACACAATGATACACTAATCTCAACTAACCTATGGATAGTGTCTTGAATAATATTATAAATGATAACCTAATTTTTCTTCCTAAAAAATCCCCTTGATGAAAATCAACCAAAACTAACATGGTATCAGGAAAATGAATATTGAATCTATCATTGAGTCAAGGGTCATGACAACCAAAAGTGCATGCAACCTAAAATTATATCCAAGACTTGATTGACTGTGGAGAAATAGAGGTTGATGAAGAGGAGTCTTTTTCTAAGAATGGTTATTTTTTCACAATGTGTGGGTTTTGGTAAAATCACATAATTTTCCTTAAATATTAATAAAAGGATGGTTTTGGACAGGAGGGTGTTTGGGATACTTGGCCCTTATCTTGATGGTGGTGAATCTATGCTTACATTGGTGAATGTGGCAAACAATTGAGTCATAACGGTGATGGGTCCTCATATAGTCCACATTATTGGAATGATAGGTTTGATCTTGGTTTCTAAGAATGGTTATTTTTTCACAATGTGAATGGTTAAAGTTCCCCCTCAAAGGGCACACCCAAAGGTTAATGTCCAAAGACCTATTCTGACTACTCATGCAGGTGACTACAACATCGTCTAATATATTGAGAAGACCAAAAACCATATTTGTATTATGGATCTTGTTAAATAGTCCTCTATCCACCATGGAATTGATAAAAAAACTCTCAAAAGTGAAGAGTTATGATAGATATTGACCCCAACCAATTCTAATCCTGCATGGGTCATCTCTCATCCACCCAAAAACTTGCCTTTGATCTGCAAGACATGCCTCCTATTGGTCCTAATCACAATAATCCCATGTATATCGAGGTCTTCATTTCCAATAAAAAAATTAAGAGAGTGCTTGTAGAGAGTGGATCTATAGTCAATCTCTACAACATCAATCTGATCAAGAGTCTAAGATATTTGTATTCCACACTTAGGCCTTATATCATCATGATCAAAGCTTATGATAAAAATGAATGATAGTCAACCAACACTATATAAATTCTTATCATGGTGGTGCACATTATGCTCAAACCCTAATCTATGTGGTATACTTTGAATCACCCTACAACATCTTTTTGAGTTATTCTTGGATACATGAAATCTAGGTTGTGCCTTTAACCCTTTATCATGTCTTAAATTTCACCATTCTAGAATAGAAGTCACAATCTTTGATGATCCACAACTATTATAATATTGTAAATCATTTGAGGGACACTATCAAGATTTTATTTATTATTCTAGCATTGAGAGTGTTCCTTATATCAATAATAAGTTTAAGTCTTACATCCATGCAAATGATTCACCATCCACTTCTTCTAATCCACATACATCTTCCCACATTAAAATCATCCCCAAAGGATGTGGTGAATAAGAATACCACACCTTTAATTCTAGTTAACTCCTAGTTTCACCATAAATTTATAAGTGTCCCTCCATGAATGAGGTTAATCTGACATCTCATCAATTTTTCAAGATGATATTTGTTAAATTTAGCCTCCTATTAAAAGAACATATTAAATAATTTGATAACTTTTGGCTAAGGAAGGCCTCAAATCTTATTTTTAGCATACAAAGTATCCAAAGGCCAATCAAATGTGTAATAATATGAAATATAAATGAAAGGGACTTGGAATCTATGAATAGGGCATTCTAGAGCCCATATTTTTAAAATATCATCAACCATATCATAGCCTAAGATACAAACCACTAGGTGGTGATCCTTATGATGTCATCTCGGATACTTCCTCAATTTTAGAGGAATCATTTTTTGATGAAGATGTTGAAACATGACCCATTCATAGTTTCTAAAAGGATCTTTCTACCATTAACCTCATCACTAACACATCCATCTATACCTTTAACCTTGACCTCTACTACCCAATCCTGCTTAATTGGGACGAATAGGTAAAATTGTCTTCTAATATATTTCAAAATGATGAATTTATCACATAGTTCATAGGCATATAATACCACTTACCGTCATGATACCATAAGAATGGGTTAGATATCAATTTGGATACATGTTCCTACTTTTTGGGAATATGGAAAATTTCCTAGTCATAAAATAATCATAAAAATAAAATGAAAATAAAAAATTTAAAATAGAGGTTTAAATGAGTGTTATGGAAAATAAAATCTTGTTTTTGAACCCTAATGGAAAACATGAGGTGGAGGCTCCTATTTTGGCAATGGTGATTGCCTCAATGATGGCTATAGCTTTAGTGGTGGCAATAGGTACATCAGCAATAGTGGGTACAATAGCGGTAGTAGGTTCATAATCTAGTAGATCAGGGTCAAATAGTAATGCTACTAAGGGCTCAGTTATTGAAGGGGAGACCCTACCCAAAGGTAACCTACACCCTACCTTTTCTAACATGGTTTCCAAGAGTTTTATACATCAACCATTAGCCCTTGCTAAATCTTTTCCCACTCTTATATATATGAATGAGGAATTGGTAGCCATTGAAAATAAGGAAGAATACTTGTCCACCCTTGGCATGATCTGTCAATTCATAGGCTTTTGGCTAAACCTATCCCAACTCCATGAATGGATTTTGAAGGAATGTTAATATTTGATTACTGGTAAGATTTAATTTATCCCTATGTGAAAGGCATATTTATTATGATATTTGATAACACTAAAGATAAACTTTCAATTTTTAGTGAGGATCTTTGGTGGGAATTGGGGCAAATTTTGCTTACGGCTCAGCCATGACACCCTAATTTTAACCTGTATATAATTTTTTTATTTTAAAACCCATTTAGATTAGGCTTACTAATCTTCCTCTTCAATTTTGGGAGCCTAATGTTTTAGCTACTATAGTAGAATCCATTGGATAATTTTGGTGGGTTAACCCTAAAACCCTGGAAGGGATTCATTCAACATATGTTAGGATTTTAGTTAATGTTGATATTACTAAAGATTTGCCTACATAAATTGGAATAAAATTTAGAAATAGAACATGGATGTAGTACCTAGTTTATGAAGGTCTTTCCTTCAGATGTTGTAGATGCTTCTAAAATAGCCATTTGGTAAACACTTGATCTTCCATTAACCATAAAAAGATAAATTTTTGGTGGATGGAAGATGGCCCTAAACACACTATTGTACAAGCCCTAGCTAAAAGAGAATAAAGTATCATGGCTCCTATCTTAGATCTGGTTGATTTAAGTATATAATCTGAGTAAGGGAAAAAACTAGATTAAAAAATGTTTTATACTGAGAACAATATTTTGGTTCATACCACTTCAAAAAAATTTCAATCCGTCATTTTAGAAAAAGTAGTTGTATCAAATTATTCTTTTGAAATTTCAAATCCAATTCTTTTGCTCTCTAGGGGAGGTAGAGATTGGACATTTATGCATAGTAAAAAAGGTAATAAAGGAAAAAACAGAAATGGATCCTTTTAAAATGGTCCTTAGATCTCAAAATTAATAATCTTAGCATGGGTCATAGCTTCATTTTTATTTCTTTGCTCCTGAGTCATTGAGTGGCTATTGTTATTCTTTTCATTGTCTTAGACAACATTTGCTCTTCCTTTGTTTATTGTTCCTTTGGAATGCATTGCATTTTTTTGGTCTTCTTGATCTTTATTTTGGATTTCCATATTGTTGGCTATGTTGGGCTCTATTTCTAGCAGGATTCATGGGGACTGGACCCTCAATTTATGCTCTAGAATTAGTTATAGTTATGGTAAAAAACTAGTAATGGTTGGGGGCCTTAAATAACCCTATATTTATTTTAAAAAAATTAAAATAATAATAAATAGAATCCCCTAGTGAATATCTCTTTGAGGTGCTAGTGAATGAAAAATATAAAAAAATAAAAATAAATAAGTATCCATTAGTGAAAAAATATTTGAGGCACCAAAAGATGGGCAATTATGTTTTTCATATGAACACGACATTGTAACATCAAACCTACCCTTAATCATAACATCAACAAATTATCTTAGTCCACAAGAATAGAAGGTGTTTGATGATCTACTCATGAAATTTCTAATATCATGAATATTCTTGAAGAATATCATCTTCCTACTCCTCCAACATATATGTAAGATCAATCACTATCATTGGTCTAATAATCAATTGATGTTAAGATTAAAATAGATGAAATCCAAAGATGATTGATCTTTGGGATACCTTCACTTCTAAAGAATGAGATATCCTGACCACTCATCTCAAATAATTTATTGATATCTTTTCTTGGCCATATGCTGACATGTTAAGGCCTAGATCCATATTTAGTCATACATCACCTAGTCTTTCATCCAAATGCTCTACCTATTAAGCATAAACTTTTCAAAATTCATCCCAAGGTGGAAATCTTGGTCAAAGAAGAGATACATAAACTCCTAGATGTGATATTTATTCACCCCATTGATTATTCTAATTATATCTTGAACATTGTACCTATCATAAAATGATTGAGTGGTATTTGCATCTATACTGATTTCAAGGACATCAATAAGGCATGTAAAAAAGATGTCTTCCCCTACCAAACATAGATATGATAGTCAACTTGATAGCTAGATATGAAATGTTATCACATATGGATGGATTTTTCAAGTTATAATCAAATTTGTATTGCACTAGAGGACCAACAGAAGACAACTTTTACCACTTTGTGTGGGACTTTATGCTACCAAGGTATGCCATTCAAACTAAAGAATTTCAATTTAACATATCAATTAGAAATGACTATAATCTTATAAAACATGATGCATGACATCATCAAAGATTGTGTAAATGGAATTTTGTGAAATTTAAGAACCCAATATGAACATCTTATAATTCTCAAGAGGGTTTTTAAGAGACTAAAATAATACAAAATTTGTTTAAATCCCAAGACATGCATCTTTGGTGTTACATCTAATTAAAAAAATTGATTCATTATTCCCTAAGGAGGCATTAAATTCGATCCAAACAAATTCAAATCCATTTACAAGATACATCCACCATAACATCTCAAGCAACTCTGAAGTCTCCTAGGAAAGCTTCAGGCTATCTACCACTTTGTATCATAACTAGTAGATAAATGTTAACCATTCATGTTTCTAATTAAAGGGATTGGATATCAATGGAGTCCAAAATGTTAAAAATATTTTGATGATTTAAAGTAGTAACTTTTACATCCTCCACTCCTAGCACTACCAATGCCATAAAAACCATTATATATATCAACTACTCAATGTGCCTTAGTGGCCCTCCTGGCTCAACATGATGAGCATGGAAAATAATGGACCACATATTACTTTAGCTAAACATTAGTGTCATATGAGCTTAATGATACCCCAATTGTAAAATCATATTTAGTACTTGTTTTCACATCCTATAAAATTTGTCATTACATGCTAAATAACCAAACCAAACTCATTTCCAAGATTGATCATCTAAATTATATGTTATCAAAATCAACCCTTATAAGACAAATGGCCAAATGGATCATGCTTCTCAGTGATTTTGACATTGAGTATGTCAATCAAAAATAAATTAAAGGACAAGTTTTGGTAGATCAATTTGTGGAATCCCTTTTTATGATATGCAACAATTGGCTACAAGATTTCTTCATGAATCCATTTTATAAACCGATGAGTCACACATGTGGGAGCTCTATTTTTATGGCTCATTCACTACTCATGGTTCAATAGATGGCATAGTTATCATGCATCAAGATTTTCTTATCCTAAATTCCTTTAGAATATCCTTCCCATGCACCAATAACATCACAAATTATGAGACACTTATTTTAGATCTTAAACTTTATCATCAATAGAATATTTAACATCTCCAAGTCTTTGGTGACTCTCAAATTATAATAAAACATGTCAATAATTATTTATATACAAAGGATGATAAGATTATCCCTTAAAAACACATGGTTGACAATATTAAAAAATAGTCTCAACATATCACATTTGAGTAGGTTCCATAAGCCAATAACAATTCCATGGATGCAATGACTACTATTGGTTCTATTCTTGAGATGTCTCCAAACACACATCGAGATAAATTCCTAGTTGAACAACTTTTAATTCAATCTCGTCCATTAGAACATGTTTATGGTATCACTATTATAGTCCCCCATGGTGTCTATATATTTATAATTATCTTAATTATAACATCCTTCCCTTGAAACTTAATCATTACCATCTCCAAGCCTTTATTCAAAACTCCTCACATTCACTATTCTTGGTAGCATACTCTATCAACAAGGATATGATAACATCCTGTTGATATGTCTAAACTCATATGAGGCCCGCTTAGTAGTTAAGGAGGTTTATGATGGCATTTATGGAACATATACCAATATGATGGTCCTATCCAAGAAACTCCTATGAATCATTTAATATTGTCTGAATATGGATCATGACACTTGTAAATACGTCAATAAGTGCATGGCATGTTAGAAACATGTATACTTAATTCATGCTCTATCATAGGAACTATAGTCGATAACCATTCCATGGACTTTTCCACTTGGGGATTTGATCTTGTTGGAAATATTAACCCCTTCTCATTAGATGACCATAAGCATATTATCACAACCATTGAGTATTTCACTAATTGGGAGGAATTTATACTACTCACTTATGTCACTGGTAAACATATTTATAAATTCATCATTAATTATATCATTTGATGCTATGGTATCCCCTCTATCATTATTTTTGATAATGGAAATTCATTGAATAATAAATATGTCAAGGTCTTGTGCAAACAATTCCACATCTAACACAAGTGGTTTGTAGTATATTACCCCTAGGGTAACGACCAAGTAAAGGAAACCAATAAAACCATAATCAAAATTCATCAAGAAAATCATCAATGGTATTGGTCCTGATTTGCATCTTAAGCGATATCCTACTTTATAGGCTTATCGAACAAGCATTCATACTCCAACTAGTGTTATTCCATATTCACTGGTATTTGGTGGTGAGGCCATCTTACCAGCTAAGGTTAAATTACCCTCTTTGTGTATCTCACTTTAAGACATCTTAAATGAATTATCATATAGGACTACCCAAATTTAGAAGAAATAAATTGTGGATGAAAAGTGTCTTCATGCCCTTAATCACTTAAAATCATATCATGAATGGCTATGAAACCAATACAATAATAAAGTCTAGCCAAGAGAGTTTGAAATAGGTGATTTATTCCTTAAATGGAATCAAATAAATACACATGTCAATCATGGAAATAAGGGTAAGTTAAATCCTAATTAGCTTGGACCCTATGTCATTGTCATTAAATTAAGGTTAGGAGTGTATAAAATAGCTAATCAAGATGGTAAAAAACTAGATGATCTGATGAAAATCATCACCTAAATTAGTCATATACCTAAATTAAGTCCTTAATTTCACCTCATTGTACATAGTCTTCTCCAAAAAAATTCCAATGGTGAAAAATAGTTCTCTAGCACTTTGGATAAGCATGGTGATGAGAACTAATCTCCAATGTAACTTGTGGTATGTATTTATATATAACCATATAATATATAGATATTTTACACTTAGGTTAAATCCATCCATCCAATCTCCTTTCATCCCATCATCCTCTCTTTCTGTCACTTTTCCCATTCATCTCATTTGATCTTGGTCTTGGATTATGTACACAATGGTACTTTTGTATTTATCATGATAGTGACTCTTCAAATTGAGAACTTCAACATAAGTCAAGATCATGAGAAAAAGACCCATAGAGAGATATTTGAAGATTCCTTTTCATCCTTACCTTATCCATTATCCTTTGTCTCTATATCACTTGATCTCTCATCAATCCTAACCTCTTGGATACAAAGTCTGGACCTCATTTCCTAAAGTTTTATGTTTTTGTATATTCTCCCCAAACATAACTTGTAAAGTCCTCATCCTTGCATTCTATGCACCATACCATTTTGACCTAAATCAATTAGCCTTAAAATCCATTTTTACTATTCAATAATGCACTACATCTAGGTAACACATCTCACCCTATGGACTTTATGATGACCTAGGGAAAATGATTCAATAAGTTTAAGTTGAATCATGATTTAATCATTCCCCATCCCTAGGATTATTGATGTAACAAACATTGAATCATAAAAACCATCATCATTATGCATATTCATGTATGCCTTTTTGTGATTTGTGTTTTTGTATATTTGTTGTGTGTTTTTAATTACATGTTATCCTATTTATTTATAATTAATTACCATCACATTATTTGTCATTTGTATTTTTGTTTTGTTCTATTTGTCTTATCTTGTGTTTTTGTGTAGTGGCATGAAGCATGGATGTCATCTTAGTCCATAAAATACCAATGATGTACCACACTCACTAATTTAAAATTTTTGTGTATTTTCATCTTTGCATTATGTCAAGAAGACATCATGATCATACATATATAATTTGAATTTTTCCTAGTGCTATACTAAAAGGGATTACTCAGAACATACATTACTCAAGGTATCTCCACATAGCAAATATACATCATCATATAAAAATTCTTATCCAATTATCACATCAATCATATAAATCAAATCATCTAACCTATAAATCCACTATCTCAATCACATCAACAACCAAATTTTATCATCTATCTAATCATCTAATCTAATAAATTCAAATATCCAATCATATACTCAGTCAAATAATATTTCAATTCATTTATCGATCCTTCCTCTAATCATATTTAACAATCATAATCATCACTAATCTAACATTTATACTAAGATCCATCATCCTCATAAATCATAATCAATCTCCTTGGGGTATCCTTAAGACATCATCATCATCTAATCTATCATATCATCTATCATCACATAATTACCTTATAGGGAGAACTACATTGGCTTGAGGTCCTTACAGACTATGTAGGTAGCTTTATATCACATGGGTGTCTAAGGTCATCTTGACCACTATTTTCACATCTTTATTCCATTATCCACTCATCCTCGTATCTTTTTCTCCCTTATCCTTTATCTATCCTACTCTCATCATTATGTTCGATCATTTAATCATTGAGCTACAACCTATCAATCATTCAATCAATTAATTTAGTGTCTCATTTTGGCATACATCTCTCATTGGAATGAGTCCTTACCTAAGATACATCCAACACTTTTAGACTCATTTATTATCCTCTAGTTATGGCTTATTCCCTCAACTAGATCATATCCAATGGCATAACACCATCTTCTTCACTCCCTCACATATGTCTTTTCTAGGGGCATTATAAATATTATAATTCATTTATTACATCAATATTATTCTTCATCATCACCTTTCATATCCATAAAATTTATTTTAAACTAACCATTTATCCATACATCTCACCCCTCATTTCTCTTTTGAGAGGTCATTTGTCTCATTCCTCCCCACATGACCTCTCAAGGGGGCATTACCCATCCTAACTCTCATCAATTACTAACTCCAATGACCTTCATTTCTTTGAAACACCATTACTTATTCCAATTTCAATGACCTTTCAAAAAGGGGGGAAATTTATAAACATAAATCCAATCACCTTCACTTAATTAACTAAATCTCACTACTCTAATACTCCCTTATTCACTTCCTACATCACACACTAACCTTATAACATCATCTCTTCAAATTAATTTTCTTATTAACAATTAATTCATCATTAATCTCTTGTTATATAACATCTTATGAATTTTATATTACTTGACAATTACCTCCACTTACCTCCACTACATCTCCTACAAATCCTCCTCTTAATTACATCATTAACTTATCCTAATGGATTATGTAAAGATATAAGATTCTTAGATCCCCTCACAAATATTCCTATATAATTATCTAGGACTTTTTAACTCCTATAAAATTACTCCACCCTAGATATTCATCCTCTAAGGATGAAATCCAAACCTTAATCTCCTCCATCAACCACTATTTAAATCCATCTACACTCCCATGCAAAACAATGAACCTTTGTAAAAAAAGTTCTTAATACTACCACCTTTTCCATCCTTAATAAAATATGCATCAACTCCATTATTGAAAATTATTAAGCATTCAAAGATAAATCCAACATCCATAGTCTATCATCAAGCAACCCCATGTCACTTTAAACACATTTACATCATCAAGGGAGAAGGATTCATTTGTTCTCGAGGCATAAACTTATTTTTATTTGCATGTGAGTCCATTTATTCCTTTGTTCATTCTTGAGGTGTTTTGTAGATAGCATTAGATTAAGAATTGTGATTTTATTCATTGTTCCTAGTATATAAATTTTATATCCAATTTCATACACAATAAATTCTAAGTTGAATGTATATAGGAAAATATTTATTAATGATGTGGTGCAATGGTAGGTCTTCCTTTTCAATCTTATGTCCACCATAATGTGTTAATGACATAAGCCACATGTTTTAGTTTGGCATTTCATTGAATAATAGTGTCATGCAGTGCTACATATAAAATATCTTTGTACATATTTTATAGTTGGAGTAATTATAAAATGGATATATTTTTTGTTATGATATGATGATGATTAATGATGGTAAATCCTTTGAGTTTTTCCATCTTGCCTCACATGATGTGGATATTGACCTCTTTGATATAACAACATGGACCATAATATCTAATATAGGCATATGGAAAATAGTAGAGGTGGGATGACAACAAAATAAATTGAGAGTATTTGGGAATGAGGAATGAAAGGAAGAAATTAGGCCCTCTAACTTTGAGTAGTAAAATATGTAAACTCTAATTGAGCCATATAAAAATAAGCTTCATGGATTTATTCATTATGATGGTCTTGGTTTATTTGGAATTATCTTCTTCTTTTTTAATTATACATCCATGGACTTATATGTAACTTAAATATTTTGCATATTAATAGATAACTACATGTGAAAAGTATTGAAAGTTTTTGAATTAAGAAATGATAAATAGATTCATATTATCATGATTATTATGAGAGTTATAAAATATGTAAACCTAAAACCCTAATGGGAATGGTAGAGTGAAATAAGAAGAATATTTGGGTAACTAGGGTTTTGAAATATTCAATTAATAAATGGGTTCACAAATATCTTTTATCAATTTTTTATATTAAGATATTTTAAATCCTAATTATATAAATTGTTGCATAAAATCTAAAATCTACAAATATGCAATTAATGACACAATGATTTGGAACTTGCTAAATATATAAGTATAATAAAATGGGAATGTCCTAAAGAATAAAAACTTAGATATAAATTTGGTGTGTAGTATTGTAAGTATACTTATAAAAATGATTGTATGATGATGTTGTGAATTAGGAATAGGGATTAACTTGAATTTGAGGCAAGGTTGCACTATTTAGATAAGGGCAACCTATGTTGGTGTCCTTAGGTTGCACTAACATCTGGTAGGATTTTAACTCTTTATGAAATTTTGGACCTATACACCTTTGTCTTTTGGTCTTGTGTGTGTGATCATATATATGCGACTAATTGTATAAGTTGTTTTGTTCCTTATTCTTCACTTGGAACCCTAGCTCAATAGGTCATGAGAAAAGTGAAATAAACAGTGAAAAGGGGTTGGTAGTTTAATTTTTTCTTGACCTCAAGACCCCATGTGTTGAGCACTACCTACATATCAATACTCCAAAGAGGGATCAAATTCTATGTACTTCTCACATGCTATAGTGGTGTGTGAAATACTAGTGAAATGATATATGCTAGTGCAATCATAGAGTGATTAAATTATTCAAAAATGACACTAGTCATTGTTAAATCACTTAATCACACTAGGATACACTAACATATAACATTTCACCAATATTTCACACACACCACTATAACATTAGATAACTACATGGAGTTTGATAACTCTTTTGAGTATTGATATGTAGGTAGATCTCAACATATGGGGTGTCGAGGTCAAGCACAACTTCAACCACTAATCCATTTTCTTGTTTAATCTATTTTTCCTCATGACCTATTGATCTATGGTTTCAAATGAATAATAAAAATCTAAACAATTAATCACACATATTTGATCACATACCCATAGAGCCAATAGTCAAAGGCACACGGGTCCAAAATTTTATAAAGAAATAAAACCCTACTAGATATCAGTACACCTTAATGGCACCAATGTGGGTTTTCCCTATCCAAATAGCATGGCATTGTCCTATATTCAAGTGAATCCCTATGCAAGATTCATAGTGTCATCATATAGTCATATTATATACACTTAATATTTTAAAACATTTTACTGATGCTTTCTCTCTTGCTACAACTTGTCAAGTTTCAATATCTATGAGTGCACCTCTTAAATGGTGCTCTAGGAAAAGGGTGAGTAGCTAAATGGTTCTTCATAAGAGAGATTTTTATTTATCTATCATTCCCATATCCATTCCATCTTCCCTAGATATGATCCCCTAAGATATCTCCTTCCATTCAATATCATCTAACTTTTTCAAGACCTATATTTTCCAACTATATCTGCAAGATTTATGTTTTTTTATTTTTATCCATCCCATCCCAATTACATCGATCAAATTGATGCAGTTTCAAATTTTTGGCCCACACTTCACAATTAGGTCAACCTGTTTGAGATTAGTCATCTTGTTCATGACTAAATCAAGTTAGCCAATATTTTCAACTAAATATTTAGGAGGGATTAGATTCATCCATCACTATAAATACAAATCAACACTTCAATCCAAAAAAGAGGAACATTCATTTTAAATTTATATTTCTCACACTTTGTCCTAAGTTTACATTTGGAGAAGTTATTTATTATATCTTGTCTTAGAGGGAAAAACTTGTCTTATGGAATATTAGATGTAATAGGAGGAGTACTTTTAGCCTAGAGATTTATTCATCTATTGAAATCCTTAAAACCACAAGAATCTCTTGAAAATCACCATTAGTTAAGGGAGAGATGAGGCTCGATAGGTCTTGTTAAAAGTAAGTATATTCTAACCCTATATCTTTCTTTTTGATAGATAGAAGTTACATAATTACTTGGTTAATGAATGTATATTTCCTTGTTTCAATTATGTGTACACTTAAACTAATTGTGTCTAGACCCCCATTTTCCTACAATGGATCCTTGCCCATTTTAACATGTTTCAAACCCATCTCATTAGTTAAATTGTTTGATTACGATATTTTATTACTTGATAATTAGAGACCTAGATAGGGTTATTGCATTGTGTTGATTTACTAAAGGATTTAAAACCCTTTCTCTTGACATTGTGTTGTATGTGTTCCCCTAGATAGATTTAGTGGATCCATTGGTCGTATCTCAATTTCATTAAGTATCGATGAGCTCTACTTGATTTACCTTTTCCAAGTCCATATCTTTAGATAGGATAGTTGCAATTCAATCTTAGCTCATTGCATACATTATGATGAAAATGATGTGAATTAACCATTTCAACAAATTGTATCAAACATTTTGATCTAGTTCCATTTCATTTCTCTTCAAAAAAACTATATCAAATAGGTTGATATAGCTAGATCTCAATTTTCACCTACAAGAAACTATATCAAACAACATGCCATAGTTTCATCTATGTGTTTTCCTAGTGAATCATTTTGTGTAATGCAACACAGTCTTATTTTTAGATCTATTTCTTAGTTTCTCCAACTAGCTATATTGACCTAGTCCATTTCATTCTATGTAACCACTTTGCTAGTCAACTAGATCGATTTGCTTGGCATAGTTATATAATTACATTTTTTTATGTTTACAGATTAGTTTTAGTAAATAATATCGATCTAGATGATTTAGTTTTATAGTTCATTTATTTATGATAAACTACATCAAAATGTTTAACTTAATTCTATATTTCATTCATTTATAGTAAATTGTATCAACCTACTTTATTAGTTCTATAATCACAATCATTAATCAATGTTTTGGTTCACACTCCATGGACCATCATTAGGATGAGAGCATGAAAATGATCACAATCATTTTTAATTTTTAGGAATATATAACATAGATCAATATTAATGAATTAAAGATAGAAATAAAATGTAGAAATCACAACACAATAGAGATATAGATTTAGCATGGTTCACCCAATATGGGCTACGTCCACATAGAAATAACTAGTCCTTATTATTCAGTCTAATAAATGAAGTTAAAAACCTATAATACATCCACTACAATATCCTCTTCACTCACACACATTATGACACCATGATTTTGATGCCCTCATATCAAAGGAGGGTTACATGTTAGGGCAAAAATGTACAAACATAATTTCTACTGTTAGATCTATGACCTAATAGTGAATGGTCCAGATTTATGGTGAAATTAAAATATTTTATAATACATTTTAAAAAAAATTTCTTCAAGGGTGTTGCCCCTAAACCCCCACTAGGGGGGCTCCAAAATAGGTTTCCACCCCCTTGGACCCCCATGGAAACCCTAGTGGGGGGGGAGGGGGGGTTTCCCCCCCACATACCCCCTATCAGGAAATGGGCATTAAAATAAGATTAGGCTCCACCATCCAAAAATATCCCACTTGGAGACTGATTATTGAAACTTAATTTCTACAACTCTTGCTTGGAATTTTCTTTGAAATTTAAACTTGACATGTTTGTCATATTCCTTGTTATCCTTGAAGACCTATTGAAGCTAAATAACTCTTTAGTGACTGCCTTTGTTAGCATATCTTCAAGATTATAACTCATATGGATATTTTCCAACTCCAATTGACCACCCTCTAAAAATGAATGAATGAAGTGATACCTAAGTTGTATACATTTGGTTCTTGATTGAAATGCTAAGTTATTTTCTAAATGAATTGCACTCTAGCTATCACTATACATACTAAAATATTATTGCTTCTACCTCAACTCTTTCATGAACCATTGCATCCATATCATCTCCTTAGTTGCTTCAGTAGATGTAACATATTCTACCTTTGTAGTTGTCAAAGAAACTATCTTCTACAATTTTATAATCTAACTAACTTTTGTGTCACCAACTGTGAATACATAAACTGTGGTGCTCCTCTTGCCATCTAAATCTCCAACCATATATGCATCAAAATATACCTATAAGGTAACATCTAACCCTTCATATCACAAATTTATATCAATGGTCCCTCTTAAGTACTTGAGATTCCACTTGACTGCATCCCAGTGCCCTTTTATTGGATTATTCATAAACCAATTGACAACTCCCATTGCATGAGTAATGTTTGGTCTACTGCACACCATAACATACATTAAACTTCCAACTACTGAAGCATAGGGCACTTTGGACATGTAATTGATTTATTCCTATGTTTTAGGACATTTTCCCTTACTTTATTTGAAGTTCCCTCCTAAAGGTGTATTCACTAGTTTTTCATCTTGTATATTGAACCTGACTAACATCTTCTTGATGTATTCTTCTTGAGATAATGTCAATTTTCTATATTTCCTATCTATTATTATTCTCATGCCAAGGATTTTCTTTGCATCACCCAAATCCTTCATTACAAATGAATCTTCTAGTTTTTTTTGAGCTCATTTATATCAGGCATGTTAGACCTTGCAACAAGGATGTCACATATATACAATAACAAGATAATATATCTTCCATTATCTAATATTTTAAAGTAAACACAGTGGTCAGAATGACATTTATTATAACCTTGTTTTGTCATAAACATGTCAAATTTCAAATACCACTATCTTGGAGCTTGCTTTAGGCCATACAAACTCTTATTCAACCTACACACCATTTTCTCCTTACATTTAACTTCATATGCCTGTGGCTGCTCCATATATATTTCTTCCTCAAAGTCACCATGAATGAATGTCATCTTCACATCTAACTATTCATGGTGAAAATCTTCTACTACTACCAAACTTAAAACAGTTCTTATAGAAGTCATTTTAAATATTGGAGAAAATATTTCATCAAAATTTATACCTTTATTTTGTGCAAACCCCTTTACAAAAAGTCTAGCCTTATACCTCTTTTTTCCTCCATATTATTCGTTCAACATATTAACCCATTTATTCTACAATGCTCTTTTACCTATAGAAAATTGAACCAAATCCCAAGTTTGGTTATTTGCCAAGGAGTCCATATCCTCTTTCATTCCTTGCTCCCACTTCTTTTGGTTTCTACCTACATTAATTTTTCATAACTTTTTGGCTCACCACCATCAGTCAATAATAAATAATAAAGTGAAGGAGAGTATCATTCAGGGAGTCTAATTACTCTAGTAGATATCTTAACTACACTTATAGGACTTTAAAGTACTTATTGTTGTATTTGTTAACATTCTAATTTTTTGACACTTTTAAAATTTTGTTTCTAGTGATTTTATCAAGTATTGCATATTCAGTATTTGCCTTTTCTTATTTCTTTACCTACAACTGATCTTTATACATGACTTATCGTTAAAGATCACATATCTACTCCTAATGATTTTATAAATCTCATAAGTGGAAACCAAAATCATTAACTCCATATCCAATAAAATTACATTTCTTGGATCTTTCTTCAAGCTTGGTTCTATTTTATTTATCAATATGGACAAATGCTTCACAACTAAAAGTCTTTAAAAAGGAATAATCTGCCTTTTTACCTATCCATGCTTATTACATAATGCCACCATCCAAATTACTTGAAGGCCCTATATTTATTAAATAAATAAAAGTATCCATAATGTCTACCCAAAACTATAAGGGCAACCCTACAGGTAATCTCATGCTCCTTACATGCTCCATGATTGTCCTATTAATCCTTTCTAACACACTATTTTGTTTTGGTGTTCTTGGAACTTTATTCTCTCTATAAATCCCATGGGATGAAAAATAATTATTAAATTCCTTGTTGTAGTATTCACTTCCATTATCTAATTTGACACACTTTAACTTATTTCCTATCTCATTCTCAACCAAAGCTTTCCATTTATTAAAAGTATCAAAAACATTATATTTTTTTCATATGCAATAAACCCAAGTTTTTCTAGTTGCATCATCAATAAAAGTAATGTAATAAGAAGATCCACCAAGGGATGATACCTAAGTTGATCCCCATACATTTGTATGCACAATATCTAACTTTTCATCCTTCTTTGTCTTTTCAACCTTAAGAAATCTGAATCTCTTCTATTTTCCATACACACAGTGCTCATAAAAATCCAAATCCACCTTTTTCAAATCTGGTAACAAATTTTATGAGTGGAGAACTTACATCGCCTTCTCACTCATGTACCCAAGTCTATGGTGCCATAATTTTGTATCCAATTCTGTAGAAGCTAAATAAATAGAAGAGTTAACATTACCATTAGATAAATATAATGTACCTACCTTCTCTCCTTTTTCTATTACCAATGATACTTTAGTGACCTTTCATGAATTTTTTGTAAATATAACTGTGCAACCCTCACTTCCCAACTGTCCTACTGAAATTAGATTTCAACTCAGGAACATGCCTTACCTCTTTTAGCAATCATTTGTTTCCATTCTATAATTTTATCTATATCTTATCCTTTCCTATAATTTTATAGATTTCACCATCACCCAAATAAACCTGTCCAAAATCACCTTGAACATAGTCTTAGAAATATTTCTTATGGGGTTTAGCATGAAATGAAGCCCCTAAATATAACACCCAAGAATCATTAATATTATCTAAAAAAGGATTAAATTATCTTGTAACACATCACCTGCTACATTTGCTTCCTAATTTTTATCTTGTTGTTTATCTCATTATTTTCCTTTTCAACAACAACAATCTTTCTTTAGATGTCCTTTCTTCCCACAAATCTAGCACACCAATGTTCCTCTAGATTTGGATCTACCCTTCTTAGAATTACCATGATTCCCTAGGCTCTTTCCTCTATCCTTTTATCTTCCCCTATTATCCATAGTCAAATCATTACCTGATGTCTCACCTATGCTTTTCTATCACATTTCCTCGTTAATAATAACACCAATAACATCATTAAAATTTAAAATGTTTGAACCAGAGAAAAAATAAATCATAGCCATAACCAAGCCATTCCAACTTTCTGGTAATGAACATAGAATCAAAAGATCCCTAACCTCATCATCAAATTTTACTCCTATAAAGATTAACTAATTTGTGACCATGTTAAATTTATTTAAATGATTAGCAATAGACCCACCTTATGACATTTATAGATTAAATAAATGATTCATAGTAAATACCTTGTTAGAGGTTGATAGTTTTTCATACACTCTATCCAATGCCTTTCACATCTGATATTGTCTTTTCTTTTGAAATATTAAAATCCATTGACATTTGATGTTGTTTTTCATATAGTCATATTATTTCTGGTGCCTTTCTATCAAGAACCTCCTAATCTTCATCCTTTATAGTCATCCATTTCTTTGCTATTCTACCTAATGGTAGGAAAATATCCTTGTGATATAGATAGTCCTCCATTTACATCTTCCATATCTGATAGTTTTGGTAGTTGAACTTCTCTACCTTAAACTTTCCTTCTTCTACCATTGCTCCTACTCAAACTAGGAACCCTCTTTTCCTGCAAGTTTATCTACCAAATAAATCTTTGGCTTTGATACTAGTTTTTAGGAATATAAAACACATATTAATATTAATGAAATTAAATATGGAAATAAAATGTAGAAATCACAACACAATAGAGACACAAATTTAATGTGGTTCACCCAATATGGGCTACATCCACATGAAAACAACTAGTCATTATTTAGTCCAACAAATGAAGTGAAAAACCTATAATACATCTATTGCAATATCCTCTTCACTCATACATAGTATGTCACCATTATTATGATTTCCTCATATCAAAGGAGGGTTACATATTAGGGGAAAATTACACAAACATAATTTATACCATTAGATCTATGACCTGATAGTGAACTATCCAAATTTAATATGAAATTTTAATATTTTATAATGTATTTTAAAAATATATATATTCATGGGTGCTACCCCCAAACCCTCGCTAGGAGGGCTCTAAAATAGACCACCACCCCCCCGGACTCCCATGGCGACCCTAGTGGGGGGGGCATTTCCCCCTCACACCCCTTGTTAGGAACTAGGAATTAAAATAATATCAAGCTCCACCATCCAACATTAATAAATTGAATTAACATATTTTATTTAGTCTTATATCTCTATTTATAAGCCTACTCAATATACTTTGGATTTTTTGTACAACTACATCAGACAAGGCTGATATAATTATGTTTATTTCATTTTCAAGAATAATCAAGGTAAATTAACTTTTATTTTCAAAATAAAATCACACATTTCATTTCAAGTTAATGATTTATTTATTTCAATTCATTGTGTTAGGAACTACTGAGTACGATTGATTACTTTTGTGTAAGCAACTAAACACAGAATTAAACCAGAAGCAATAAGTAATTAGAAATCAAAAATAGCAAATAAGAGAAGATATGAGAAACAACCAATCTCTATTAAAACTCTTCCAGAATACAATGAAGAAATCACACTCTTCCACACCTCTTAGGTGTACAGTATTTCTCTCAGGAGTTCTCTCTCTCTCTCAACCAATTACTTCAGTAGATCTTCTTGATCTTACACACCTTGCAGATTTAATTGATCTTACTTACAACTTTCTTGGATAATTAAAACATGCCCCATGGGTCTCTTAAATAGGATCCAAGGCATACAATAATTAGACTTCCCAATTACAATAATTAGAAACACAGACCCAAGACTTAAATTAGTCTTCACATGCAAACACTCAGACCTCCTAAAATTAAACACATGCACACACACCAGTGACCGACGTTAGTTGCTATCGATCTACTTATGACCAACGTCGGCTGATCCCTGACCGATGTCGGCAGCTTCTGGTCCATGCTTGACTGATGTCAGTGATACTATCGATGCTGGTTACTGGTTAAGTCCAACAACCTCTACAAGAGCTCAACAGTGAAGCTTTTAGATCCACAACTCAACAATCTCCCACTTGGAGATAAACAACTACACTTGTACTTGTACAACAACATCCTCTGTCTTGTTTCTTTGGTTTGCATCTCCATCTTCAAGATCAATCTTGAAGACCAACAAAAGTTGAATGAAAACTCAACTTCTCCTTTGTTACTGGCTTTGTTAACATATCTGCAGGGTTCTTATCTATATGGATCTTTTCTAGCTTCAACTATCCATCCTCTAATACCTGTCTAATGAAGTGGTACCTAAGCTGTATATGTTTGGTTCTTGAATGAAAGGCTGAATTATTTGCCAAATGAATTGCACTTTGACTATCACTATACAATCTGTAACTCACTTGCTCTTTTCCCAACTCTTCCATGAACCGTGTCATCCATATCATTTCTTTGCTAGCCTCTGTGACTGCAATGTATTCTACCTCTGTAGTAGACAAGGCAACAACCTTCTGCAACTTTGAAATCTAGCTAACCACCGTTCCACCAACAGTGAACACATATCCTGTGGTGCTTCTCCTACCATCTAAGTCACCTGTCATATCCAAATGTACATACCCATGTAGAGAAGTGCTTGACCCTGCATAGCATAAATACCTATTATTGGTCCCTCTTAGATATTTGAGAATCCACTGAACTACTTTCCAGTGTTCCTTTCCTAAATTGGCCATAAACTTGCTAACAACTCCCACTGCTTGGGCAATATCAGGTCTTGTACATACCATAGCATACATTAAGCTCCCACCTGTTGAAGCATATGTAACTTTGCTCATGTACTCAACCTCATCATGTGATTTAGGACACTGTTCTTTGCTCAACTTGAAGTGTCCAGCCATAGGTGTGCTTACCAGTTTTGCATCCTGCATATAGAACCTCTCCAACACCTTATTCACATAATCCTCTTGAGACAAAATTAGCCTGTGATTTTTCCTGTCTCTCTTAATACTCATGCCAAGGATTTTCTTTGCTGCTCCTAAATCCTTCATGGCAAATGTGTGAGCTAATTTTACCTTTAGCTCAGTAATTTCTTGCATGTGTGAACTTACAACAAGCATATCATCCACATACAACAATAGGATAATATAATGACCATTATCCAATCTGGTAAAATAAACACAATGATCAGATTGACATTTACTAAAGCCATGCTCTGTCATAAACCTGTCAAACCTTAAATACCATTGTCTTGGAGCTTGCTTAAGACCATATAAGCTTTTCTTCAACCTGCACACAAGTTTATCCTTACCTGTGACCTCAAAACCTTTTGGTTGTTCCATATATATCTCTTCATCCAAATCTCCATGAAGAAACATTGGCTTAACATCAAGCTGCTCAAGATGCAAATCCTCAATAACAACTAAAGACAATACAGTCTAAATAGAAGTCATCTTTACTACAGGAGAAAAAATTTCACCAAAGTCAATACCTAGTTTCTATGCAAATCCCTTTACTACCAACCTGGCCTTATGTCTCATTTGTCCATTCTCTCCTTCCTTTAACCTGTATACCCATTTGTTTTTTAGTGCTTTCTTTTTGGCTGGAAACTCAACCAAATCCCACATTTGGTTCTCCACTAAGGAATCAATTTCCTCATTCATGCCATGCTCCCACTATTTCTTGAATTCTATCTGCATTGCTTCATCAAAACTTTTTGGTTCTCCACCATCAGTTAGCAACACATAGTATAAATAAGGGGAATAATGAATTGGAGGTTTACTTACCCTTATAGTCCTCCTTATGGGCATTTGAGACTCATCTACAGCTTGCTATCCACCTAAATTCTATGTCAGTGACCGATCTCAGTCATCTTTCTATTTATACCCGACCAATGTCAGTTTTACTTGACCAACGTCAGTTCCTACCTGACCACTGACATCGGTTCTCTGATCGACGTCAGTCTCTATTAGACCGCCAATGTCAGTTCCTTGACTAACGTCGATCTCTGTGTTTTCTTGTGACTAATGATTTTTACCTACGAGCTCATTTTGGATCATCACCTCATCTAAATCAACATTGCCCTGCTCAAAATTATTAGCCTCTTGAGCTGATCACTGTACATCACCTTCTCATTGAAAACTACATCACGACTTCTAATAATTTTATTAGTTTCTAAATTCCACAACTAGAATCCGAAATCTCCAAAGCCATAACCAATGAAAGTACATCGCATGGATTTAGTATCCAGATTCTTTCTATTTTCTTTATCAACATGCACAAAAGCTTCATAACCAAAAACTCTGAGAATTGAAAGATCTACCTTTTTACCTATCCAAGCCTCTTCTGGTATTCCACCATCTAGACCAGTAGAAGGTACTCTGTTAATCAGGTATACTGTAGTATCCATAGCTTTTGCCCAAAACTTTAAAGGCAAACCATCAAGCAACCTCATACTCTGTGCATGCTCCATTATTGTTCTATTCATCTTTTTAGCAACTCTATTTTTTTGAGGTGTCCTTGGAACCATCCTTTCCCTGCGTATTCCACTCATAGAATAGTAACTATTGAATTTATTACTGCAGTACTCACCACCATTGTCAGATCTAAGGCACTTCAATCTCAAACCTATTTCATTCTCAACCAAAGCTTTCCATTTCTTAAATGTGTCAAAAACATCAGATTTTCTCTTTATGCAATAAACCCATACCTTTTTTGTAGCATCATCAATGAAAGAAACATAATACTGTGATCCTTTAATAGAAGCTACCTGAGCTGGTCCCCACATGTCTGTGTGAACAAGCTCCAACCTGTACTTCTTCTTTATTGACCCAGTCTTGAGAAACCTTACTTTCTTCTATTTTCCAAAAACACAATGCTGACAGAAATCTAGATCTATGCATTTCAAATCTAAAAGATTACCTTTTGACTTAAGAACATTCATTCCCTTCTCACTCATGTGACCAAGCCTATAGTGCCACATCTTTGCATCTACATCTGAAGTAGATAAAATAGAAGGAAAATAATCAGTAATACAATTATACAGATAAAGAGTACCTACTCTTTTACCTCTTGCTAATACAAGTGCACCCTTGGAAACTTTCCAAGATTCCACTGTGAGAGTTAATGTGTAACCCTCATCACCCAACTTTCCTATAGAAATTAGATTCCTCTTCAAGATGGGTACATGCATGAAATCTTTCAACACCCATGTGTTGCCATTCTGCAATTTCAGCTGCACTTTTCCTTTGCCAATAATTTGACAAGGCTCACCATCCCCTAAATAAACTTTTCCAAAGTCTCCATGGACATAATCATTGAAAAATTATCTATTTGGGGTTGCATGGAAAGAAGCACCAAAATCTAAAACCCATGATTCTACTTGACTATCCAAAGAAAATATAAGAGCATCCTATGCAACAATACCTACAACATTTGCTTCTTTATTACCTTCATGCTGATTTTCTTTGTTATCCTTCAACTAGTAGTCTTTCTTTGCATGTTCTTTCTTTCCACAATTCCAGGAGGTTATTTTGCTAGTTCTGGATCTGGATCTCCTACCTATCTTTGACCTTGATTTCCCATGTTTGCCCTTCTCTCTTTGCCTTCCCCTACTTTCAATACTTAAAGCATTACATGATGTTTCACCTGTGCTTTTCTTGTGAATTTATTCATTCAAGATTACACTAACAACATCTTCAACTTTCAAGATATTTGAAGCAGATGCAGTATTACTTACCACCATTACCAAGCTATGCCAGCTTTCAGGTAAAGAACATAAGATCAAGAGAGCTTTAACTTCATCATCAAAAACTATTTTGACTGAATTTAATTGATTTATAATTTCATGGAAATCATTAAGATGACTATATACAGATCCACCTTCTTGCATTTGTAAACTAAATAATTGCTTCATAAGATATACCTTATTCAAAGCTGAGGGTTTTTCATATAAGTTTGCTAGAGTATCCATTAACTCTACCGTTGTCTTTGCCTGTGATAAATTAGAAATCATAGAAGATGCCAAGCTCAACCTTATAGATCCAAGAGCCTTTCTATCAAGAACATTCCATTCTTCATCCTGCATATCTGTGGGCTTGCATGCAACCCCACACAACGGTAAAAATAGATCTTTTTGATACAGATAATCCTCTATCTGCATCCTCCATAATTGATAATTATTGCCATTGAATTTCTCTATTCTTATCTTAATTTCTTCTGCCATTACTTTGCTCCCACTCAAACAAAAACCCCTGTGAGTGAGCCTGTAATCAACAACCACTAACCTGCTCTATACCAGCTGTTAGTGAACCAAGCTCTGATACCACTTGTTTGGAACTACTAAGTATGATTGATTACTTTTGTATAAGCAAATAAACATGAAATTGAACCAAAAGCAATAATTAACTAGAAATCAGAAATAGCAAATAAGAGGAGATATGAGAAACAACCAATCTCTATTAAAACTCTTCTAGAATACAATGAAGAAATCACACTCTTCCACACCTCTTAGGTGTACAGTATTTCTCTCAAGAGTTCTCTCTCTCTCAACCAATTACTTTAGTAGATCTTCTTGATCTTACACACCTTACATATCTAATTGATCTTACAACTTTCTTGGATGATTACAACATGCCCCATGGGCTTCTTAAATAGGATCCAAGGCATACAATAATTAGACTTCCCAATTACAATAATTAGAAACATAGACCCAAGACTTAAATTAGTCTTCACATGCAAACACTTAGACCTCCTAAAATTAGACAAGTCTAATTCTAGAAATGCATGCAAATGCATGCACACACACAGGTGACCGACGTCGGTTGTTGTCAGTCTACATATGATCGACGTCGGCTGATCCCTGACCGATGTCAATAGCTTCTGGTCCATGCCTGACTGATGTCGGTGATATTGTTGATGCCAGTTACTGGTTAAGTCCAACAACCTCCACAAGAGCTCAATAGTGAAGCTTTTAGCTCCACAACTCAACACATTGAATATAGTAAATTAGTTTTTAATATTTATTTCAAACTTAATTTTCCCATTTATTTGGTTTTCCCTAAAAACTATGTATTTATAGTTTTCAAACTACTTAGCTACTATCATGAAGGGATATAAGGTGTTATATTTAAAATACTTGTCTATTATTTACATACATCATAACATGAGGGGATATACACAATACTCATAGCCATAGTAAAAATCTAAATATGGACTCTAGTTTCCACATGTCTCATACTATATTAAAAATGCCTAGGATTCCCCTTTTATTGAACTTTAGGAAGCCATCCATATATATAGTTTTTTAGTGTACCAATTAGTAGTTAACATTAGGAAGCTACTCTCATCTTACCCTTGATATCAAGTTTAGTGGGCTATGGGTATGGTACTTCATCCATAGTCAGTCCCTTGATATATTAGGTTGACACTATCCAATAGATGAAATAATATCTATGATAACATATAGATCAATCAAATCATATTAGTACATCTACCTTATTTTATTTTTAAAAACATTATTAGAAAAAATAATTAGATTTCAATTTGTTTCTTACTATTATATTCTATATTGTAGACTACATTGACCAACATTGATACAATTGTGTGTTGTGTATTTTTACTAAATAAGCTAGTGTCAATATATTAACCTATGTTTTTAGAGTGCATCGAAAAAATTGATATAGTATCCTATGTTTGCATCCCTGACTATATCGACCAACTCGACACAATATATTTCTAATACAAGTAGACCTCTTCAAGGTCTCTTGCTCTATGTCTTATAACATTGTCTTTAAGGATTTATAGCCTTCTTGATCCTTTATCTAAACCTAAAACAATATTAAAACCTTCCCAAAACTAATTTCAAACTTGATGTTTATCTAAAATTTATTTAAACAAACTTATAAGAATCTTCTTACCTTGTTTAGTCTCCTTGGTCTCTTGGAGACCTTGTAGCCTTCTTGTACTTGCTTTCACTTTCTTACAAGGATATATTTTTTCTAATTTCAATAATTATCCTTCAAAGTGTGATTGGTATACATTTTTTATTTTAATACTTATCCAAAACCTTATATTTACCCTAATCTTAGTACACACACAAACAATCTTGTTATTAATACTTTACAAATAGGCATATGTATAACAACCTTCTTCAAAAAATTATAGTCTTCAATAATGATATTTATCTCAAATTTAATGTTTTTTGCCTTTATTAGGGTTCCTTCACACTTTATTATGTTTATAAAACCCCATATATAGGCTTTAACCTCCCTTATCTATCATTTACCAACAAGAACACAAAATTCTACCTTTTAGGCCTATTACCTAACCCTACAAACTAGTTATCTGGATATAAATTATAATATGCATATCATTATATTATTAAAACACATTTTAATCCTTTCAAACTAACCATTCATCCTCCTTAAAAATTTTCAAACTCTCTTACTTCTTCAAAGGGAAGTTATGCTCCTATCTAAACTTCTTAAAACAAGGGTTTTAGAGCTTTTTTACTACAATCATCCCTCTTGAAGGTGAATTAAACTATAATAAAACCTTTTTAGTATTTAATAATATTAATAGTGTTAAAATAAGAGTGTTTCAACTTTTATTAATGGAATATTCCATTATACAACCTCGAAAATGCAATAAGATGTTAAAAATAGGGGTTTAATCTTAATTGTGCAGGCTTACAGACCCTATAGCTTGCATAAATTTATTTATATGCACTATATAAAATTTTAAAAAACTATATAATATTAAAAATGACTTAACCTATCTCCCTTAAAAGTTTCATACATTGATAATTAGCTCTTTAAGAGTTATGTTCTATTTATATCTCTCTAACAAGGTTTTAAGGCCTAATTACAGGCCTACACAAACTCAATACTCTATATCCTTTCATCTAGGAATTATTAAGTAAAAATAAATTATAAAACCTTTAAATTAACTCCTTTCACATTTATATAATTTTTCAAGGTGTTTATCAGGTTAAAACTAAAGATATTGATGTTTTAGCGAGTTAAAACCCTCATCTAAGGTTGTAGTCTGGACACATACCTGAGAGCTTTATTTGAAGATTAAATTGGATTATAAAATATTTTAGAGATAATTTTCTACAATATAAATACCTTGACACTTTGTATTTACTCTAATACTGATCTCCATGCATAAACCATCTTAAGAGTGTATAAGAAACACTTTCTTTCTTGACTGTTATAGTTTGATTCAAATATTACAGACTTGAGAGCATAAGTATTAATTAATATCACTATCTATTTATTATCAAAATTTATATTAATCTTGAATAAGACCTACACAATTTTCTCTTTCCCTATTAGTTACTATTTTAGGCATAACAATGAAAACTTCTGTATTCTTAGTCTGTATTAAACAATACCATGTTCCTTCAAATCTTGTAGGTTATAGCTAATAGAAATCATGGAACACCATAAAATGACACATGGAACATATAAGTACAAATGTGATAATGTTCGATACATATCAAAGCTATAATAATAAACTTCTTATTCATAGATTTCTAATTGATCATACATACTCTATATACTAACAACCTATAGACTTAGATACCTGAAACTAACATCCTCTCTAACCTGTTATCCAATTTTATAGACTCAACCTTATACTTGTCTATCTTTAGCTCCTTCTTTGATGGTTCAAGCTATATCACTAATGTTTAAACTTTTCTATACAAGATTATCTCCAACAACTTAGACAACCTCATACCATGCCATCTTAATCTTCAAATGTTGGATACATGCTTCTAGACTTATTCCAACATAGACACCATCTAGAATATATCCTTAAACCTTAAATGACCCTTCACGATGGTATTATTATCAGTAACTTATTTTAAAACATGAAAGGACCCTTCAAATGTAGATAACCACTCCTTGAATCTAATACAACTTAACATTTTATGGAGTGTATCATAGTTCAAAATGAGTTAATCTTAAGGAGTATTCTAAAACAAGTTTGTATACCTTATATGACCTCATTATTGTTAGTGTAGTGATTTTTCCCATTGGGTTTTGCCTACATGGTGGTATGGCCATTCTATGCTATTTACGTTTCCTTAGGTTAGTTATAAAGGGTCCATATGATAATTATATTTTAATATAATTATTTAATTAAGAAAATTAGGGGCTTTCTCATGGTTCTCTAATTTTATCTATGTGTACCCTAATTTTCATTTTTGGAAGGTTGATCGGTTAATGCAAATATTTTCCTTTTCTTGGAATTGCGTGTTTTTGGAGCTCTCACACTACCTCACAAGATTCAACATTGATTACATGAAATCTATTTAGAGATCTTGTCACACTATTTCATGGTATCAGAGCCTTCTTGATAGTCTCATGCATCAGACTCCTTAGTAAGATCCTCCATGCATTCACCTTGATGTGATTTTTTCTTTTGTCTTGGCCACTATTTTTGACCTTAGAGGAGTTTTCTTAATCTGCCTCAAAATTAATGTCAAAAGGCCTTTAATGAAAAATCTATTTGGATATATTTTTTAGGTTTTTTGAGATCTAAAATGGGTTGCTCTTATATTTTTGAAAAAGTTCATATATTTTCTTAAAAATCAATTTCTTCCATCTAGTCAGATGTCCATATAGATGAAGTAATCAAGCCTGCAAACCCTAGTTTACTCTTTGTAGATCAATTCAAGTTCTTAGAAGGCAATTAATTAATTCTAGACTAAATCAGGTTTTTAGAGTGCAAAAATGTACTTGTAGACAAAATCAAGTTTTCAACATTACTTTACTTCCAATTCATGAAGTTAAGTAAAGCAGTCCAATAAACCCAAATTACACTGCTTGGAAGTAATTGGGCTTCTCCAACACCACAAATGGAAGTAATCGATCTTCTCAACCCCATCAACTTAATCATAGACCAAATTGGGTTTTTTAAGTTGCTTTAATTCAAATTCATGAAGTTAAGTAAAGTAATCTAAGAAACATAAAATACACTGCAAAAAATAATCAAGCTTATCTAGGGAAATTACTTATAAGTATTAGGCTTCAACAATCAGAGTTCACAACCCCAAAATACACTATAGGAAGTAATCGGGCTTCTCTAAGGCAACTACTTATAAGTAATTAGGCTTCAGTAGTTAGACTTCATAACCCCAAAATACACTGCCAAGAAGTAATTAGGTTTTTCAGGGTTGACTACTCATTTACTTTTTTAAGTTGTAATTGTTTGAAACCCCAAAGTAAAGTTGTTCAAAGAACCCAAAATACACTACCAAGAAGTAATTAGGTTTTCAAGGACAATTAATTATTACTTTCTTAAAGTAAATCAATTACAAGAACCCAAAGTAATGAATTTGTAAGACCTCAAAGTAATGCAGCTGCAAGAACTCATAGTAATGTAGTTACAAGAACTCGAAATGCACTAGGAAGACCTATTCAAGTTTTCCAGGGTCAATTAATTCTCACTTTTTAAGTAATGCAGTTGTAATAACCTGAAGTAAAGCAGTGTTGGAAACCCATGTGATGTTCAAGAGGGTGTCAAATTTTAGGTGAAAGGTAATGAAGAAATAGAGTAAAGTTATTTTCTGTTTTAGATTTCTGGATTAAAAAAACAAGTTTAGAAAAAAAATCCAATTTTGGAAAGGAACCAGGAATATGTGGGAGTAAGAACCAGTAAGTACTATAACATTCAATCTGTAGCTCCTTTTTGGGTGTCATTTTTTTGAAAGTGTATATTTTATTGAGCTCTACGCATTAGTGACATTGTTTCAAAACTTTTGTAACATCCATTTTTCATATGGTGTTATAGCTTAAAACTCTCTTCAAACCTTTGTACCTTTTCCTTTTGGATGCATTATTAGTTGTGCCTAATGTCCCTTTCATAATTTCTCACACTGATCTCCCATAAATGCATTCTCGACTGTGCCTGACGTCTAAGATTGAGCATGTTTGCATTGTAACTTTAGGGGAGTATTCTTAATAGTTTAGGGGGTACTTGTATTATGTGATTTCTATTTTTTTATTTCATTTCAATTTTGAAATTTGTCTCATTTTAATCTTCACTAATAGATATAAACATTGAACCACTCACACCATTTAATTATCTCAAATGGAAGTCTAAAATGTAGCTTGCTTTGAGAGGTAAAACACTCTATCAGATTAATATGGGTGAGGAAACTAAGCCATCTACAGATGAAATTTTTTTTAAATAGTATAACAAATGTGATGAGGCCTATGGGTTTCTATGTTTGTCAATGTCTCTTAACCTTCTATTTCATGTTAAATCTATAAAAACTCTAAACAAAGTCTAGATAATCTTGGATAAGCTTTTTGGAGTGCAAGACATCATGAGGGATCATGAGTTAGAGAATGAGCTCATCACTTTGAGACTAAGTGACTATGACACCCTACAAGACTTCTTTACAAAGTTTAAATCATTGGGACTACAATTGAAATAATGTGGCATTAAGAAAATAAATAATCAGTTGATTCTATTTGTGCTTGCCAAACTGGGTCACAATTATTCAGTTTTCATATCTACATTTCATGCTACCAAACCTGCACTTGGATCCACTTATAAAATGCCATAATTTGATGAGTTTGTTACCGATATAACTTAGGAACAAGATAAGTTGGTTCAAATGGATGCATTGAAATCTTCAAAATCACATGCCTTGATTGTCAATCAGAACAAGAAGAAGCCTTCTAGAAGTGGAAAATAGGAGAAGAAATAGTCTAAACCTAGTCATGAGCACAAGAAGAATCAAAAATCAGATGCCAGGCCAAAGGAATCATCAAATGAGTCCTCCTCAAGTGGGAAATTTAAGAAGGAGAAACTCAAATATAACTTTTGTAAGAAAATTGGGCATGATGAATCTCAGTGCATGAAAAAGAAGATTGACACCTTGATTAAGATGCTTGAGAAGAACACCATCAGTGTTCATGAATCCTCATCTTAGAACACATTAGCATAAGATTTTTCAAAGGGTAGAGACAAAAAAAAGGGTAAAAATAAGGGCAAGGCACTTGTTGCAGTAGCTTCTCATCCTTTGACTTGGGTTATTGACTTAGGTGCTTCCTATCACATGGCCTCCTTAGAGGATCTATTTTCAAAAATAGAGCCATGTTTTATGCCTTCAATTCTCATGGGTGATGATAATTTTATAGAAGTTAGTGATAAAGAATCAATAGAATTAAGTGACAAGACCTTCAATGGTGTTCTATGTGTTCCTTTATTATCCACCAATTTTTTGTCAGTATATCAAATCACTCAAATAGGTGCAGGGAAGTGATTTGAGTTCACACCTGATTCAGTGGTCATCAAGGAGTTGCATAGTGACACCATAATGGCTTATGGGAAGGCTAATCAAGGTTGTATACCTTCTCACATTTTGCCCCAGATTAGCCCTCAACTATACTGCTTACTCATGTAGATGGAATAAGCAAAGTATGGCATGAATGGTTTGGCTATTTAAACTAATATCACTTGGAGCAACTTAGTCATCAAGACATGGTTTCAAGACTGCCTAAAGTCAAATTATCAAATGGCCTATGTAATGGTTGCATTCTTAGCAAGCATCCAAAAGAGAAATATGACAAGGGCAAAGTATGGAGAGTTAAACAAAAGCTAGAAATTGTCCATAGTGACTTAACATGTCCATTTACAAAGCCTTCATTAAATATGACAAGATACATGCTCACATTCATCAATGACTTTTCAAGGTACATCTGGGTGTTTTTTCTCAAAAATAAGCCTAAGGTCTTTGATCACTTTAAGGACTTTAAGGCACTTGTGGAGAAGTAGTCAGAATGTTCCATTAAAATCTTAAGGACTCGTAATGGAAAGGAGTATGTCAACAATAGGTTTGAGTATTTTTACACATCAGAGGGGATTCAGATGCAACACATAGTTCCATATAGTCCTCAACATAATGGTGTGACTGAATGTAAGAACCGTACCTTGAAGGAAATGGCAAATTACATGCTTCAATCAAAGTCTCTTGCTCCTCAATATTGGGCTGAAGTAATCAACTATGTGTGCTACATCCAGAATTGAGTTACACACAAAACATTGAAGGGAATCACTCTTTTGAATCTTGGGATGGTCATAAGCCCATAATAAATGACTTTTAAGTGTTTAGATCACTAGTAATGGCCCATATTCCCAAGAAGAAATGTAAGGCAATATACCCTCAAAGTCAGTCTTACATCTTTATGGGGTATGTAGAGGGTGTTAAGGGATATAGTCTTCTCCATCCTAAAACTCATGATTTTTTCATTGAAAGGAGTGTCAATTTTTTTAAGGGCCCACTTGAACATAATCTTGGCACTCCAAACTCTTCAAAATTCTCATTGGACATTGATTCCACTTCAGACAATGACATAAATCCACCTCAAGATCCTCTTGATGATGAAGATGACTCTTCTTATTATTCTTCTTCAAGTTCAAGTGATGAGATCAGTGATGAGGATTCTACTCCTCCATCTCACACTCACACTAAAAATGATGAGGACTCACCTCCTAATTATCCAATCTCATATAATTTTAGTCCTATTTGGGCTAGACAAACACTTCAAAGTGCTGGAGGATGGGTTAGAAATCCATCAAATATGATCATAGTTTTAGGAGACATCACATACCTACTTGTCCATTGCATCAAATCCACAAACCTTTCATGAGGCATCTAGCATTCCAAAATGAGATTCTGCCATGTAGGAAGAGTACAGTTCCCTAATCAAGAATAAAGCATGGGACTTGGTCCCTCTTCCTAAAGGAAAAAAATTGGTCTATTGTAAATGGGATTATCAGACTAAGTATGGTGCATATGGATCAGTCGATAAGTAAAAATCTCATCTAGTTGTAAAGGGGTTTTCTTAGGTGCTTGACATAGACTACACTGAGACATTTACTCCTGTAGCCAAGATGATGTCTATAAGACTCACTCTAGCCATTGTAGTTGCACATCGGTGGGATGTTCACCAAATAGATGTAAACGGTGTTTTTATACATGGTGACCTCAAAGAAAAGATATATATGGAGAAACCACAAGGCTTTGTGGAAGATACCTCCTTAGTCTACAAACTCAAAAAATCTATCTATGGAATCAAACAAGCCCATCAAGCATGGTACACCAAGATGGACTCTTTTATCCTCACAGTCAGGTTCAACAAATTCCACTCAGATCTAAATGTCTACATCTTATGGTAGGATGATTCTCTATTAATCCTAGTTCTCTATGTGGATGACTTACTAATTATAGGGAGCTCATGATCATCCATCTCAATAGTGAAAATTGCACTTTTAGATATATTTTAAATGACATACATGAGATTGTTGCACTACTTTCTCAAGATTAAAATCATTTAGTCAAATCTTGGGATAACTTTATCACAATCTAAGTATTCTTTTAATTTTCTTATGATTTTTAACATGGTTGACTATAATCCAGCTCCTACTCCCTTCTTATCTGGTGTGAAGCTTGAGGTTGATTGTCCTACACCACTCATTAATGCAACTCTATATCAGTCACTCATGGGTAGTCTTATCTATCTCACACACACTAGACCTGACATATCCTATGTAGTTAGATTGGTCTCCTAGTTTATACAGGAGCCACATGAGTTGTACTAGAAAGTAGCAAAGTGGATTCTTCACTACATTCAAGGTTTTCACGACTATGGGATACACTAAAGAGTAGGAATAGAGGTTGATTTGATTAGATACATAGATTTAGGTTGGGTTGGAGATATTCAGATTCAAAAGTCTACTTTAGGCTACAATTTCTCACTTAGTTTAGGTCCAATAAGTTGGTCAAGCAAGAAGTAGCATGCAATTGCTTTATCATCTACAGAGGTAGAATACAGAGGGGCTATCAATGCCACCACTGAGGCAATCTAGCTTTAGGGGATTCTCACTGAGGTTGGTGTCTAGTTTCATAAGCCAATAATCATCTACTATGACAACCAAAGCACTATCTAGATTTTTAAGAATTTGGTTCTCCATCAAAGGACCAAGCACATAGAGATTCAAATGCATTTCATCAGGGAGCTTATCAATAAGAAAGTCATTGATCTTTGATACTATCCAACATCAAAGAAAATTATAGATATTCTAACCAATCCATTCATAGAGAGTAAATTTGTTCATTTGTGAGCTCTCATTGGGGTTAGGGCTGCTCCACCTTCTTCTTCCTCCTATGGAGGTTTATCACTATGTACTTGGGTACCTCATTAGGATTTCAATGCTGAGAACCAATTTTCATCTCACCTAAGCTATGCTTAATGGGGGGTGTTAGTGTAATTCTTTTTCCCATTGGGTTTTGCCTACACGACCGTATGTCCATTCTATGTTATTTAAGCTTCCTTAGGTTAGTTATAAAGGGTCCATAGGTTAATTGTATTTTAATACAATTATTTAATTAGGAAAATTAGGGGCTTCCTCATGTTTCCCTAATTTTCTCTATATGTACTCCACTTTTCCTTTTTAGAAGGTTGATCAGTTAATGCAAACATTTTATTTTTCTTAGAATCATGTGTTTCTGGAGCTCTCACACTACCGCACAGTATTCAACATTGATTGCATGAAAATTTGTTCAGAGATCTTGGCATACTCTTTCAATTATATCCCAACAAGTAGGATCACACTATTGCATTGCTTTGACAAATGAGAAAACACCCTCAAATTTATTAGAGCCATTCAAATTTTTGAATTTACAATTTTGGTGGGAAAACTAAAATAAGATCTAGAGGCCAATCTATTAACATAAACACCTCCCTTAAGACCTCAACAAACCTTCAACATATTATAAAGCTTATAGAAATCCATAATTTATCATTATTTACAAAATTTACATTGTTTAATAATGTTCCTAATGTTTCAGTGAATTTCTTATTTATTATTGGAAAGAGGGAAAAGAAGAAACTAAGTACGGGTATGGATGAAAAATCTAATTGATAGTGCATGCATTGAAATTAGAAGATTATGAAGAGCTCCATTTTGGCTTGAGAGGATGACCTGTAGATAATAAAGTACTAAAGAAAACTTATTTTTTAGACAAATAGTTGAGTGGATTGCCTAGTGATAGCTAGATCATGAAAGTGAGAGCTTCCATAGGGGCTGTCAATCCACATGTTTTAAACAATTAAGTTTATAAATAGAATAGGAAAGTACTTGCATCATTGAATCAAAAGGTATTAAAATTGAATGCAAGAATGCTTGCTTAATAAATAGACTAAAAATGATTAAATTAGTGATAAACTAATTAATACTAGTGTTATATGGTTGTGGTATGCTTCAAAAAATTAGAAAGGGGTCTGTGAACAAATAGGAACACAAAAAATTAGGTTTGATTGGGTGTAGGTGGGGGAAATTAGCTTGCTAGTTTTCATTGTGACAATGACCATCAGTGGTTCAGCTGACCATCGATGATTAAGGTGACCATAATTGGTCAAGGTGACTGTTAGTGGTTAACCATCAACAATTGGATAGACCATCAGTGGTTGAGTCAACCATTGACAGTTACTATGTTTGAATCTAGGTTGGTAAAAAGGCTAATTGACAAGATCCAAAAGATGGATTCTAAGAGATAGGTAAGGCTTGGGTTGATTGAAAAATGGAAATAAACAAATTAATACTAATAAACAATTACTTATTTTACCATAAGTTGATTGGGTGGTTTATTGAGGTAGTTAACCTCTTGGTGGAATCTAGTTTAATTCTAACAGAGTAACGATACCTAAGAACTTGGCGGAGAGGTGGTGGAAAATTGACTCTATGATATGATTGTTGATGGTGATTGACCTACAAGAAATAAACTCCTAGATGTACAAAATCTCTTGATAATAATTGTAAATGGATTTCACCTCCTATCTCCTCTTTTCTTATAGGCACAAGCAATAGGTGGAAGTGAAGGTTCAACTGGGCTATCTAATTATAAATCATCCATGCAATGGCTCACAATAGGATTTAGATAACTTATATTTACAAAATCTAGGTGGGTATTTTGCATGCTTTTGGTTAAAGAGGTGGACCCTAACCATAGATGGTCAAGGTGACCATCGGTGGTTAACTTGATCATCACTAGTCAAGGGTAAAGGGTAAAAGTGGGTAAAGGTAACGCTAAGTCTGTTTAGTCAATTTTGACTACAAGTAAAATCAATTAGGGGTTAAAGGGTGGAATGGTACCAAGGGGGTATTAAGGTAGCCTAAGGGGTATTAAAATATTCAAAATCATGTTGTACAAATTTTTTATGTCTACATTTTTGCCCTTTTTGTTATGTAGCTTGACTCAATGAGCTGCAAAATAAAAATTGATGTTGGTCAAATGTCTACTAATTTCCCCAAGTATAGAAGGAGGTGTTCCTCCTCAAATTGAGAGGTGATGGGATAAATAAAAATTAGGTACAAGTTTGACATGGTTGGTGAAGGTGATGATGAGGGTAGACATCATTGGGAAATAAAGTGTGAACATACACACAAAGTGAGACAAAAGGTGTGATATCTAAGAACACACAAAGATAAGGTTGTCATGGTTGATAATAATAAAGGTTGGTCATAAGGAATAAGTGACTAATGTACCACATGATCATATTTAGGCATGGTGGTTGGGTATACTTGTTAATCTCCTAGACAAAGGTTAGTGTTTCTAGTGGGTATCCAAGGTAGGAAGTGCTCCCATGAAAAACACAAATAGGTCAAGTGTTGTGGGTATTTGAGGTAGGAAGTGCTCTTGAAAAAGACACAAGTGAGGTGGGTAAGTGTGAGGTGGTACAAATTCAAAAGGTGGTTAACATGGTAATGTTGTCACTATGGTCAAAGAACTAGGTAAAATGTAATGAAATTACTTAGATATTCACCTAGAATGATTTTATATTGCACATAATAAGCAAATATGAGAGATCACATAGCAATAATTGACAATAAAATAGATTAATTGATAATATAGCAAAGCCACTTTGAGGGGGCAACCTCTACATCAATGCACTAATAGTAGAATACTTAACATAATGAATAAAGATTAACCGCTAACTCCTATATATAGTCTACGTAGCCAAGGTTATTTCATAGGTTGACCTATCTAAGAACATAGAGAAATATAATAGGTAAATAAAAGAGGTATGTAAGCCAGAAGTTGGACACACATATCTTTAGACACACCAATGGTTAAGGGCATAACACGCTCCTCCCCTTCAAAAAACATTGTCCTCAATGTTATGGTAACTCTGGATGTTGATGTATAAATGCTTCATCCTCCCAAGTGGCATCTTCACATGGCAGATTCTTCTATTTGATTAGGTACTCTATAATTGCTTTGGAATGTAGTTGTTTGGTGCACCTTTGAATTATTACCTTAGGATCAAGAACAAATCTACCTTCCTCATCCAATTTTAGTAATTCTATTTGAATGGAAACTCTATGTCCAATGACTTTCTTTAGTCATGATACATGAAATAATGGATGTATGTGAGTAGATGAAGGAAACTCTAACTTGTAGGCCACATTGCCATTTTTTTGTAAGATCTGATAAAGCCCATAATTTTTAGGGGATAGCTTGTTATCCTTTTTTGTTTCTTAAATGAGATTTATTTGTATGGATATAAGCAAACAAAGACCTAATAACCAATGTCAAAATGCCTCTCACTTCTATGTTGATCTACCTATTGCTTCATGTGATTCTAGGCCATAGCTAAATTTTCATGCAAACTTACAAGGACCTCCTATTGATGGTGAATATGTTCTTCAATTGTATGAACCTTAGGATGGACCTTCAAGGTTGAAGTGATGGATGGAGGGTGGTATCCATATAATGACACAAAAGGAGACATTTTGGAATAATTATGAATAAAAGTATTATACCACCATTCAGCAAGTGGCAGCCAATGAACCCATTTATCCTGTTTATCAGAAACAAAACAATGGAGATATCCTTCCAGACATTTGTTGAATACCTTAATTTGTCCATCAGATTGAGGATGATAGGATGAACTATGAGCCAATTGGGTGCCCAAACATGTAAATAACTCAGTCCAAAAATTACTGGTAAAAATGGGATCTCTATTACTAACAATGATATTAGGGGTCCCATGTAATTTCTAAACTGTATTGAGAAAAGCAACAACTACTATACTAGCAACAAATGGCTGGGATAATGAACCAAAATGAGCATACTTATTGAGATGATCTACCACAACCATGATAACGTTTTGACCATTAGATCTTGGTAACCCTATAATGAAATCCATAGACACCTCTTCCCAATGCTGGCTAAGGATGGATAAAGGTTGTAAAAGACCTCAGGTTTTGATGGTTTCACCTTTGTTTTTTTGACAGATCATACATTTAGCCACATATTTCTGGACATCCCCTTGATACTTTCCAAAAAAAATCCTACTTGATTCTGTGATAGGTTTTCAAAAACCCTGAATGACCCCCAATTGGAGTTGCATGAATTTCTTGAAGGATTTTTTGTTTAATAAGAGAATTCTTACATAGGTACAATCTATCTTTATACCATAATGCATTACCTTTCCATGTGAATTTTTCAAATCCACCTAAACCTTGTTGAAGGTTTTGAATCAAATTATGGGCAACACTATCATGTTCCCATTCTAATCCTGCTTCCTCAAGGTTTTGAATCAAATTATGGGCAACACTATCATGTTCCCATTCTAATCCTGCTTCCTCTAGCCAATTTGCCTATAAAATGGTTATGGCACATAGAAATGCCTCAATTGATTCATATTTTCTAGATAGTGCATCTGTCACTACATTATCCTTTCCTTTTTTGTAGACTATTTCAAAATCATAGGCTAACATTTTAGTTACCCATTTATTTTATTATTCAGATGAAAACCTTTGTTCTAAAAAATATTTGAGACTATCATGATTAGTCTTACCTGAAAGTGATGACCCATCAAATAAGTTATCCATTGTTTGACTGCATGAAAAATGGCCATCATTTCCTTCTCATAGATGGGCTTGTGCTGATTTTTACCCTTTAGTTGACAACTTTCAAATGTAAGTGGTCTACCTTATTGCATGAGTACAACACCCATACCATACCTAGATACATCACATTCAACCACAAAAGTCTTAGAAAAATTAGGAGTGGCTAATACTAGAGTAGTGCACATAGCCAATTTCAATTGTTCAAATGCTTGGGTAGCTACATCAATCCAATAAAAGGAGTCTTTATTTAACAAAGAGGTGAGTGGGGCTGCAATACTACCATAATTTTTTACAAACCTACGATAGTAACCAGTAAGCCCCAAAAATCCCTAGAGTGGCTTGAGTGTCTTAGGAATTGGTTAGTCCACCATTGCTTGAAGTTTTTAGGATCCACTTTCACTCCTTCATAAGACACTAGATGACCCAAATATTCAACCTCACTATCCCCAAAAGTACATTTGTAAGGTTTGGCATATAATTGATTTTGCTCCAAAATGGAGAGTACTTGTTTCACATGTTGCAAATGGTCTTCCCAATTTTTACTATAAATGAGGATATCAACAAAGAATACCAAAACAATTTCCTCAAAAATGGCTTAAAAATAGTATTCATCAAACTTTGAAAAGTAAATGGTGTATTTGTTAGACCAAAAGGCATAACCAAAAAATCATAATGGCCCTCATGAGTCCTAAAAGTGGTTTTGGATATGTCTTCATCATAGATCTAGATTTGATGATACCCAAAATGTAGATCTAACTTGGTAAAATAAAGAGCACCATTCAATTCATCTAAAAAATCATCAATGATAAGAATCAAAAACTTATCTTTGATAGTGTACTTGTTGAGTTCTTTGTAGTCAAAGCACATCTTCTAGGTGTCATCTTTCTTTCTCACCATGACAACTAGTGAAGAGTATTCGCTTTGGCTATGGAAAATGATTATTGCATCCAACATCTCTTGTACCATCTTTTCAATTTCACTTTTTTGGGCATATGGATGTCTGTATGGCCTGATGTTAGGTGGTGTACTACTAGGAATAAGTGTGATAGCATGATCATGCATGTGGCTAGGTGGAAGTCCTTTTGGCATGTCTCCAAAAATAATAGAATGAGCATCAATTATTTATTGTAGATCAAGAGGTGGAGACGGCTGAGTTGGTTTTACTTCCATAAAAAACAAGTGAGCTACAAATCCCTTAACAACCTTACAGAGAATCTTTATCATTTGATGGGAGCTAATAAGTTGTGGAGATTTAACTTTTAATCCCCTTAGCTCAAATGTCCTTTCTTTAGAATGAAAATGCATGAATAATTCTTGAAAATTCATCTCAATAGTGCCCAAAGTGGTGAGCCACTAGACTCCCAGAACAATATTAGCTCCACTCATGGGAATAGAAAACATAGGAGAATCCAATAAGTAGTCTCCCATGGCCAACTTAATACTATGACATTTTCTTGAATAGCTAATAGTACCACCATATGTAATCATAACCTAAAATTCTTGAGCTAGATAAATGAAATAGTTCAAATGAGGAGCTAACTTATTGTGGATTAAGTTGTGTGTGCTCCCAAAATCAATCAAGATAGTGACCTTCTATTTCTTAAGGAAATACATAACCTTAAGAGTTTAGGGAGTAATAATACCTAAAATGGCATGATAAGAAATAGGAAGCTGAGAGTCTTCAAATTCCTCCTTAGGAACTTCTGCATCATCTTCATCATCATTAGCACCTTTAATGTAAAATATCTTTTTTTCAAAACAACAATGGTCTTTTCTCCATTTTATTTTAGAATCATAACACAACCCTTTGGCTTGCTTCTCCTCAATTTGTCATTATGTTAATCTAGTGGGATGTAGAAATGATGGTGCAGGAAAGTTTTGATCATGACTAGTAGTGAAAGTTTTCCTTTTGACCATTTCTTTTTCTTCTATCATGTGTGCCTTAGGGATAGATTATGCTACAGATGTTGGGTTAAACATTCAAAATTCAAATTGGATTCTATCTTTGAGGGCACCCAAAAATAGATCAGTCAAATTTTCCTCAGTGATATCTTCCACCTGTAAAGAGAGATTCTAAAACTGATGAATATAATCATTCACAGTTCTTGTTTGTCGTAGCTTGGCTAATTGGATAAAATAGTTCTTAGAGACATTATTATAATAATGAGTTGACAACTCCTCAGTGAAAATGGTCTAGGTAATTGGAGTACCATTTTTTTTTCTTTTGAGCACATAACCAGTGATACCAAATGAATTGCTCAGGTTCTAGATATAGGGATGCCACTATCACCCTTTAAGAACTAAGAGTTTGATGCGGCTCAAATAAGTTATTAATTTGGGTAATCCTTGTGAAAGGATCCTTACCATCAAACTTATGCATGTCCACCTTTGGCAACATCAATTTCATACCAACATGGGAGTTATTGAGAGGAGGATTTGAATGCTGAAGTGGAGGGTTATTAGGCTAAAACTAAGATGTAAGGGCAGCCAATTACATATTGATATGATATAATTCATTGTGAACCTCATTAATCTCTCTACACATCCCTAAAACATCAGCTTAGACTGCAACAAAGTCATCATGCCTCACCAAGTTCTTTATGTCTGCTTGAAGCTAAGAAATCACTGGATCTGAAGTTCCAGAATCCATGTCATTGGTAGGAGTCTTAGGAGTTTGTTTCCCTTTTTATTCCTTGAGTACTCAAACCTACCATATACAAACCATAGGAGGGTTTTGACCCCCAAAAAAGTGTACCAATAAATGGTACCATTGTGATCACCTTGTCAAGATAAATCTAATGACTACCTTTGCACACTAGGGTCAAAATTTTGGTACCAAAAAAGTATACCAATAGAATATACCATTATGATCATCTCGCTAAGATGAATCCAAAGATGAAAATTGTGTTAAAGGAAAAAAAATTCCCAAACTTTTTTAAAAAAATTATTTAAAAAAAAAGTGTTTTGAGCAATACTATGCTGACAAAAAAAATTAATTATTCCTAGATTGAAAGTTATGTTTTTTCACTGTCACTACTCCTAGAAGCCACACCTCACCAAATCCAAAAAAAATGCTGCAAGAAACTTACCCAAATTGAAGCTTTGATACCACTTGTAATGAAATTACTTAGATATTCACACAAAATGATTTTATATTACACAGAATAAATAAATATGAGAGATCAAACAATGATAATTAAAAGTAGAACAAAATACTAGATAATATAGCAAAGCCACTTCAAGGGGGAAACCTCCACATCAATGCACTAATAGCAAAATAATTAACATAATGAATAAAGACTAACCACTACCTCCTATATATAGTCTACTTAGCCAAGGTTATTCCATAGGCCAACCTATCTAAGAACATAGAGAAATGTAACAAGTAAATAAAATAGGTATGTAAGCCACAAGTCAGCCACACATATCCATAGACACACCAATGGTTAAGGGTGTAACACAAAACATGTCATAAAACACATGCTAGTTGGGCCATAATGGACCAACAATGAGGTGATGAGGTGGTCTGGGTGGGTGGAGAAGGTAATCTTCAAGGGTGGGTGAGAAATGGTTGGGCTTTGCTAAAAAGGGGGATTATTAAGGGAAATGTAATAAATTGATCATCCTAACCATTGACCATCAGGGTACTCAAGGGTGACCATCAATGGTCACCCTAACTATTAATGGTTAGGGTGTAAACCCAAAAAATCTATGGGGTAAAAGTGATTTTGAAATTAATTTTACTTGCATATTATTTAAGATTATTGACTTTGAGCTCTAGGTGATTCAGGAATTGAGTGGTAAAGGTGTTTGTTGAGGGTGTGCTTTTTGAGGTGGATGGTTAGCATTGAGTTGAGGTAGATGGTGGTGACCAGTTAGGATATAGGGAACATGTGAGAATGGGTGAGGACAAGTGGGTCTACAGGCAAATTTACAGTGGTGATCATGAAATGAGGTAGGGGGTATATTGATTTTGATAGATAGATTTTATTTTATGCATATGTATTGGGTTGGGAGGCTGAGGTAGGGTAAAATGGGTAGTTTTTTATAGGTATGCCCTAGGTAAGGTTTATGTGAAATTTGGGTAAGTGGATAGGTGAAAGTGGGAATTGATGGGTTGGGTAGGTAAGTTGGGTTGGTTGAGGGTAAAAAATTTATTTGATTTATATGCATTTTGGGTATGTTTTATGTGGGATAGGGTTTGGGTATTTTGGCCATAAAATACCCACAATGACCATTGATGGTTATTTCTAAGTATTAATGGTTGACACCCTAGATAATATGAGTACTCAACCATCGATAATCACCATGATAATCAATAGTTAATGAAGGTAGGGAAGCTTTTTATAAGTGTTGTAAAAGGTTAAATCAAGTGGAAAGCTTGTGTTTTAGGCTTAGGTTAGCAAGGTAGGTGCCAAGGGCAAGTGTAGTGGGTAGGGGTAGGATAGATAGGTTGGGTAAGGAAATATGTCAATTATGTGTGTAAAAGATAGGGTAGATGATAAGGTATTTATTAGGTATGGGGTTGGCTAGAGTGTCAAGATAGGTTGCTTTACAAGGTGAAAATGGTTGGGTGATTAAATTATGCTAATGAATTGGTGAAAGCTAGAGATAAAATTCAGATGCACAATCGAGTGTTGCATATATTTGTAGAGATATAGCATGGGATGACCCTAACTAACTGAACCCACATGAATGAGGTGGGGTTATGAGTGATGAGGCACTATCAACACATGCCTTGAGACATGTACATGGTTGTAGTGCTCATCAAGAGATAGGATATTACTATGAACTCCTTTTTGCTATTGACTGGGGAGATGACTATTCTATTTAAGGATGTTCATAGGATTACTCAACTTTCACTCCATAGTAATCTGATATACCACATAGAGTGAGAGGAGTGGGATGATCACGTTGAGTTATTATATGGAGATGTGATTGATTAGGTCTAATGGCATGTTAGGGTATTTAGTAGACAACATTATAGTAGAGGGCCCCTATAGAGAGGAGACTTATGACCATGCTTATGATTGTAGTGACATGCTTTGGGATTCCTGACTCGAGTATCAAGAGATTCCCTTATTTATTACAATGGGTACTAGTTGAGCTATTGCTAAGGCAAACTATATTTGGTTGGGTACTTATTTTTCTTATGTAGATATATAGAGAGTTGTGGGGTTTCATGGCCCATAGGAGGTATGACATCAATGTCAGTTTGGTTTTGCTTGCTGGGCCTACGAGCATAATCAGGTGTTAAGACTAGTGGGATTGTCTTGGGTAGTGTACACACAGATAGTATTCCACATTAACTTTATGTGGTAGAGGGGTGAATTTATTTCATTAGGTGCAAGAGGTGGTGCTTATGACATGGAGTGGTTCAAGGGTGCACTAGGTACACTAGTGATATGAGATATTACATGGAGGCCATACATCTAATTTCTAGTATGGCTAGGTTATAAGATATAGACACTCTCATTATAGATATTTAGATGGATATTCAACAAGTGAGATGGGGAGGTGGAGCTAATTCTATTTGATAGGGTACACTAATAGTTTGGTTTGGTATAGGGTATCCCAAGCCCATTCACTAGGTATAGGAGAGAGGATTTAGATATCTTATTGCTAGTGCCATAGCCTATTCCTACATTATTTGATGATGTATATGAGGAATTTCTAGTTAGTGATCTAATAAATGACTCCAAGTTTGTAGATGGGTACATGGTATGGTACCAGCCTATATATGCATCTATAGACATTAGTGGAGATGATGGAGGTGCAATGCTGATGGCTATGGATCTAGTTGGCCATGATGGACATGTAGGAGTGACTTTAGCCACTACATAGGTATAGTTAGATGTATTATAGGGATAAGTGACCACACTATAGGTCTAGATTGTCATATTATAGGGTTAGGTTACGACCTTACAGGGTCAACTTGCTACTATCACAGGTGAGAGGGATCAAGCCAAAACCTCTCTAGGCTTGGTGACTCAAGAGAGGGACTCTCTAAGGTAGAGAAGAGGAGGAGGAGTTGTAGGATAAGTAGTGCCACCATTATTTACCCCTACTGTATAATACCTAGCTATAGTGGAGGAGATATGGTACTATGAGGCTATTATTATAGCATAATGTCTAAATGAGCTCTGATGGGGTGAGTATAAGACTAGACTAGTAGGTGGAGCCATTTTAGTGACACCAAGGTAGTGGGAAACATATGTATCTAGTCAAATAGGGACAACTGGGGGATTTACATGCATAGTAGGTGGGTAGTTACTCAGATCCAATGGTGCTCTAGGAAGTAGTGGTGCCCCTAGGGTAAAGACATAGCTAGATATGTATATGACTTTTGTATATCATTTTGATTCTAACCTGTGAGCTGATGTGGTGAGATGTATATTTTTTAGAGAGAGTCTATCTATCTACATGTACACATTGTTATGCTATTTGACTCATGAGATTATATATATGATCATTATTTATGCTTATGTTCATGGTTTATGGTTTATGGTTAATGCTTATGATTTGATTTTTATATGTGATCATGGATTATGCTTAAGTTATGGATGCTTAACTTACACATGAGATGGTTTGGATTTATGGTTATGCTTATGACATGCTAAATCTTAATGCATATATATTGTATTAGTAGATTTTAGACATGTGGTATAAAATGGTTGATTGTTTAAATTCTCATGGATGTTATGGTGCTATGGTTATGCTATGTTGTTAATTTGGCTTAAGGTGAAACATCAGAGGTAAATGAATTAACAACACTATACAAGAGACTAAAGAATATAATCAAGAGATAATCATCATAATGAAAATATAAACTAGTCATGATAGGGTAAGAAGAGGGCATGATGCTTCTCTATTGATAAGAACTAAAACAAATCTAAAGGCAAACTGGCTTAATGAACACAAGCCCTTTTAATGCTTTGCATTAGCATTCATTGGTTGGTTAAAAGGTGCCTTCACCACATAATGTCGAGTAAGCTCAAGAATCCCTTATATATATTTTGAAGGGGAGATGGGTGAAAATGGAACCCTATTACGAGACTAGCATGCCTCTTTTGTAGGTGTCCAAAAAAACCAAGGTAAACAAGCCTATGCCAAAGTGTGTAGATTGATTGATGTAGGAAGTTCACTTGTGAGGGCTGATTGTGGATTTCACATTATTATTCTATATTTGAGAGCTAATTATGGATTTTAAAATTAGTTTGTTTTTATTATTATTTTGATAATGGGTCCTTTACTAATTTTTGTATATAGGAAGATGATCGATGTGAGAAACTTCCAAGAAATTGCTACGATTTTTGACAAATGATTACTCAGCCATCCTTCAAGGGAGTGGTCTAAGTTTATGTGCTTTGCTTAATGATTTTTATATTTGTCCTTCAAGGGAGTAATCCACCTTATGCTTTGGTAATTCCAAATAAATTTTAATAGTTGTCCTTTAAGGGAACAGTCTGTGGATGCTAGGAATGACCCATGATTGCTAGTGATAGAAATTTTGTTATTTTACTTTTGATCTTGCTTGACATGTGATTTCTTAGGTTGGCTTAGTGGTTCACCTTTATGAAGGCAAACATAAAAGCACATGAAGGTTGACTAGGTTTGAAGAGGTTTAGGTGACAATGATCATGGGAATCCATCCTATGAAAGTGTGTAAATTACCATGAGAACCATGCCATGGGTAGAGCTATGATACCCAATATTTAAGATAAGGACATACTAGTGACTGCTAATCATAGGATTTTATTATAATTATTTTCCCCTAAAATAGGGAGATAGAATGTGTGTGGATAGCAAGGGATGAGCTTAAGTAAGATAAAAGGTGAATGCAATCCTTATCAAAAAAATAATGAATGCATATGTAAAGCATTAAGAGTCTCAAGTTATAGGTGGCCTTTGAGAGAAGACAATCAATAAAATCTTCATCTATACTTATGGGTTATGATATAAGGTCTATTCCAATTGAAAATAAACTTACCTCACTTGCTTTTCTCCATATTAGTGACATATTGGTTTTCCTTTAGGATGAGATCTTTAATATCAAATTCTTGTACTTTAAAGTGCTTGTTATAGGCATGCTTGATGTATTTTTGATAGACATGAAGATGGGTAAGGGTTGTTAAATGATGTTGATCAAGTAGCTTGAGTTGGGCTAAATAGTGCTGACGATAATAATCTTCCAAAATAAGCTCTTGCAAAGATATGCAAAGAGAGGGGATTTGGACTTCAAGAGGAAAGATGGCCTCTGCTCCAAACATAAGGGAAAATGGGGTGGAACCTATGGGGGTTCTAATGCTAGTATTATATGCCCATAAGGTGAAGGGAATGTGCAGATGCCAATCTTGACTAGATGCATTGACCATTTTAGTTAGCATGTTATTAAGAGTTTTGTTAGAGGCTTCTATCTATCCATTAGCTTGAGGGCAATAGGGCGAGGAGAAACATAAATTAATGATAAATGCATCACATAGACCTTGTAATTGATTATTCTTGAAGGATTTACCATTTTTGATGATAATATTTTGAAGAACATCGAAGTGGTAGATGATGTGATGGTTGATAAAGTTGACAATCTTTTCCACTTTGGTCGAGACTAGAGGAATAACCTCTACCCACTTGGTAAAATACTTGGTCATAGTAATGATATAATGGCATTTATATAAGGAATGGGGATTACTTTCCATAATAAGGTCAAGACCCCATTATTAAAAGGGCCATAAATTGGTAGAAATTTGAAGACTATAGATAGGTACATGATGCAAATGATCATGTTGTTGACACTTGACACACTTTTTTACATAATCACAATAGTCTAGGTTAAGGGTAGGGAAATAATAACTAAGGAAAATTATACTCTTAGCCACAATGAGGCCACTAAAGTGTCCCACATAGATTCCATCATGTGTTTCCTTGATAGCATGAGAGGCTTCTTAACTATGCAGACAACGGAGGAGAAGACCATTGAAACCACATTTATAAAGAGTTCCCCCCATAATGGTATAGCAAGAGATGTTATGGATAAATTCTCTTCAAGCATTCTTAAAGAGTCTAAAAATAACTATACCAAGGTTAAGGTAATCAAAGGTTTGTTGATACCAAAGGTTAGGTTGGTTTTCTTCCACATTAAAAATGGTGGGAGAATCTAGTTTAACCTAGGAAGGTTGGTTAAGTCTATGGATAATGAAAAATAACTTAGAGTTCAAGGGTGTAGATGGGATTTGAGAGGCAAGGGAAGCCATGGTGTCAATGTACTTTTTGGTAGATTATGGGGTTGACTGGATGTGATAGTGTTTGAATAATGTTAGGAGTTCATCAACTAGTTGCCTGTACTGATATAAAAAATCATTATTACACTAGTAAGAGCCTTTGATTTGATTGACAACAAGCTAAGAATCACCAAAGATATTGATTATTTTGACTCCTAGGGATAAGGAAATTTTAAGTCCTATCACTAGGGCTTCATACTTAGCCATGTTGTTGGTACATTCAAAATCAAGATTAAAGGACAAAGGTATAGGTTCACCATCAAAGTGGATAAGGATGATGCCTGCTCCCCCATCATATTGACAATTTGATCCATCAAAGAAAATTGTGACTTGATAGGTGAAATCCACTTGAGAGAGGGTCATGATGGACTCATCAGGGAACTCATGAGGAGGAGGTTGGTTATCTGCTAAAGGTGCTTCAACCAATTGATTGATAATGACTTGCCCCATAATTAACTTTTGCTAAAGCAACTCAAGGTCAAACTCTACTAAGAGCATGATCCACTTAGCCATACGCTAGTTTTGGTATGGCTTGGAGTGCATGTACTTGAGTAGGTTAGTGTTGGTTATGACATAGGTTTTATGGTTAAGAAGCTAATGGTGAAGTTTGGTAGCCATAAATATTAAAGCTAAGCAAAGTTTCTCAGTATGGGTATACCTAGTCTCATACTCTATAAGTGTGTGACTAATGTAGTATATGTATTTCTCTTTGTGTTGTTCATCTCAACGAGCCACCATTACCCCTAGGGAATGGTCGGTGGAAAAAATATATAGGTAAAAAGGTTGGTTATCCTTTGGAGGGGTAAGGATAGGTGGAGATAAAGGGTACTCTTTGAGTGAATCAAAGGTCTTTTAGAAGCCACTATTCCACTTAAAAGATACATCCTTATTTAGAAGGCGGTGGACAGGTTGGCATCAATCTGAAAGATAGGAAATAAATGATGAATAGATTATAACTTCCCCTACAAGCTATGAAGTTGCTTATGTTGGAAATATTGTCATTGATGTCAAAGGTTTAGTATTATTGGTGATAAAGGCCCCATTACATTTAATGTTATTTATCTTGGCTAATATGAGTTAATATTTATTTAATATTAACAAATATATTTTTGGTTGCATATGAGACAAAATAAGGGCCCATGGAGAAGTCAAAGAGTGATAGGATAAAGACAAAAGAAGGATGGGATGCATTTTCCCATGAAGAGTCATCTTGGGGAATACCAAGAGTCACCAAGTGAAGACAAAAGAGTAAAGGGCGAATTTCTCATGAAGGGACACTTTAAGGAATACGAAAAGTCACCAAAGATAAGGACAAAAGTGGGAAAGACGTTTCTGGTCATGAAAGGTCACCAAATGACTTTTCAAATGCTTGGATATGAAGGGTCATCCAAGATTGGTACCATTTTCTATGAGGATTGAAAGGTCACAAAGGGGGAAGGCCAAAGGTCATTTGGAAAGCTATAAATAAAGGCTTGAGTAGCCATTTGTAATGTGGAAGTGAGAGGTTGATTTGATATTGTAATATCTAGCTTAGAAGAGCAATTGTGAGAGATGAAGATGATTTGTATTTGTTATATCTAGCTTAGAAGATCAAAGGTGAGAGAGAGAGGAAGGAGATGTTGTATTGATCTATCATTTATTGAGATAGCAACATTGAGAGATAGGTGTGTGGTATACACAAAGGGGTTGGTGCTCTTGTGGGTTGGTGCTCATGAATTGTTGTTGAGTTGGTGCTTGGCAAAGGGGTTGGTGCTCACAAATTGTTGCTGAGTTGGTGCTTGGCAAAGGGGTTGGTGCTTCTGTGGGTTGGTACTCACAAATAGGTGCTGGGTTGGTGATCGGCAAAGGGGTTTGAAGCTCCTATGGGTTGGTACTCACAAATTTTAGCTGAGGTTTGTACTTGGCAAAGGGGTATGGTGCTCATGTGGGGTTATTCTCATGAATATATTTGAGATTGATTCTCTGTGGTTTTTCCCACATTGGGTTTCCACGTTATATCTGATGTCTCTCTCTGTCTTGTGTGATGTTTATTGTTTAAGTTTTATTGCATATCTTGAATGATTGATTAAGTGGAATTTGGTTAAAAAATATATTTATAAGATATATAATATACTAATTCACCCCCCCCCCCTCTCAGTATATTCTGTGCTTAACAATTGGTATTAGAGCAGGTTCCTTCAGAAAGGGTTTAATAGCTTGAAGGTAGATCAAAGGAAAAGCACAAATGGCCAAGTAGCTAAAGAATGAGAATCAAGAATTGAAATCTATGGTTGAATCTCTTAAGGAAAAGGTGTGTATATTGGATTCAAAGTTGGCTATAGAATTAAAAGAAAATAAGATATTTATTCAGGATCTTAAGAATCAGTTAGAGGTTGCAACTTCAATTTTAACATCAAAAGAAGAAGAGTGTAATCATTTGAAGGATGAGTTAGGTTATTTAAAGGATAATCATGAGAAGCTTATAATCAAGGTTGAGAAAGATCATGAAATATCAATCCAAGGAAAGAAGGATGCAGGTTTTGCAGGCAAATCAAAGAAGCCAATCAGGCAGCCCAATGCTTTCAAGTTTTCAAATTCTTTTCATGGCCGTTGTTTTTTTTGTCATCATGTTGGTCATAGGACAAGAGATTGTATGAGGTGAAGCAATCAGTCAAAGGGAGATCTCAGTCACATTCAAGAAAAAGGTATGAGAAATATTGTTTGCTTTTGTTGTCATGAGGTTAGACATATTGCTAGATTATGCTAAAATAAAGTAAAGAGATATTCAAAGTATGTCAAAGGCTACAGAGACCCTAGAAAATATGAGAAAAGACAAATTTAGGTTTGGAGACCTAAAATAGTAAAGGTTGATCAAGTTGAGTTTAAGAATGAAAATGAATTACTTGCTATTGTAGATAAAGAATTAGATAAGAAGGATTGTGCAGAATTTCTTGTTATATTTGAGCATGAGCTTTGTCAAGATAAGATAGTTGCAAAAGTTGAGAAAAATAAAAACATCATAAATGATAAGGTACATAAGTCAAAAAGGTTAGACAAGCTTAAATGGATTCTAAAAGAAAAACACAAGAAGATCAAGGAAGAAATAGAGGAGATGTGGGAATCTCTTGAGATTTATTTCTAGAACCCTATTGTGTGGGGTGTCTCTTCTAGGCTTCAAGGAGACACTTTTAAAAATTGAAGCATGGTGGATGCTATTGGGTCTTGGTTATGTTGCATGACAAGAAGGTGATTTGGCAAATTAATTTGTATATCTTTTGAGGGAATATTTTTTTGAATAAAATTTTGCATCAGTATTATGGTTTGAGGCTATTAGAATGATTCTTGCATATGCAATGTTTCAAATGATTATGGTCATAATAAATTGGAATGTTGAAAAAGAGCTAACAATTTCAGAAAGAAGGAAAAGAATACTCATGCAGATTCAATGAAGAAGGATCAGAGTTTCAAAGTTCCATTCATCAGGAAGAAGGTTTAGACATGTTCATGGCAGAAGAAACAACCTAAAGATTCAATGTTGGTGCAAATAGCTTTGCATGTAAGAAATAAAGATCAGCCATGGTTCATTGATAGTGGATGTTTCAGGCATATGAAAAGAGAAGAGTAAAGAAGATCAATGGTGGTACAGTGAGATTCAAAGATAAAACCACTGCTAGGATAGCCAGAAAAGGTACTTTATTTTTGGATAATGGTAGAACCAAGACTAAGAATGTTTTATAAGCATAATCTATTGAGTGTAAGGCAAATATGTGATCAAGGATACACCTTAATGTTTCATGTGGAAGGTTTTGAGATTAGAAGGAAATATTCAAATTAGTTGATTGTAGATTCTCAAAGGACAAGCAAAGATTTGTATGCATTATCAGATATCTTCTCAAAGATCGACGAGAGGAGTTGGGAGTAATTTATTTTACTTCCTACCATTGATGTTCAGCATCAAGTGAGGGGGAGCTAAGTGTTAGCTCCAGGTAGGCCCTTTGCCACTGATGTCAAAAGGGGAGAATAATAGGTATAGGTACAGGTGTAGAAAATAGGTATAGGGAATAGGTACAAGTTGCTACAATAAGGGGGAGTTACTGTATGTTTTTAGATGATGATATGTGTAAGTGATAGGATATGGCAGTTTCAGGAGTGAGGTTGCCATCAATGACAAAGGGGGAGATTTTTCAAAATATTGTCATTGATGTCAAAGGTTTAGTATAATTGGTGATAAAGGCCCCATTGCATTTAATGTTATTTATCTTGGCTAATATGAGTTAATATTTATTTAATATTAATGAATATATTTTTGGTTGCATATGAGACAAAATAAGGGCCCATGGAGAAGTCGAAGAGTCACGGGATAAAGACAAAAAAGGATGGGATGCATTTTCCCATGAAGAGTCATCTTAGGGAATACCAAGAGTCACCAAGTGAAGACAAAAGAGTAGAGGGCGAATTTCTCATGAAGGGACACTTTAAGGAATACGAAAAGTCACCAAAGATAAGGACAAAAGTGGGAAAGATGTTCTTGGTCATGAAGGGTCACCACATGACTTTTCAAATGCTTGGATATGAAGGGTCATCCAAGATTGGCACCATTTTATATGAGGATTGAAAGGTCACAAAGGGGGAAGGCCAAAGGTCATTTGGAAAGCTATAAATAAAGGCTTGAGTAGCCATTTGTAATGTGAAAGTGAGAGGTTGATTTGATATTGTAATATCTAGCTTAGAAGAGCAATTGTGAGAGATGAAGATGATTTGTATTTGTTATATCTAGCTTAGAAGAGGAAAGGTGAGAGAGAGAGGAAGGAGATGTTGTATTGATCTATCATTTGTTGAGATAACAACATTGAGAGATAGGTGTGTGGTATACACAAAGGGGTTGGTGCTCCTGTGGGTTGGTGCTCATGAATTGTTGCTGAGTTGGTGCTTGGCAAAGGGGTTGGTGCTCTTATGGGTTGGTGTTCATGAATTGTTGCTAAGTTGGTGCTTGGCAAAGGGGTTGGTGCTCCTGTGGGTTGGTACTCACAAATAGGTGCTGGGTTGGTGCTTGGCAAAGGGGTTTGAAGCTCTTATGGGTTGGTACTCACAAATTTTAGCTGAGGTTTGTACTTGGCAAAGGGGTATGGTGCTCCTGTGGGGTTGTTCTCATGAGTATATTTGAGATTGATTCTCTATGGTTTTTCCCACATTGGGTTTCCATGTTATATCTGGTGTCTCTCTCTATCTTGTGTGATGTTTATTGTTTAATTTTTATTGCATATCTTGAATGATTGATTAAGTGGAATTTGGTTAAAGGAAAGATTTATAAGATATATAATATACTGATTCACCCCCCCTCTCAGTATATTTTGTGCTTAACAACTTAAGGTTGATGGGAGGAAGCATGTCAAAGATGGATTTGATTTTGGTAAGATTGACTTCAATTCCATGAAAGGAGATAATAAAACCAAGAAGATTTCTTGACAAGACCCCAAAAATGCACTTCTTGTGGTTAAGACATACATGATAATGGATAAGTCATTTAAAGATGATCTTAAGAATGGCTAAGTGATCTTTTTAGAGCTTGGATTTTTTGAGAAGCTCATCCACATAGTCCTATACAATCTTATGGATAAGGTCATGTTAAATATAAATCATGGCACATTGGTATGTTGCACCAACATTCTTTAACCCAAAAGGCATGACTCTATAGCAAAAGGTTCCCTAAGAGGTAGTAAAGGTAGTCTTATGCTAATATTTTGGTGCAATTAGGATCTGATTGTAACCCAAGAACTCATCCATGAGATATAAAATCTCATGGTTGGATATAAGATCAATAAGCTAGTCGATGCTAAGTAGAGGGAATTCATCTTTGGGGTAGATGAGGTTGAGGTTACAAAAGTCCACACAAATGCATAGTCCCCTTATGGCTTTGGTGATAGGTACAACATTCAAGACCCATTAGGGGTAATTAATGGGTTGAATGAAGTTGGTAGAGAGAATATGTTGAAGCTCTTCTTTGATGATAAGGGTTATGTGAAGATGCATGCATTGGAGATTTTTCTTGATAGGATTGGCATCATGGTGAGTGACTATGTTATGGGTAATAATAGTAGGGTCAATTCTAGGCATATCATTGTAAGACCAAGACAAGGCTATGTTGTGGTCTTGGAGGAAAGAGGAGAAGTCCCAAAGTTCCTCAACATTCAATGATTGGTTAATTTTGAAAATATAGGGATTATCTAAAATTCCCAAGTTTATATCCATAGTGGATTCATTCAACATGGTTAAGGAATCGAGAGAAAGGGATTTTTGGATTAAAGAATCCAGGGCACTAAGGTAGAAGAGAATATAATCATCATCTTGACATTGAATAGTATTAATGGTAGAAGAGTCTTATCTTATCATCTTAAGATGGGTCAAAGGATGTTATGCTTACCCCCTCCTTATGATAAGTTAGGGGTCCAAGGTTAATCATGTTGACCAAAAAAAATGTTAGGTGGGATGATGTTATTATCCTCGCATGCAAGTGGAGGTGAGGTCGGTGAGGAGGGGATATCCTTCTAAAAAATGGTAATGGCAAGTTATTTGGCTTTCTTTTTATTAGGTAAGATAAAACTAAGTCCATGATTTTTATGTGGCTTCTAATTTTTGATGGTGACCAATTCATGTGGGTCATACTCATATCGCCTAAGATTGAAGCCTTTTAAAGTACACCGATGAAGGTATATCTTGGTAAAGTTTAGTTTATCTAGATAAGAGAAATTGATGGTGAATGGTCAAGGTGGAAGAGAGGTGGTAGAAGTATCGAGGGATTTTTTGAGTCCCCCAAAGAAAAAATGAGTCTAACAGTGGGGAGGTCAAAAGGGAATGATAGTTCAAACATTGGGGTCATATCCTAGTTGGCTGGTAAGTTTCCTGTACTCATGAGGAGTAGGGAAAACATCAAGTGCTAAAAGGTAATACTCTCTTAATGAAATTTTATGGAACATGGATTCCAAAGTGTCTATGGTGGGGATTTGGTGTAAAGGTATCAAGGAAATAGTTGATGCCTCATCAGTGGAAAGAGGTATAATATCCACTTTGAGGGTTGAATGTTGGGTTTTAGCTACCAAGGGTGTGTTAGATGGGGTTATGAGGACATAATTGGGGCAATAGGTCATGTTGTATGTTGAGAAAGAACTTGGGTCATCTTAGGTGGTGATAACTTGGCCTTCATGTTCAAACTTAATGCAATGGTGGAGGGTAGAGGGAATGCAACGCATAGAGTGAATCCAAGGTCATCCCCATAATATATTATATTTGAGTTTACCTTCTACAACATAAAAAAATTTAGGAAGCGTGTGAGGTCCTACATAGATATTAAGGATGATAGTTCCCAAGGTAATGGCCATGGTATCATTGAAACAATGAAAGATGGCTGAAGATTTAGACATGACATTGTTTGACAAGTTGAGTTGGTTGTAGGCATGAGAGGAGATAAAGTTAATGATAACTCCTCCATCAATCATGAACTATTTGATGTGGGTTTGGTTGATGTAGGTAGTGATAAAGAGAGGAGGACCTAGGTCCTCAGGATGGATGGAGGGTATTTCTAAATCCTTAAAGGTAACAAGGTTAGAAATTTGTAGGGCACCGATAAAGGTGGATAGAGGTTGGGGGTCCTCAAGTTAGACCTCAATGGATTATAAATCCTCTATTAGTTCTTGGTGGTGATGGGGAGAGGTAGAGATTAACTCTTACAAACTCATCTTCATTAGGGTCTGATGTAGTTGATTGAGAATAACTCTCCTAATGGATTCTAAGGGGTTAGATTGGGAGGCACCTAAGATAATCACCTTGGGTTTGGTTGAATATGGAGATGGTTAGGTGTAGGTTGGTTGGGAGTTTGAGGAGGGGTATGTCTAAGGAATGGATACCTTATCCTTCCCCTTATCCTTCTACTAGGGTTTAATTTAAGAGGCATTGACCAAAACCCCCTAAGTTTTCTTAAGTGAATTGGATTCACTCTGTTAATGAATTTGAGTACATAAAGCATGTGTAAAATTACCATTTTTTTTCTAGTGGTGTCAACACTAAAGCCTAAAAGGGTTAGGATGACATTCCACTCTTGAGCATCATTATGTTGTTGAGATTTAGTATGTTATCAGGTGGTAACACTGTTATCACATGAAAACATGGTACTGCACAAAAATATGGTGCCATGCAATAGAATAATGTCATGTGACAATATGCTATCATGTGACATGACAACAACATTATGCTATTACATGGAACCATGATGTTGCATGGCACCATGTTGTCACGCACCAATAGTGTTATTACCCAATGTCATGGTGTTGTATGGCACCATGTTATTGCCCATCCCTAGTGATGCCAATTGATTACTTTGATTCCCCATTTTGATTATAACTAACATTAGAGCAACCTCATTTAACACTTTGCTTAAACCTTTTCTCATCCTACTAGCTTCTACCTTAACCTTCTTGCTTCCAACTCAACCTACCTAATTCCACTTACTTGCTTCCAATGGCTTCCATATCCATGAAAACATATAGTCAACTAGGGGGCATCTAGAACTATGTTTTCAAAAATCTTTTGTGTCTATATTTCCTCTTCATGTTGGATGAGCTTGGATCCTTTGTTGAGTGAATCTGTCAATGCTAGCTTAGAGGCCTGGTGTAGATGTTGCAATATGATATGGCTATCAACAAAAACCTATTGTAATCTCTAATTGGGTGTTTTAATCATAGCGAGAGTCATTTCTACATCTGGTTTAACAATAAAAACATATCCTTTGGCACCTCTCCATTAGATATCCATAATTTAATAGGTCTTCCACATTGTAATACAAGTCTTGTTAGCACCAAGTTTATGTTATCTGATTATGATAAAAATTATTTGGAGTCGATCTACAAAGTGTCCATTTATTAATGAAATTGAAATTTCTTAATTATACTTGAATCATTTATTATAAATAGTTTGTTATCCTAATTCAATTACATGTTTTAGTTCTATTTTCATTATAGCTAGTTGAAATTGAAGGGGGATCCTCATAGAAAATATCACCAATCCATTTCTCAAATCTATTATCCATTTATTTCAAGAAATAATTATGTTGTAGGGAAGACCATCAGACATTCCCTTCTAGGCTATTTACTATATTCTTTTTTCTCTCTCGGGTGTTGTTTATGACTGGGGCACTATTATTTCTAGCAAGATTAGGGAATAATTGAGTTTTGATTTATTAAAGGACACTTGCACAATTTCCTCTTCTAACTACATTTTGGCCTTGTACTTCAAGGCCTTATATGAAATCCAAAATACTGCTATTCCCACTACCCTTCATCTAAAAATGAAAACTAATGCATTATATCTTAAATAATAGGAGGTAAGTTTAGTTTTCCCAAGTCTCATTTTTTGCTTTATATATATATATATATATATATATATATATATTTCAAATTTTAATAATTTTTAATCTATTGTTTGTTACAGGTTAGAGTGCATGTCTATGACACAAGAAAATAGGTTACAAGTAGATATCAACATTCTCTAGAGGCCTTCGATGATACCCAGTCTATAGAGTCTTCCTTCAATTCCTTTTTAATTGAAAAACACCCAATAACTGATTCTATTTCATCTTCACCTCTAGGTTCCCCCAAATTTCCTTTAACGTCTTTTTATTATTTTATTAAATGGAAAAAAATTATATTCATATTGGTTTTTTTTTTATTTGACTCTCATATCGTTGTTGTTGAGGATTCTTCCACACAACACCATCAATGTTTGCCATTACAACTTTATTTTTAATTTGAAGTTTGTTAGAACTTTCTAGTTAATTAACTATATAAATTACTCATTTTGTAACTACTTTTGAAACCACCAATGTCTCTCCCATAAGCACATTGAGACAACAAGAGCCAACTACTAGAAGGATGCTATGAAGGGAAGAGTTAACTATGAAAAGGACAATCAAAATGGATGATGTAGTCACCCCTCTAGGTAATAACATTAATAGATTCAATTTGAATTTGCTTTGATTTTATGTTTTTGAATTTACCATTTTTTAATAAATAATTTTTTTTAATCCACCAAACATATGTTAGGATACCTCAGAGTATGCCACCACCCATATATATTTAGAGAAGAGGGAAGAACATCTCCTTCCCTACACAAAGTCGAGGCACATTATAGATTTTTAATTTCCTAAATTTCTCTGTTGGTAGCCTTTCAAAAGTAGATGGTCTTACATGTTTGCAATAGATTGATCTAGATGAGGAGTTTCTTGGCATTGAAAGAAAACCCCTAGATGTTGGTGGATTCAATCCACATCAATTTATTCAAGTTCTTAATGTGCCCTCATAAGATCTTACTGTGGCTCCCTCTTCCCCAGTTAGCTCTTCCCCACCCCACACATATAAATGTTTCTAAGGATTCCCTTATTAGTTTTTCATTGAACAATCTAGTTTCAAAAATTTGCTTGTAAATTTGAAGGATGGTGTTATTGGTGAATTTAATGATTTAAAAAAATGGGAAATAAGGTCAAAATCCCTTATCAAATAAATCAATACCCATTATCATAACCACTCTCAAAGAGTGAATTTTTTTCTCTTGTTCAAAATGAACCCTTAAAGATTGACACTTTGTTCTAGAAAGCACAATCTATATTTCTATATTGATCTATATGGACAATGTTTATAATGATAGGATTTTAGATATTATGATAAACAAGTTAGATAATTTAAATGGAAAATCCCAAGCATATTTCAATAAATGGGATAAATGTATCAACCTTGTTACCATTGCCCAAGTAGGGAAGGATAAAGTGGTAGTAAGTTTTATTTATCTGTAACATGTATTTTGATACTTATAATACCTTTGTATATGCTTGACACATCTGTTATTTGTTGTTTGTAGGAAAAATATGAAAATTTGAAGAAATAAGCACAACTTATTAATGTTCATTTGTAAAACACCCGCAAAAGTATCTTCTCAACAATTACATTAAAGGAAAAGTTGGTTTTATTAAATAAACAGAACAAGACATTGAAGAAGATACTTAAAGAGCATGGTATGGATCCCAGCATTTTATTGAATCAAAAAATAGATTTGGATCCTACAATTCTTTCAATAGGAGATGTAGCAAATGAGGAGAGGGTGATTATTGCACAAATGAATTTTATTACAGAGGATCTTTATAAGGAGGGAGTGATAATGGAGGATTCACATGAAAGTCTAGACAGAGGGGTTTCCATGGGTGGAGATGGCAATCATCTATGGGGAGGAGAGTCTCAACCACAAAAATGATGATTTGCCTAAGTTTATATTGTTGACAATGATAGTTTATATTGTTTAAAATAGTTTCTATCATGTTTATTTGAAAAATACTTGCTTTATTAAATGATATTTTATAATTGTTCCAAATACTCTTAGCTATATATATATATATATATATATATATATATATATATATATAATGTAGTAGTCAAGTTTATATATTCTATGAAGAAAAAGCAGAGTAAATATTCTATGGATGGTTTTAATGTTCTAGTTGTTGAAATATACTAGTGGTCAAGTTTAATGTTCTATGGATGTTATGGTTTTATGGTTTGTATTAATGGATATAATGTTCTAGTAGTTGTAGCCTTAACTACACTGTTTATATAATATATGAAAAAAAAGCGGAGTAAATATTTTATGGATGGTTTTAATGTTCTAGTAGTTGAAATATACTAGTGGTCAAGTTTAATGTTCTATGGATGTTATGGTTTTATGGTTTGAATCAATGGATATAATGTTATAGTAATTTTAGCCTTGAATGCATTATTAAACTAATCTAGTAGTTATAGCATTGAGTGCATTGTTAGTGTTATAGTGTTCTAATAGTTGTAGCATTGAATGCATTGTTAAATTGTTATAGTAGTTGTAGCATGAAATGCATTGATTGATTTTTAAATATGTGAACTATAGGTAAAATATTTCTAGTAGCTGTAGTATTTGAATATTATAATTGTAGATTAAATATTCTATGGAATTATATTGTTCTAGTTGTACTATTGAATGCATTATTAGTGTTATATTGTTTTAGTAGTTGTAGATTTAAATGCATTGTTACACTGTTAGTGTTCTAGTAGTTGTAGCATTTAATTTATTGATTGTAGCTATATATTTGTGTAATAGTACTAATTTAAATATGAAATCAAATAATGGTGTACCATGCATGTCTAGACATAAGACTTATATGCTTCAATGAATGTTATAAGGAAAATTTAAATGCTTTGTATGATGTTAATGAAAATTATGATTACTACTCGATGAATGAGATGAATTGCAAAGATAAAATACTATTTGAAATACAAATTTTTTTAATAGAACAAAAAATATTAAATATGATATATTGAATAAGATTCATGATTGTAACATCTAGGTAATAGATTATAGAATTTAATGTATTTGAATAAGATTGAATAAGAAATATTTTAGAAAATAGTAATTGATATACTTATCAAACTACAAGCCAGGCAGTGGAAACAATCCTTGAGAAGCTTGCTCATCGTGAGATTGATTTGTAGCTATCATGGTAGTGTCATATTTAGTCTTGATATTTTCATGCTTTGTAGAATGTTAATGAAAATTATGATTGTTAATGAATGACATGCATTTAAAAAGATAAAGTACTATTTGAAATACACAATTGTAATAGGGCAAAAAATATTAATTCCAATGTATTGAATAACATTTGTGAATATAATATCTAGCAAATAGATTATAGAATTTAAAGTATTTGAAGATGAAATAATAATAAATATTTCAAAAAATAATAATTTCCATACTTATCAAACTAAAATTCAGGTAGCTAAAACTTGAGAAACTTGCTCATCATAAGAGTGATTCGCATCTACCATGCCAGTGTCGTATTCAGTATCAATATTCTCTTCCTCTATATTGGTAGATGTATTAGTCATGCCTCTTATTTCCACAAGAGAACTCCATGTTGGCACTTCTCTATCATATGAAAAATTGTCTACAAAATAATGCAAAACATATAGTCTCAAGCAAGTCTCTAGATTTTTATCCAATCTATTTTTAAGTTTTGACTTCATGAAGGATAAAGCACTAAACACTCGCTCATCTTCCATAGAACCCAATATCATTATCCGATCAAGTTCATATAATATAAAATATTCACTAATTCTTTCTTGTAAAATAATACTTGGGTAAAGTTTTTTCCATAGATGAGTAATGACACTATTTTCTATTGGGCCACTTAAACACTAAAATTGATCCATCATTGTAATCCCAAACTATGTTGGTTGAGATGTAAGTAATTGTTTATTTAAAATACCATTAATATAAACTCCATTCACATCTAAAGATCTACAGAAATGCATAAAAATTATACCCATGTATTTTTTAAATAATGTGTTGATCTGTTCTTGACTATTAACATTGTTCCAAAAAATGGGATTCACAACTCCCATGCCCTCCAACAACTCATCCCTTTGAAACTGTTATCTAATCTCAATGACTAAAATTTGTGAGATTTTTCTCAATTTAATTCATGTGTTAGACAAAATAGTATCATATAGAAAATGTTTCATAGGTACATCTTCAAGATCAGCTCCCACAACTTTGAGTCTTTTAGAGAATGTGTGCATTGGGATCTCAATGTCATTTACCATGACACAAAGATGATCATGTATATTGAATTTCAAATAACTCTCTAGATTTTGAAAATTAGTCAAAACTTGCCAAGTTCTAAAAATAAGTCCATGAAAGCTTTCATTTGATGTGTACAATATATCTAAACATTGGCATACAGATTTTCTCAAACGTATGACGTCAACAATATAGATGGATCTCTCTTGAGCATGTTTCATTAAACATTTGATTTCCTTCAACATTGGAAAAATACCACATAATGTGAGTAAAGTTTTTAAATATGTTAAATGACACAATAAATCATTTGCTTTGTCAACTTCCCTGAGATATTTATACATAAACCCTGTCAAAGATGGATATTTCTCAAAATAATTGTAGGTAGTTTCATACATGGAAATCCATCTGGTTTCCACATCTTTTAGTAGTTTTTTACCATCTGTCACCCCAATTGAAAATTTCTTGAAATCCATGAATATTTTTAGGCTGCTTGACATGTACGCATGAAAGTCATGAATAAACTCTTCCACTTTTGTGACATTATTGAATGTGCTAACAATGTTGTAAGCAATAGTCATCCTATATGCCATACAATAGATTGGAATCATAAATGAAGAAACTATTATTTTCAAGCAAACATAAATACCCTTTCTATGCCCCTACATCATTGATGCACCATCAGTGCCAACACATACTAGATTTATATCTATGGTATAATCATCCATCCTAACTCTCTCTCTTAAATTGGCTACAACCAATTTATGGAGGTTTTTTGCATTACAATTTTCTACCATTTTATAGATAGCTAAAAGATGAGATTGCCTTGAATATTTTTCAAAGGTATACACATGCATGCAAACCCATGCTGTGTTGTCAACTACAGTGACCTCATGATGGACAGAGACATAAATAGTGATCTCTTAACACTTTATTTCAAATCTTCCTTCTCAACAATGGCTAGACATTTTTTCATTTTCCAAACACTATTATCCGACCAATGTGACTATGGAATATCCATAAACCCATTATGTTGAAACAAAGTTTTGTAATCTATAAAATCAAAAATGGGTCTTCCCTTTTTTAAAATGTAGAAAATAATAGAGAACTATACATATCTTTCCCTAAGATTAGACTGCATAAATTTTCTAAATTACGCTTTTATAATTCCTCCTTTCTCAATAAAATGTTTTTATCATTTTTGATCATTTTTATATTCATGTGCATATCTAATATGCATGTATTCTTATCCATTTTTCCATCTATGTGTTCTTGTTATCTATCCATCTAGGTGCTTCACTGATATATACATTTTCCTACAATGTTTCTCAATTGTGTCTAATTTAAGTTGCATTCTATGTTCTTTTATAAGTTTCTAACTGTAAATTGTACATGTGCATTCTGTTGGAGGCTCATTACCATTTTTTGGCTCTATAAATTTTATAAATGTATATTTTATAGCCCAGTCAACTTGAAAAGACCTTATTATGCATGTACTTCTCTTCCTCCATCTACTTTTTTGAATGGAATTTTCAACAAATTTTTGTGTCTAAAAGGAACTACATTTCTCTTGTGGAGTGCCCAGAAGAGTATGTTCTAATGAAGTGCCCAAAGGTGTGTCTTTTTGGGGTGTCATTGCATCAATAAAATCTTCAAATGGTGATAATCTATTGGGATTAATTCTTTCTAATTAAATAGTGTCAATGTCCATATCAATTTTTGCGTTGAAATGGTTTTTCTATTATTCTATAGTGAAAAAAATTAACTATTTTTTTAAAAAAAGATTCAGAATTACTTGTATTTGAAGTGCCTATGGTTTACAAAATTATTTTTTCTAGATTTATGAAATAAGACATGATATTATATTTTTACAATATTTCTTGTGGTGTTTTAGCCTTACTGGTACCTCTTGATGCTTTAGTTGTGTTGCCAGGTAGTTTATTGCTATCAACTTATTTTCCACTACTAGGTAATAGGTTATGGTTACACTACACATATCTACCACATGACACACCATTATTAGATGCCATGTTGATATCATATGTCATATCACTATCAGATAGTAGAGTGCCATTATATAGGACATGGTAGTTAGGTGACCAGTTATCATTGTACACCACATTATTTTTGGGTGGTAGATTACCATTTTGGGGCATATTACCATCATGTGGAAGATTTCCATCACACGATAGATTACCATAATGTGATAGGTTACCATTGCATGTTAAACTACCACCATGTGACACCATGCTATCGAGCCTCTAGTTTTCATCATACAACATAATGCTGGTAGAGGTCAAGGTGCTAAAAGTAGTCTAATTGTAGAATGTGGCCTCGAGTATCTGTCTTCACAATACGGTAAAAAAAGATACTTTAGTGGTAATTTCATGACCTAAAACCTCTAGGAACATATGTAATATAAATACATGGTGAATTACATAGATAACTCCATAATTATTGTAAATTGTTTATGAGCTGACTCCTCGAAAAAATGACATCCCATAATTTTAGGCAAAAGGGTCATATGTTTCACCCTAAAAAATTGCCAAATTCAAAATCCCTAAAATGGAATATTCATAAATTAATGAATATTCACCACTAAAGTTTACCCTACCTTTTGTTGTGCTCTTATGACCACATTGATAGTATGGATAGAAGGAGAGGTTGAGGTATAGGATTTAATAGATTCATCTTCACTCTGAGGTGAGAATGAAGGAGTAGGTGAGTGTTGGGTAGGTATGGTTGTAGGTAGGATTAGTATGGGGATCATAGGATGTTCATATGTTAATAGATCATCCTCATTGTAAAGCCAGTGGATGATTGTTTGGAGAGCCTTGTAGTTTTTTGTATCATGGTCGGGTGTTCTATGATAAGAACACACATGGTGGTCATTGTACTAGATGGGTTTAGAAGGTAGAGGGTTAAAGGGTATGATAGGAGGTAGGGATAAACAAGAGGTTTTTAATAACCTATGGAAAATAGTAGAATAGGATTTGGACAAAGATGGTAAAGGTTTAGTGGTCTTTGCTTTTATGGTTGAGGTAAGAGGTTGCTTAGAAGTGGGTTTGGTGGTAGGTGTTATGGGTAGGGTGGTACATTTAGTCGATGGATTTAGTTTAGGCAAGGAGGTTGATGAGCTAGAGGTGGAAGATCACAAGGTAGGTAGCTTAGGTATAGTCATCATGGTGAAAAGAGGTATGTTAGATATTAACTATGAAGGTGTAACCAAAATAGGTGGTGGGGTTTTGATAGAGGAAATTGGCTTATTGCTCAAGGTAGAAGGATGAGGCCCTAGAATGGAAGGCAAGGTTGAGGGAAGTAAAATTTGGGCCTTCCAATCTTTGTGTGGTTTCACCTCTTTAGTTTCTTTGGTCTGGTGTTTGGTTGGTGGGTTCAAAGAGGTTAGGTCCAGTTTCATAGATGGGTGACTAAGGCTTGGTGTAGGGAAGGTGCCAAGGCTCTTGATCAGTTTGGTTAGTTTTATTTGAGGAGGCAAATTGGATGCTTAGGATTTAGGTGCCTTGGATGGTTGAGGGATTGTTGGATTGGAAAACTTTGTTATTGGTTTAGTTGATAGGGTAGGAGTTTGGATAGAGGAAGTGGTGGGTTGGTTGGCTAAAGGTATGATTTTAGGTTCCTATTTGGTAATGTAAGGTAACCCTAATTGCTTATAAAAGGTGGTTTGATCCATGTCAGGGTTTGATATAAAATCTAATTTCTACATTAGCCTAAAGAATGGTTTGTAGGTCAATTTAATTCCCTGAATGGTAGACCTAAAAAATAGGCCCTTTGGTGGAGACATAGGGATGGTAACCTCAACTTTTTCCTCAATAAAAGGATATAGGTTTGAGATAGGTGGTTGCTTAGTGGGAGGAGTAGACATGGGGGTTTTCTTATTGAGAATGATTTTTGAAGGGGGAGTGGATTGTTCAGTGGTCAAAGGTGAAGATAGGGTGGTGATAGTTGGGAGTTTCAGTATATCAATTAAAAGGGTGGTTAAGGATTCCACTACCTCAGTATGTGGAGGGGGGGAAGATGGTGTTTTATTTCTTTAGGTTTCTAAAGGAGGGGAAGGTAACTCTACTACCTCAATAAGTGGAGAGGGTGAGAGATAAATAGGTTGATCAACAAGCTCTTTAGTAATGAGTGTGTCCAGAACCATGTTAAAAATATGGGTATCATGAGAACACTTGACATTATTTCTATCATTCTTGGTAGGATCGTGGTTTGGGAAAGGTTTCTTGAATATATCAAGGGCTTGGTTTGATGGTGCATTTGGGTTATCCAATGTAATCTCCCCTTATCAATGAGGGATTGGACAAGGGTCTTGAAAGTGTTGCACCTACTAACATCATGCCCTATAACCCGATGAAAGGCATATAGGTCATTATTATTGTACCAATTAGGTGTAGGAAAAGAGGATTCAAATTATTGGGGTGACTTGATAAGAGGAAGTTGAATGATATTTGCTTTCAATAGCTTCTCCAAAATGGAAGCATAGGATTCTCCAAGTGGAGTGAATTGCTTCTAGTTGTTCTCGGTTTGGCTCCTTGTCTTTTGATTTGAGTAACTAGAGGAATTATATTGGTTAATAGAAGGTGGAGGAATGGATTTTAAGATAACCACATTCATGGTTCCCTTAGTCTTGGTGTTGGTATTGGACTAGTTGCTTGACTGGAAGGAAGAAGCTTCATTGGTTTTATAGGTTGAGTTTATGTTTTTGAGCTTTAGCTTTCCTTCATCAATGGCTTGGTTTTCTAACTTACACTCCATGGTAAAAGCTTCATCAAAGGTTTGAAAGATTTGGACATGTAGTGTATAGGAGATATGATTGGAACATGCCCAAATAAAGAGCTCTATGAGTTCAAGTTAAGGCAAGGAAATGAAAGTTTGCTAATAAGGCTCCTCCAATGAGATAAAAAATTGGCAATGGATTCATCTTCAAACTATTGGATAGAGTAAAGGTCAGTGATATAAACTTTTTTGAAGATATTGATCAAAAATTGGTCCAAGAAGGTTTGATTCAGTTGGGTGAAAGAGAAAAGGGATTGCTTAGGTATGGAACTATACCAATCTAGTGTCAAAAAGGCTAGAGACATGGGGAAGGTACACAGAAGAAGGGAATCATCATAGGTGATGAGATAGTAAGCATGCCTAAATTCCCTAAGGTGTTGTTGGAGATCATCCTTACTTTTAAATTTAGATAACTTAGGAATTTTCCATTGGGGAGGATATGGCCTAATAGGTATGAATGGATGGATGGGTTCATTACAGATTTGGTCATATGACAAGATGTTGTGAGCACCCAAAATGGATGACTCTAAGGTGGTCATATTTTCCATAAGCATATTCATTAATTTGGCTTGGGGTTGCACACCCAAAGGGTTATAAGATACATACTGCTATGGTAGTTGAGAGACATTATGATAGTGGGTAGAAGGTTAGGTGGCTACCACATATGGGTAAGTGGATGTCAATGTCTGGATAGAGGATACATAAGGGTAGGTAGAGGTAGGTGGTTGGGTAGTGAGTACATACCCTTATAGACTAGGGATGTATCTAAAGTTTGGTTCAAGGGGTGCTTGATGGATAGGAGTGGTAGTTGGGTTGGTGACCAATGGAAGGGTGTTGACCCTCATGCTAATTGGTGGCAAGGTAGAGGGTATGGACACCACAAGGATTTGAATTGAAGTAGTGGTTGATGGGTTAGAGGTAGTTAAAATAAGGTTGGTAGTGCCAGAGGTAGGCACTCCTATTAAAAAGGAGTGATTGGTACGAGTAGAATATATAAGGGTGGTGGTATTTTGAGTTGGTTGGTTTTTAATGGTAGTCTCAAAAGGGTTGTTGGTTGATAATAAAGCTTAGGTAGTCAATGATTGGGTGGTAATTATGGCAATGGATGTACCCCCAAAGAGATGGATAGGCATACCATTGGGTGTATCTATGGATGGGGTTGAAGCCGAAATATGGTAAGATGTGGTTATAAGGTAATGTTGTAAGGCCATAACATTTTTATCTAGGAGAGTGAAAAAATCTACATCTCCTTGAAGAACCTCCCAAGGGAAGATAAGACTTCATGAGGGGTGAAGGGAGTCTACTAGTTTGGAAACATAGTCCATAGATGAAGAGGTAGAATAGGTAGGTTGGTTTGGTGATGGGTTTTGCTCCACAAGCTCTCTTCATTGCTATCAAGTGAGAACCATATGAGATAGGGGAGATAGAAAGTACAAACAACCTCACTACTCAAATAAAAATAAGATAAAAAATTATCAAAGAAATCAAATCACACTCTAAAAGATACATTAAGCCCTAGAGTTTTAATTAATCTCACTTTTGGATTATGCCTTAAGAAAATATGTGATTGAAATTAGTTTTTAGATCAAGTACTAAAAAAGATGTCTAATGTTGGTTTCAGGCTGTGTTTAAGTACTCAAAAATAATCTTTATTGGAATCAATACATGGCTTGGTATTGGGGCCTACCCCCCTCACTTCACACACCACAATGATAAAGGTGTTGGGTGCTTAGCCAATATATATTGATATCCAAAGATTATACTCAATCAGAGAGCTAAGTTGGTCCCCCCTTGGTAATGACCTCCAAGTAAGATCACCAAGAAAGGGTAAGGTTACTACTAGGTGATGAAATCTTAGTCGAGCCTTGTCTCAATTTTATTTGATGTTTAATTGGTGAAAGTGGTTTGGTTGAGTGTGTCTAACAAACAGTGAAGATATGATAGATTAGTTTGCCTTTAAATTAAGTAATGTGAACTAAAATTTCAAGTAGTTAATGTATGCACTTGATTTTAATCCCAAATGAAACTTTTGATTTTGTTAATGAGCATAGAATAGAGAGATAATGCAAGAAAATAAGAACCCAAGTAGAGATACAAGGGTCCCACTGGGTGTGCTAGATTGTTTTAGTGAATTTATTGCTTATTATTGGAAAGAGGGAAAAGAAGAAACTAAGTATGGGTATGGTTGAAAACCCTGATAAATAGTGCACATATTAAAATCAAAAGATTATGAAGAGATCATATTTGGATTGGAAGGATTACCTATAGATAATAAAGTACTAAAGCAAACTTGTTTGTTAGATAAATAGTTGAGTGGATTGCCTAGCGATAGCTAGATCTTGGAAGTGAGAGCTTTCTTAGGGGTTTTTAATCCACATGTTTTAAATAATTAAGATTATAAATAGAATAAGAAAGTACTTGTATCAATAAATCAAAAGGTACTAAAATTGAATACAAGAATGATTACTTAATAAATAAACTAGAAATGATTAAATTAATGATAAACTAATTAATACTAGTACTCGAGGGTTAGGGTATGCTTCAAAAAATTGGAAAGGGGTCTGTGAACAAATAGGAACAAAAAAAATTAGGTTTGATTAGGTTTAGGTGGGTGAAATTAGCTTCCTAATTTTCACTACCATAGTGATCATTGGTAGATGGAGTAACTGTCGATGGTTAAGGTGGCCGTCAATGGTCAAGGTGACCATCGGTGATTAGATAGACCATCGATGGTTGAGTCAATCATCGATAGTTACTGTGTCTAGATTTGGGTTGGTAAAAAGGCTAATTGATGAGATCTAAAATATGGATTTTGAGAGATGGGTAAGGCTTAGATTAATTTTAAAATGGAAATAAAGTAATTGAATATTGAGAAACAAGTATTTATCTTACTAGAAGTTTATTGGGTGATTAATTGAGTTAGTTGACCTCTTGGTAGAATTTGGCTTGATTGTGACAGAGTAACAGTACCTAAGAACTTGGTGGAGAGGCGGTGGTAAATTGACTCTTTGATATGATTATTGGATTACTAAATTACTGATGGCAATTAACTTGCAAGAAAGAAACTCTAAGATGCACAAAATATATTGATAATAATTATAGATGGATTTCACCTCCTAACTCCTCTCTTCTTATAGGCATAAGCAAGAGGTTGAAGTGAAGGTTCAATTGGGCTATCTAATTATAAATCATCCATGCAATGGCTCACAACATGATTTAGACAACTTATATTTATAAAATATAGGAGGGTAGTTTGCATGATTTTGGTTAAAGAGGTAGACCCTGACCATTGACGATCAGGGTGATCATCAATGGTCGAAGGTAAAGGGTAAAAGTGGGTAAAGGTTAGGCTAAGTCTATTTAGTCAATTTTGACTATGGGTAAACTCAATTAGGGTTTAGATGGTTGAATGGTCCCAAGGGGGTCCTAAGGTGGCTTAGGGGGTATTACAACATTCAAAATCATGGTGTATGGATTTTTGGTGTCTACACCTGCATCAATTTAACTAAATCTTAACCCTATGTCTGTGAAATTTTATCGAACATATTGGTTTAGTTGTAACATATTTTTCTCAAAATTTACCCTCTATACTATATTGATTAACTTTATTTAGTCTATTTACCAACATTTCTCAAAATTTATCCTCTACTATATTGACCAACTTGACATTATTTGTTTCTCATCTCTCATCTATATAATTACATCAAATAGTTTAGTATAGTTTAATTTTAAATTATATATAAAATTTTATACCATAATACATCATACTATTTGATAAATATTGTATCTCAAAATTCACTAATTAGAAAACTACATCAAATTGTTCTATATATTTTTGATTCCTTTATTATTTGAGTTGGTTGATACAATTACTTTTTTGTAGTTTATCTAGATTAATTCAATTTTCACTTCAACAAGAACAAAGAAGAATATAATTGATTGTTCATATATAAATTGACTTATATATGATTTATTTATTTATTAATTGAGTTGGTTGATACAGTTACTTTTTGTAGTTTATCTAAATTAATTCAATTTTCACTTCTACAAGAACAAAGAAGAATATAATTGATTGTTCATATATAAATTGATTTATATATGATTTATTTATTTATTAATTGATTTTGTTCATACAATTACTTTTTGTAGTTTATCTAGATTAATTCAATTTTCACTTCAACAAGAACAAAGAAGAATATAATTGATTGTTCATATATAAATTGATTTATATATGATCGATTAATTTATATCAATTGTAAGGTTGTTCATATATAAATTGATTTATATATGCTTTATTTATTTATTAATTGAGTTGGTTGATACAGTTACTTTTTTGTATTTTATCTAGATTAATTCCATTTTCACTTAAACAAGAACAAAGAAGAATATAATTGATTGTTCATATAAAAATTGATTTATATATGATTGGTTTATTTATTAATTGAGTTGGTTGATACATTTCATTTTTTGTAGTTTATCTAGATTAATTCAATTTTCACTTCAACAAGAACAAAGAAGAATATAATTGATTGTTCATATATAAATTGATTTATATATGATTTATTTATTTATTAATTGATTTATATCAATTGTAAGGTTGTTATAGAACAAAGAAGAATATAATTGAATTAATCTAGATAAACTACAATCATGGATTATGCAATTGATACAGATTAATTCAAACTACAATCATGATTATACAATTGATACAGATTAATCTTGGTAAACTACAATCATAATTGTAGTTTATCTAGATTAATTCAATTATCTAGATTGAGTTGGTTGATACAGTTACCTTTTTGTAGTTTATCTAGATTAATTCAATTTTCACTTCAATAAGAACAAAGAAGAATATATTCACTTTTTTACTTTTTTGCTCAAGTAAAAAAATGTTCACTTTTGAAAAATATATTTTTGATTCCTTTATTTAGTGAGTTGGTTGATACATTTAACTTCTTGTAGATTATCTAGATTAATTCAATTTTCACTTCAACTCTCCACCATGTAGTATATATTTAGATTAGTTTATCTAGACTAAATTTTTAAAATTTAGTTAGTTGATATAGTTAATTTTTTGAAATATATTCTAGATTAATTAAATTTTCACTTCAACAAGAACAAAGAAGAATATATTCACTTTTGCAAAATATATTTTTGATTCCTTTATTTAGTGAGTTGGTTGATACAGTTACTTTTTTTTAGTTAATCTAGATTAATTCAATTTTCACTTCAACTCTCCATCATGTAGTATATATTTGATGATTATAAATAGGATTAAATTATAATTCTCTTTGAGCTACAAAGCTTGAAAAATCTAGGATTTTCCAAGATCTTTAGTTACCATAATAAGGGAATCTCCTATCTTAATTCCCCTTGGTCTCCATGGATTTGACACTACCCAAATTGCTTGTTAAAAGTGAAGAGAATCTATGAATCAACAATAATGAGATAAAAGAGAGGTAGATTGGTAGTTCAACACAGAGTTGGACCAATATGAATTCAAAGCTATCTTGTCAAACTTGTAGGTTGCAGCCACATAAATGGTGGAATTTTTTTTACATAGGTGGACATAGAGCTCAAGCAAATAAATATTCACTTTTTAAAAATATACTTTTAATTCCTTTATTTAGTGAGTTGGTTGATACAGTTACTTTTTTGTATTTTATCTAGATTAATTCAATTTTCACTTCAACTCTCCATCATGTAGTTTATCTAGATTAATTCCCCTTGGTCTCCATGGATTCGATGCTGCCCAAATTACCTATTAAAGGTGAAGAGAAGTTATGAATAAATAATAATGAGATAAAAGAGAGGTAGATTGGTAGTTCAACATAGATTTGGTTGATTCAGTTGGTTGTTAAAAGTGAAGAGAAGCTATGAATCAACAATAATGAGACAAAAGAGAGTTAGACTGGTAGTTCAACACAATGGTGGAATTTTTTTTACATAGATGGACATAGAGCTCAAGTAAAAAAATATTCACTTTAGAAAAATATATTTTTGATTCCTTTATTTAGTGAGTTGGTTGATACAGTTACTTTTTTGTAGTTTATCTAGATTAATTCAATTTTCACTTCAACTCTCCATCATGTAGTATATATTTAATGATTATAAATAGAGAACACAATGTTATATGATTGATTTGATTATCTCCAATAAATATCTTAAATCTCATTTTGATATATATATATATTTTTTTTTAAAAACACCAGGGGTAAAAACTTTATTAAAACTCCGAAAAAAGATTACACGACAAGATCAAAAAATACCCATGACACCCATACACACCCGTCACAGGCCACCAGCGAACCTCACTCTTCTACACCATACCTGTCTTCATATAGTATCTTCTCCATATTTTCCTTAATTTCCTCCAGTAGCGAAGCCACCTCAAAAACCAGCCACTCCTCAGTTCTTTCCGAAGCACGTCTCGCCAAACAGTCCGCAGCTCTATTCCACTCTCGTGGGACATGAGCAAAAATCACAGTATCCATGAGCCTACTGACCTGCAAAATCTGTTGAACAATCATGGAGAGTTGCCAATTAACTCCCAACGTCTTTCCATCCTGAAGCAAATTTATCATAATAAGCGAATCAGCCTCACAGACCACTTGGCGCCATCCTATTTCATAAGCTTTCCGTATTGCGAATAAAATGGCTAGTCCCTCCATTTGATTAACCATCTGGACACCCCTATGGGCCGCAAACATGAAAACCACAGAACTCTCATCGTCTCTGGCCACCCCTCCAATACCCGCCATACCCGGGTTGCCACGGGATGAACCGTCCGTGTTAATTTTTAAAAATCCCGCTCTGGGGGGGGTCCACCTCCCCTCCCTTTGGATGCTCTACCTCCCAACGCCCCTCTTCCTCCCACATGCCACATCAGGAGTGAAGACTTTCAACTCCAGCCTAGCTGCCAACTTTGCGTCCCTTTTTGCTAATGGCAAGGCCGCCTCACCCTTTGCACGCACCGTTTCCTGAATCATGTTAATGATTCGCTTCCAAACTTGACAAACTTCCAACCGCTCCTCTCTAAAAATACGCCTATTGCATTCAAGCCACACCTGCCAGAGCACAAATGTGGGACCAACGAACCAAACATTCTGCAGGAAGCGCGCCACAGGGGGAGGTTTCTCAATCTTCAGGCAAAATTCACTTAAGGAAGAGACATGAAGACACCTACCTCCCCAGACAGCCCACCACGCATGCCACAGCCGGTTAGTATACTGGCATTGGAAAAAAATATGAGCAGAATTCTCCTCTTGGACGCCACACAAAACACAACAGGAAGGTCCAGCGAATCCCCTTCTCCTGATATTATCCCACGTTAGGCAGCGGTTCCACGCAAGAGTCCACATAAAACATTTGCATTTTGGCTAGGATATGTTGTTCCAAATCCATTTCCACCAATGGACCTCACGGACACCCCTGAAGTTCTGCACAGCAAGTTCCTGATATCCAGCAGAAACAGAGTACTTACCTTTAGGATGAGGATGCCAGGCAAGCTCATCCGCTCCCCTAAGGGAACAACAGGTGTGACTGGCCAGAATCTTCCCCAGCTCCCCACATTCCATCTCCATACCCCTGATAGGCCATTCCTCAACATTTTTCCATCTGGCTTCCCATAGCTGATTCTGCTAACCAGAAACTTTGAAGTCATTCACTTTACACCAGCCAGCCTCACAAAAATTCTGAGCCAAAACCTGTAAATGTGGGTACTGCACCACACTGGGAGGAAACCCATCCCACGAGTCGTGCCAAAAATGCACATCCAGCCCACTTTTACAAATCCAGAACAACCCTTTTTTAATCAGGTTCGCTCCCTTCTTCAGCGTGTCCCATATCACCGAACCCCTTCCCATCAACCTGTATCTAGGAATATCCTTTTGTGGCTGACCCAGAAAATATCTATGCGACAAGATTTTAGCCCAACTCCTCTCCTGCTCCGTGCACCACCTCCAATATAACTTAGCCGCAAGAGCAGTACCAGCCAACGTAGATTGCCTCAAACCCAACCCACCAAGCCTCTTCGGACTGCACACCACATCCCATTTGATGAGGCTCCACTTGATTCTCGACAAATTTTTGGCCCACAAGAACTGACGCGTCAAAGTATCCAGCTCCCTAACAAAACCAGCCGGCGCCACCTGAAGCATACATCTGTACAGGGGGAGCGCCTAAACCACAGCCTGAATGAGTTGGACCCTACCAGCAAACGAAAGCCACCTGTGTGTCCAGTGGTTAACCTTAGCCCTAAATTTGTCCAGAATCCCCAACCACGACTCTTTAGATTGTCTTTCGGAAGTGATCGGTATGCCAAGATACGTAACTGGAAGACTGCCAATTTGAAAATGGAGAATCTCCGCCACTCTCCTCTGGATAGCCATAGGGGTATTGAAGAAGTAAATAGAGGATTTCTCTTCATTGATGACCTACCCTGAAGCATCCAAATAAGCATCCAAGCATCTGCGAAGACCACTCGCCTCCCTTAAGGTAGCCATTCCCATCAATGCCACATCATCCACGAACTGAAGGTGAGTAAGAACTGGCAATCCACCCCCCCCACTTCCAGCCTTGAACCTCGCCAGCTCTGGTGTATTCTCTGATTTACCACCCCAACCCTTCAGCCAGGAGAAGAAAAAGATAGGGGGAGAGAGGATCCCCCTGCCTTAGTCCTCTCTCAGCCCCAAAAAGGTTGGAGTTTTCACCGTTGACCAACACCGAGAATGATGTCGAGGTAATACAGCTCATAACCCACTCAATCCATTCCCTCTCAAAACTAAAGGCCGTCAACACCTTCTGCAGAAAGGACCACCTGACCCTATCATACGCTTTAGACATATCCAGTTTTACAAACATTGCCTTATCTTTGGAATTGTGCATTGAATGTACCGCTTCCGTGGCAATCACGATGCCATCCAAAATCTGCCTTCCTTCAACAAAACCTCCTTGCTCCTCCGAAATCAGCTCCCTCAAGCATCTCTTTAACCTCTCAGCAATCAACTTCGAGAGGATTTTGTAAATAACATTACAAAGTGAAATAGGACGAAATTGACTTAACCTGTCAGCCCCCTCCCCCTTAGGGATGAGGGCCAAGTAAGTGGAATTTAGCGCCCTCAACATTTGTTTGCTGTCCTGGGATTCCCGGACTACAGCCAAGAGGTCATCCTTGATTATTTCCCAGAACTCCTGATAAAATTCAATCGAGAAACCATTCGGTCCAGGGGCTTTCCCCTTCTTCATCTGAAAGACAACTTCCTGCAGTTCCTCCTCCATTATAGATCTCTTCAAATTTTCCTTCATGTCCTGAGACACCAAAGAAGGAATACAAGCCAGGATAGCATCCTCAACATCCTCCATTCGCTGTCCCTCATCCAGGAAGAGAGCGCTAAAATACTGCTCTGCCTCCCAACACATATCTCTAGTTGAAGACAGAACCTCCCCTCTCTCAATGACCAGCGAACTTATGACATTACCATGACGCCTAGCTTTGACCGAGTTAAAAAAGAAGGCTGTATTTCTGTCCCCTTCCAGCAACCAATCAATTCTAGCTTTCTGCTTCCAGAAGATCTCTTCCCTCAATTCCCACTCCTCCAAGGCTATGGCCGCCCTTTCTTCCTCTTGCAGCAGTGAATCGGTTAGGCCATCCTCCCTGATCACTCTGGTGATACCATTTAATTCCTCCTGCGCCCTTTTCTTCTCCCAGAAGATATTTTCGAAGCTGTGCCTATTCCATCTTTGAAGCTGATATTTCACATGTTGGAGAAGTTTAGCAAACACATACATTGCTGTCCCATTCGCTGGCCTTCCTTCTCTCCACCAAACTGCAGTAAGGCCGAAAAGGTCCTGATCCCAAAGCCACATAGTCTGGAATCTGAATGACGGCTTTTTGGGCCTACAAGCGGATGAAATGTTAAGCTTGATTGGCCAATGGTCCGAGCACCTCCAGTCCAAAATCTCAAACCTGAGCGTCCACCTGCCACCTACCCAGAAGCAGGACGCTAGGAATCTATCAATTCTTTCAGCTATGAAACTGTCCCTTGGTCTTCTGTTATTCCAAGTGAATCTGCCATTACTCGGCTTAATGTCAACTAGATTCAATTCCAAGATCTTATCTCTAAGCAAAACCGCAGAAGGCTCTATTCTTGTGTTTCCTCCCATTTTTTCCGATAGTTCCAGGATTGCATTAAAATCACCTGCTAGAATCCATGGCATAAAAGGAAATTCATTATGAACCAGTTTAATATTATTCCAGACCAAAATCTTACCTTGCATGTCATTTGGAGCATAGACATTTGGCAGAAGTACATATTCCCCCGAATCCGTACACAGGGCCACCACTGATAAAGACGTCCTGAAAGCCATCCAAACCACTGGTTTAACCTTGCTCAGATTCCAAAAACATGCCAATCCACCAGCTGTCCCCTGGGCCCCAATGCATTGGCATGATCCTTGACCCCAAATCCTCAGTGCTATATTCAACAGATATTCCACTGCCACTTTTGTCTCTTGCAAAAAAAGGATATCGGGATGTTGACTCCTCACTAATTCACGAATAGCCATTTGTTTGGGAACGCTGTTCAATCCCCTTACATTCCATGATAACACAATCATTTGGGGGGAGGCAGAAAATGTGCATCCAGGGTCCGCACAGCCCCTGATTCTACCAAATTCTCTCCAATTAATTTCATTCTGTCTATGTCCTTTCTTCTCCCCACTTTGACACTTCTTTCCGAAGGGCCCTTCTTGCTTTCTTTTTGAAGAATCCCCAGACTAGGCTGAGCTTTCCCATGCTGTTCTACTCCTTCTCTCCCTTCCCTTACTACCTTCTCCAAATCCCCCACGCCTTGGTTTCCTACCTCCTCCTCCCCAACGTGGCTCATTCCTTCTCCTTGTCCATCCAGGAGCCTAGGCAAGGATGTTGCTGCAGTATGCACTGAAGGATTTGGTGCTGCAGTTACATCAGCCTCATCCTCCTCCATTCTAACCTCTTCAATAACCAAACCTGGGTTCACCTCTTGCTGTCCTAGTTCCTCTAGCACCTCAAATTTGTTATAGGAGTCTTCTTCCTGTCTCTCCCAAAATGTCCTCTTATACCCTTTGTTTTTACCTCTGCTTTTAACTTGTACGAAGCCTTCTGGATCCTTGCCTCCCCCTCTTCCAAATTTCTTGCCTGTACTCTCCTCCCCTGTTTTATTCTCAAGAATCGAAGGAGAAGGTTGCTGCCTTTCTGGCTTATTTTTCGAGCACCTCCTCACCAAATGGCCGTACTCATGGCATAGACGACATCTGAAGGGCAGAGTCTCATAATCAAGTTGCTGAACCCACGAGTGTGAGCCCACGCACATTTCTACCGCATCAGGTAACGGCCTACTCAGGTCAATTTCAACACAGATTCTTGCATATGTCATAATTCTTCTCCCAAGTGTTTGTGATGAAGCCCCCACCAGTTTTCCTATCAAAGATGCTATCATGAGTAGGACATCCTCCCGGCAGCATTCGATCGGAATACGTGGTAAGCGGACCCACACAGGAACTCTGTTAGGAGGCTCTTCTGTGGGGTTGAAACCGGCTTGCCACGGTTTCATAAAAAGTCCCGCCTGGTTATAGAAGTATGGTCCTCCTTCGAACACCCGACTTCTATCCTCCAAGCAATTAAAAGTGACCATGAAAAAATTGTTTGCCAGTAGCACCAATTCCATTTCTCCTGTTGGCTCCCATACTCTACGCGCCCAATTCTCCAGGAAAGGTAAAGACACTTTCAGTCCTAAGAATTTGCAATACAGGGAGTGTTTAGTGTAGTACTCCACGTCTTCCGAAATCAGTTCAAACGGGATCACCAGCTTTGGTCTTTCAATGCAACGTTCCAGACAACCATTAACCTTGTGGATTCTAGTCCCACTACTTGAACTCACTGCTTGCACCTATGCCTCCAGATTAGAAACTACAACTGCCTTCATTCTACCCCCTTGCCCCTGAAGCCCTTTGCCTACCACATCCCTGAAGGTTATCCCGTCCTTCTGCCCAGTTGGTCCCAGCTGCTCCATAGCACCAGATTAATAGCTGCTCTACTCCAGCGCACTTGCTTGCCAAAAAACCCTCCACCAACAGACCTACACACTCCCAAACTTCCACACTGCCCCAGCCCGCCTCCTTACCTCACCCACGCAATGCAATCTTCAACAAAACCAAACAGAGCTAGGGCACGACTGCCCTAGCTTCTCCACGAGTTGCAGTGCCCACCCAGCATCCTCACTCCACAATATCTCATTTTGATATTATCAATAACCAAGATAAAGGTAATATTTGTGTAACTAATAGAAAAACTTATTATAATTCACTCTCTACCTCCAAACCTCTAGATCCTTTTAACTATCCTCCCCATATGCCCATAGTTGAGGATGAGATTCATATTTAATAAAATTATAAAATAATCCTTTTCATTAATGAAAACCCTCAACATATGGGAAAGGATCCTCCTTTATTTTATAACCTCATGATGGGACCCCACATAGGACATCCCCTTCACCTACACATACCATTTTGATAGGATTTGGGGTATGTTAATTCATGACTTTTATTCTTTCCTCTTATACTATGCTTGGTATATCCAATACTATGGTGGGTCTTTCCTCTACTAGGTCTACTCAAAGTTATCATATTACTAATCATGTTATTGCTACCACTAGTGCATCACAAGTCACTTCTATTAGTTAAAAACTATAAATACTAATAAAAACTCTATTAAAAGCCATGAATCAAATGGATACCTTTAAAACTAATAACACAAATCAAATGATGAAAATTCAAAATCAACTTTTACTTCATACCTAGTATAAATGCATAGGGTGATCATATTCCTCAACCCCTACTTCTTAATAAAGTCATAAAGCTTATTCAAAATGAACCACTAATCCCTAAAATTTCAAATATAGACATTGGAGGTATCACTAATACTATCAATTATAATGTATCTACTGATCTTGATTTGCATTTGAAATATTTTGGTAACCTTTAAAAAGATTTATTAAAGCTAAATACATTTGATGCTACCAAACTTCTAGCCAAAATATTTTTAGGTGAGGCCCTCGAATGGTACAATAAAATTAATTCTCATACTATCTCTTGTTTATAAGACTTATTTAATGCCTTAGCTTAGGAATTTTTAACCAATGACCTTCCTAAAAATAGTTTAGCCCATTTCATTAATTGTACATAGGAAGAATCCAAACTTATCAAACTTTAATTAAGCTTTGTAAGGCCTTGTCTAACAAAGTCTAACACGACATGTTGGAATATAACTTCTTCCATTTGTTTTATAATGCTATCCATCCTAAATTCCAATATAAGTCAGTACTCTCTCTCAAAAATAAATATAACAAGCCTTTGATCAAGCTAAACATCAATATTTCCTCATAATACATTTTGAGCCTTCCTAACCTACCTCAGGAGCTAGTATGCTTATGAGATATAAAATCAAATGTGATACTAATGATGGTGTTACAAACACTTATAATTCTATACACACCATTCGTGATATTATTCCTAGTGTCCCCAATGATGCAACTCTTGCCCAACCTTTTGTAGAAAGTCCCTCCTAACCTCCTCCCTCCTCATCATCATATGTAGACAATGTTGATATTCATAAACCTCTTTCCCTAGTAGAAATTCAAAAATATATTCCTAAACCTTCAATAAGAGAACTTGAACCTATTTTCCCTACCAAACATTAATACAATCCACAAATTTTTTTTGGTATCATGAAAGTTTGGGACATTCTCATAAAACATGTAGGCAACTTAGGAAAATTTCCCTTGAGTTTCTCATTGTTCCCAATTTTGATCATGTAATCATGATCCATGAATGTCAAATTTTTTGAGTCAACATAGATAAAGCCCATGATTCTAAAGATAAGCATGATGCTCTCAATCAGGTTAATGATCATCATCCCATTTATAAAGACCAACATCTAAATCATCAATCAACTCCTCCTCCAATCTCTAATGTTGTGGAAACCTTAATTGATTCATTATTTAAATAATTATTAAAATGTATTCAACATGAAAAACATGATTCATGTAATATCTTAAATTTACCCTTATCCACATTCCACTTATAATAATTTTCCCATATACATATCTATGTAGGAAACATATCCATCTCATTTTATAGATGTTAAATATACATAATCCAATGCCAGATCATTTCCTATACCTACATCAATTAACCCAATATAATCACTGATACTACCAATGGTTCAAACTATATTGATCACTTTGATCTAGTATGACAATATTTCCTCAACTATTTCATCGAACTTGATAAAATATGTTATATTTCCTCCTATTTTTTGCACATCTTCCATATTTATTCTATCAACTACATTAGAATAAACTACATTGACCAATTTTGTGTAGTCTATTTTCTAAGATCTAAATAAACTATATCAACTATTTTGATGTAATTTATTTATATTTATTTTCCTTTTGCTACTACAATGACCAACTTGATAAAGATAGTTTTTAGTCTTCATGTCCAATAAACTATGCCAAACATCTCAATGTTGTTTGATCCACCCGGTCAAACTACATCAACCAAAATAAAATAACATAGTTCATCTCCATCTAAATTTACTTCAGCTCCTCCATTATCTGAATTAATTTAGTATTACACACCTTTATCATATTCTAGTTTAATACCCTCAGGATATGAGTGAGATACCATCACAAAAATTTCTATCCTTCCCTCTCAAATTCCTTTTATTGAACTCATGAGGACTTATCCTTCTCACCGTAATCATTTAATGTAAATTTTAGTTGAAATGAATATCCCTTGACCTCCACCTACAAGGTAAGAAACCATCTTGTCTGGATCTGAGGATAATATTCTCCAATTGTGTGAATAAATATCCATACAAGTTGACTAAACCTTGGATGCTTCTATTTCAATTAAATTTCCTATAACATCTATGATTCCCAATGAAATATTACTTCATGTGGATAATCCTCCTTTATTCATCAATGTCCAAATGGGTAATATTCAAGTCAATTGTACCTTGATTGATGTAGGTTTAGAAACTTGTGTTGTTTCCCTCGACTTCATTAAGACTCTTGGTTACTTTAAATGTAATCTTAAATCTACCTAAAGTACATGTCAATGTTATGATAGAATAAAAATTCCTCCCCTTGGTTCTATTTGGATCCCAATCATGGTTCATCTCATCATGGTTAGACTTAAGGTCATGATTTTTAATTTATGTCTATCTTATAACATTACACTTGGACAACCTTGGACACATTGCATTAGAGCTATTCTACATGTTAGTGTATCAAATTTCCCAATAATGATGTTATATATAATATTCAATGAGACACTAATCCTTGGAATTATGAAAAAATTCCAAGATCATTGTGTTTTTAAAATACCTACACTTAAACCTTTTCCTAACATCCCCTTTCATGAATACCAATAATTTAACTATCTTGTCAATTATGATCATGATTACCATAGACACCCCAAACTTGTGGGTAACATACTTCTTAACTTGTTAAATTATGATGATGATGAGCTTGATGAGGTTAGTTTTAAGATCAAAACCTTAGATATCCCTCCTAAAACTATTTCTCAGTTAACCCCCTCTTTGTCACCTCATTATTTCCATAGATCAATTAACAAAATTCCTACTAATAGTCAGGCCTCAACAATAAAACCCACAATCTTCTTCAACTGATAGAATAATTTATTCCTTCTATATTGGTATACATACACATGATTATTATGTTGGATATTTCCTAAAAAACCCATTCTTATCTGGCTATACTCAAGCCAAGGATGTGAAAATTATTCATTATCAATCTTATTTATAATAATATTATGAGTCTAATTTACATGCACATAGGATTCAATTGGTAGATGTAGTCCCTTCTCCTTCTACAGCACTTGACATTATTTATTCTTCCATTTATGTTTATAGGTTTAAGATAGAGAAAGTACCAACTTATACCCAGTATATTCTTGTCACCTATGAGCCTCTTATGAGTATGCTCCTTGATCACACCATGATGTGATCTTATTCATTTTTAAAAGTTTTTTGATCCTTCAAACAATCTTCCCCTAGAGATGATGGCTATATTACTTCAACCTATGTTGAGGCTATCTCTTATATTATAAACCCTACTTAGGATCCTACTCATAGATGCATAAATCACAATGATGTAATTGATGAGGTCTTACACATGCCCAAACATGAATCTCAACCTAGATAATGGGAAGATGTGCCATATTATGAGTTTCATAAGATAGCTAGTCATTAGGCTAAAGATTATCAAGTATACCAGAGATTATTAGTAAATAGTAGATATAGAGTTATGTTCCTATTATAGGCCTAGTTTCACCCTAGTTGAGCAAATGATTGTTTAGGTCATCTACCCAAAACTAGTATAACATGGGAATGACCCTAGGTCACCTAGTCTTGGGTAAAACCTCTAGGATTTTTAATGAGGCTAGCTCCTCTGATGCATAATTTAGCTCATTTCCATTAAAACCTACTAATTTTAGGGTGAAAAAGGAGAGAAATATAACAAAAATGTAAATATAAGCTAATGTTGGTGATGTACCTAAAATGATTTTTCATCCATTCCTACTTGAGCTTTTAAAACACTAATGGGACAAAATAGTGATTGGATCTATAAATCCAAAGTCTCTTATGCATTAATATCTCACCCTAATGTTCACTAAGTGATTAAAACCTAAGGGAAGTGTTGGAGAGACCTAATTTAAGGCACTAACTAGTCAATGTATCCATATGTTAGCTTCAATCAAATGACATTAAACACTAAACATGACTTGTATAATGAGGTAACTAGTAGCTAGGTGAGGTCAAGATTTGACAAAGGAGAAACTTCTACCACATATGTAAATCAAACTAACATAATCACACTATAATCTAATAATGAAATCTGAAACAGTCTTCTATTCATCTCAAGAGGTTACAAAGCTCAATCTTGGTAGAGTCTAGTCATGCCCAAGAGAGGGGTCCATTTTAAGGATTAGAAACATGTATATATAGCAAAATGGGAATGCGAGAGATGGGGAACATGTGTGGAAGAATGGAGGAGTCATAAATGATCAATAAATGTGGCAATTCATTGATTGCTTTTTGTATGCATGCTTTCTTCCAAATAAGACTAATCCTTCATTTGCCCCAATAACCTTCAAGCTTTCTCATTGGCTGAGAGATCCACTAGATGATAAAGGTTTATTTCGCATGATGATTCATGAATTGGTCTATTAGATAACATATATTTTAAGATCTAAATATAATCAATGCTCCAACTGCTTCTCCAACCACCATCTCTCTTTGGTTTGATCCTCCATGCCATCTCCACTTGCTTTATATTATAAGGACAAAGTCCTCATACCCTTGGGCCTAATAGGCCCATCACCATGTCTACTATTAGAATTTATTTATTAGAGATATGACTATATCAAAATATGAGACACTTTCTCATTAATCACATATCTTCCCCATTTCAATATCTAAGCATAGGTCTTTTTTATATATGGAAAACCAATTCTCCTTTATTTGTTTTCCTATAACTATTATATCAATGCAGACTTATAGATCACATTTCTTCCTTATTTATCTCTATTAAGTTTGTATACACCTATTTTTGCCTCTAAGTATTTATGGAAACTGATAATTCATTACCTATGTAGATCTTCTTAAAAGATCAATGATCATAGTCATGCAAGAATTTTGCAACCCTAAAAGATGGGCTCTACAAGTTCTAAATCTTTGAACCAAAGCTCAAGACTATGCTTTAATGGTGATGGAACTTCAACATTGACAATCATGACTATATCACTACATCTTATGCTTAAGGATGCTTGACTATGCTCTAATGGTGATGTATGCTCTGGTTCGACCTATGGTCAAATTTATTCCCCATTGAAGACTATAGATTTCAAATTTTGATATCAACCATCGATCTTGAATCTTCATGGTCTAGTGTACTCCATTGGATCTGCAAGATCCATTCACTCATTGACCTCTTGCTCTCCATTGGATCCTTTGATCTGATTGAATGCAAACCATTATATCTACTTGTACACTATTAATCTTATTTTGCATAAATTAATGTGAGCTACTGATATTTATGATAATTATCATGGTTATGACACTTGGCATCTCCTTATTTATCTTTGAGATTTGTTAACCTTTTGACCTAATGTTCATCATTGATTTTTGGATACACAATCAAACATGAACCATTGGATTTTTAGGACCCACTAACCTTGTCAATCACCACATGTCATTAGATCTTCAATTGTGATTGAATACAGATCATTGGATCTTCCTTTTGAATTTCAATGGTTATTTTCAAAGACTTCAACTTGATGTTTGTGCACCCATTTCACTCTACAAGTCTAACTTTGAAGCTTTATATCTTGAGATAACAAGCTCATGAAGACATGAAATTTGTAGAAGATGACCTTGGAATTAAATACATTGATCCCATGTGTTCCTTTGGGCTTGAGAGGTGTCTTGATCATACTTATAAAATTCACAATCAAATGGGTCTGCTTATTTTGCATGACATCTTGTGATGATCTGGTCCTTCAAAGCTTTGTATAAGTTATTTGATCATTCACTCAAATAGGAACTTTTCTCATCTATTCAATCCAAGCAAAAGGTTGGTATGTGGACCAAAATTGGCCAACATTTTTAGAGCTCATATGGAAGCATGCTTGCTATACTTGAGAACCTATACTAGTTGCCTTGTCTGATTTATCAGGGATGGAGTCTCTTTTCTTATTTAACATATTGATGTAGGCTAAAACTAGCTGAAAACCTCTAGATAACTCATCTTAAAACAAAGAACAAAAATAATAAAACAAAATATGTTAGGAACCCCTTATCCAATGGAAGCACAATTGATTACTTTATTATAATCAATTAAACATGAAATTATACCAGAATGATTAAGTAACTAGAAACTTGAGACAGAAAAGAATTTGAGAGACAATACACACTCTTGTATTAAATACTAATAAAAGAAAATACAATAAGGAAGATGCCACTTCTTCCTCCACCTCAAAGGCTTACCACACCTTAAGACCTTCTTCCCTCTCTCTCTTGCTCAACCACAACTAACTCAACAACCTGAGTTGTTATCCCCTCCTTGAATGCTTCAGCTGATCTCCTTGACCTTACACCTGTAGATCTCCTTGACCTTGCTCCTTGCTTCAATGCTTTTACTTGCTTGCTTGATTTACAATACATGCCTCATGGGTCTTTAAATAGAATCCCATGCATACAAAAATAGAACTCTAATTACAATAATTAGACACACAGCTCGTGACTATAATTAGCTCTTAAACATGCAAACACTCACTTCACTTAACTGACTGTTTGTCAACAACAGTTTTGGAACTGCCACAGGCGACCGACATTGGTCCCTGTCTGTCTGGTGCTAACCGACATCGGTCGACTCCCTGTCGATGCCGTTTGCCTTCTAAAAGCATCATGACTGACGTTGATCATACTGCCAATGCCGATACTTCTGGATCTTCAACAACCTCCCTTCTTCGTGTCTGTAATAGTTGAAGCTTTTAGCTCCACACCCTAACAATCTTCCACTTGGAGATAAACAGCTGTAACTGTACCTATACCTATACACCATCTACTTTGTTTCCTTGGCTTTGTATCCCTCTTCAAAGTCACTCTTGAAGACCAACCACCATAAAACCTGTGATGCTATACCTGTCACTTATGCCAAAAGAATTTTGCTGCTCCCAAATTCTTCATGACATACTTCTGAACTAACTTTACCCTTAGCTCAGAAAACTCCCTGTATAGGTAACCCTGCAACAAGCAACACAATACAGTAACAGGATAATGTAACTAATATTATCCAACCTGGTAAAGAAAAATACAATGGTCAAACCTCCATTGTCTTGTAGCCTAATCAAGACCATATACCATAGCCTTCTATCTCATGTGTCCATCCACTCTCTTCTCTAACATGGGAATCCATCCCTCATCCAGTGCTTCCTTCCAGCTGACAACTCCACCAATAAATACCTATTTGGTTCTTCTCCAAGGACTCACACTCCTCATCCATGCCAAGCTCCCACTATTTCTAGATTCTACCTGCATTACTTCTACACATCTTCTTAGTTCTTGACCATCAATAAGCAATATAAAGAAGGTAAACAATGAATATGATGTTCACTTACCCTTTTTGACCTCCATATGGGCATTTAAGACTCTTTGATAGCTTGTTATCCACCCAACATCTGTTCCAGTGATCGATCTCAGCCATCTCCCAGTCTGCTCCCGATCAATGTTGATTCCCTGCACTGATCCTGACTGTCGATGTCATTTCCCTAGCCAACACCGGTGTCCCCTCTACCGACGTCAGTCCCTACCTGACCAATGTTAGACTTCTCTTGCCCGACTCTACCGACCCTGCTAGTCTGCACATGACCGATGTCGATATCTACCTGACTGACATCAGTTCCAAGTGATCGACGTCGGTGTCTGTGTTCCTGTAAGTGATGAAATCTTCATCTGTGAGCTCATCTTGGATCAAACCTTTGTCCATACTACCCTGCTCAGAATTATTTAGCCCTTGTGATTGATCTCTGTCCCTCATCTCCTCCATAAACACTAAGGCTTCCCTATTCTTGTCAAAAGCATCAAATTTCCTTTTCCTGCAATGAACTCTATCTATGCTTTCTGAATTTGAACACATACCTTTTGAATCAAGAACGTCCATTCCCTTCTTATTCATGTGACCAAGCCTATTAAGCCACATCTTTGAATCTATAGCTGAAGTAGATAAACCAGAGGTAGAATCAGTAATACAAGTAGATAGATAAAGAGTACCTACTTTCTTACCTCTAGATAAAACAAGTGCTCCCTTGGTAACCTTCCAAGAATCCGCTGTGAGGGTTACTGTGCATCCCTCATCACCCAACCTTCCTACAGAAACCAAACTCTGCTTCAGAACTGGGACATGCATGACCTCCTTCAACACCCATGTGTTGTCCATCTACAATCTCAGCTGCACTTTCCCTTTGCCAACTATTTGACAAGGCATACCATCCCCTAAATAAATCACTCCAAAGTCTCCCTAGACATACTCATGGAACAAATCTCTATTTGGGGATGCATGAAAAGAAGAACCATAATCTAAAACCCAAGATCCTATTTGACTATCCAAAGAAAGTATGAGAGCATCTTGTACCACAATATTTGCATCCTTTGCTTCTTCATTACCTTCATGTTGATTCTCTTTATCCCTCAACCAACACTCCTTTGTGTGTCCTCTCTTTCCACAAAACTAGCAGGTAACACCTCTAGATTCGGATCTCCTTCCCACCTTCGACCTTGATTTCCCTTGCTCAATATTCTCTCTTTGCCTTCCCCTACTTTCTATACTTAGAGCATTCCCTGATGATTCACCTGTGTTTCTCCTACGTATTTCTTCATTCAAGATCACACTCACAACATCAACTTTTAAGATTTTAGAAGTAGACGTAGAATTACTTACTGCCATAACCAAACTATCCCAACTTTCAGGTAAGGAGCATAAAATTAAAAGAGACTTTACTTCATCATCAAAAATAATATTGACTGAAGCTAACTAGTTTACCAAACCATGGAAATCACTAAGATGAGTATGTACTGATCCACCTTCCTGCATTTGCAAAGTAAATAACTGCTTCATAAGAAATACCTTATTAGAAGCCGAGGGCTTTTCGTATAAATTCACCAAAGATTTTATCAACTCTTCTGTTGTCTTACACTGTGATAAGATGGAAATCACAGACGATGCAAGGCTCAACCTTATGGAACCGAGAGCCTTTTGATCAAGAACACTCCATTCTTCATCCTTCATATCTGTGGGCTTGCATGCAACCCCACCCAATGATAAGTACAAATCTTTTTGATACAGATAATCCTCTATCTGCATCCTCCAATGTTGATAATTCTTTTCGTTAAACTTCTCCATTCATAGCTTACTTTATTCTGCCATTGCTGAACTCCCACTCAATCAGAAACCCTGTGAATGACCTGTAATCAACAAATAATAACCTGCTCCCTACAAATCGTAGCTCTGATACCAACTGTTAGGAACCCCTTATCCAATGAAAGCACAATTGATTACTTTCTTATAAGCAATTAAACACAAAATTATACTAGAATGATTAAGTAACTAGAAACTTGAGATAGCAAAGAATTTGAGAGATAATACACACTCTTGTATTAAATACTACTAGAAGAAAATACAATAAGGAAGATGCCACTTCTTCCTCCACCTCAAAGGCTTGCCACACCTCAAGACCTTCTTTCCTCTCTCTCTTGCTCAACCACAACCAACTCAACAACCTGAGTTGTTATCCCCTCCTTCAATGCTTCAGCTGATCTCCTTGACCTTACACCTATAGATCTCCTTGACCTTGCTCCTTGCTTCAATGCTTTTACTTGCTTGCTTGATTTACAATACATGCCTCATGGGTCTTTAAATAGAATCCCATGCATATAAAAATAGAACTCTAATTACAATAATTAGACATGTAGCTCGTGACTATAATTAGCCCATAAACATGCAAACACTCGCTTCACTTAACTGACTGTTCGTCAATAGCAATTCTAGAATTGCCACAGGCGACCGATGTCGGTCCCTATCTGTCTAGTGCTGACCAATGTTGGCTAACTCCCTACCAATGCCAGTTGCCTTCTGCAAGCATCATGACCAACGTTGGTCATGCTATCGATGTTGGTACTTTTGGATCTTCAGCAACCTCCCTTCTTCATGTCTACAATAGTTAAAGTTAGCTCCACACCCTAACAAAATAGAGTGGCCAAGGCACTTATTAAAGAGGAACAAAAAATAGAAGGGAAACTATCCAAGCAAAGTAAGGAATACTAAACCAATGTACTAAGACAACACTTGGAGGAAAAAAAACAACTAATTATGTACAAAGGAACCTAACTAACTAAGACAAAGCATGATCCACCTAGATCAAAAGGAAACTTCATAAACTCACTTAGTCCAAGAGATGGTACAAGTTCCAAATTAGGATGTTTATTGAACATGACCCTTGATGAGGCACTCTTCTCACCTATCAACTCTCTTAGCATCTCTTATAGTGAGTCATCAATAGAAAACTAGTCTCCAACAAAGACAAACTGGTCTTGTTCTTCAAGGGGCTTCCCATACTAATTATTAGCTATAATATCTACAAGTGACACCTCATCTAATAATTGGAATTGAGTCTTTATGACACCTTAAGTGACCTTTTTATCTTTACTATCAACTGTAAACTCATAAAACTCTTGAAGGAGATTTGCATAGTCCACCCAATCATGGTTATTTTCCTCAATGAAAAAGTCTTTATCTACCTTCTCAAGCACCTGACTTTCAACTTAGAAAAGCTCTTATTAGAAGAGCTCCATTTGTTACTACCAATCTTATGAGAGTGGTTCAAAGTCAAGTTTGGGTACTGAGTCATCTCCAAGAACAACTACTTCCACCTTGGTTTCAAGAGATTCCTCTAGGACTACAACATTTTGAGGAATGACTTGAAATTTCTCTCCTTCATCCTTGATAGTACACTCTACCTCATGCATAGCTACAAAGGAATATTTAATATGTTTCTCTTCATTAAAGAAGGTTGAATTGTTCTTATGTTCACCAAGGGGAGTATTTATGGTTATTTATTCCTCATAATCACTCGATACATCTTCTTGATTAGCTATGACTTGAGATCTTTCCTCTTCACTTGTTTCTCTTAAGATGGGTTCTATTTCAATAAAGGGTAAGGTGGAAGGTTAATGGATAAGCTCTTAGACTTGAAGTGAAAGATAAGATGTGATGGGGGGCTGATAATTTGGAGATGGAGTATGAGGTATGATGGATGGTTCATAGATGAGTTTGGAAATAGAGGAAACCTTCTTACAACTAGAAACCTTGAAAATGGTTGGCTCTTGAAAAAACTCTTGTAGGGAAAGCAAGTTGAGTTGGGAAATGAAAGGAGCACCCTCTTCCACTAGATATTTATTTTATTCATAGCCTTCTTAAGGTTTTTCAATAGTTTCAAACTATTCTTCTACCTTCACAATTGAAGTCTCCTTCTTACTTTGAGAACATCTTTGGATAGACCTCCAAGATGGAAAAGCTAGAGGTTCTTCTTTAACCTTTTGATTTGGGTTTTACTCTTTCTTTTTCATATCACTTTGGATGTATCTCCATGAGGTAAAGGACTTAAATTATTGAGGAGGGAAGGGTGGGGATTGAATAAATTTGGGTGTGATTGACTGCATGATTTGGTTCGAACATGGAAATTTGGGATCATGGTTTTCCTGCATAGTGTGCATTATGGCTTGAGGAATGAAATGAGGTATGTGTAGTTGAGGTGATGTTGCCTTTTTTACTGCCAAAGTTTATTAAAAAAATTTATCTATAGATTTAATTTGCCTAGCAAGGGAGGATTCAAAATTAGACCTTGATTGCTCATGATGACTAGCTCTTTCAACACAAACTTTCCTTTCCTCCTAGACTCTCCCTTGGATAGATTTCCATGAGGGGAGGGTTGAGAGGAGTTGGTGGTAAATGTGATGGCTTTGATACTCATGTGGTGAGGGATAATGAGTGGTTATGGGAAGCTCAACATGAGGTTGACATAGAGTGAAAGGGAACATAGGGTGGGTGATGGGGTGTTTGATGTTCTTCATGGGCTCCCAACTTATCCTCAGTCTTGGAGATGAGTCCACCTATATCAAGAATATCACTACTATTTATGGAATAACCTCCCCTAATTAAATACATACACTCTTCCTTTACATACTGTACTAAAGTCATAATCCCTCTAATGACATGCTTTAGAATTTCTTGTATATACCCTTTCAACATATCAATATTTATCATATTCCTTTTTTGTTCTAATAGATATTTTTTAAGGCTATATATAAAACAGATTGTGGTATGAGTAGGCTATTTAAGAATGTCATGCAGCTACCATGATTGACCAAGAGAGCAACCAAGATGTAGAGGGGGTAGATGAAAATCATAGAAGGATTGATGATCTTAGTAATAAGGGGACTCATCATAGGACTCAGAAGGGGCAATATTATAATAAATTGGTTGTTCATATGGAATATCAGGGCAATACTCCTACATGTATGATTGATATAGGTCCTCACACTACTAGTGAGGATCATATCAAGATGTATATGGATCATCTTGAAACTATTGATAAGGAGGTGAAGTGATAGGGGTATTTATCATAGCTATTCATATCAACCTCATATGTAAGATGAGATGTAAGAATTGATTAAAACCCTCAATGAGGCATACCTAGGTTTCTTACAACCATAAGCTTTGATTCAAAATCACCATTGGTGTTAAATTTCTTGCTTTTAAAGCTGAATAGAGGAAAGACACACGAATAATATTTCCACTCTTTTGGATCTTTGTCTCATCAAGCATGCCATAACTATTTGAGGCCTAGATTACACCCTAGTTAAGTAAAGGATTATTTAGGTCCTCTACCCAAATCTAGTCCAATAGGGGAATGACCTTAGTCTATGGGTCACCTAATCTTGGGTTAAAATTATAGGATTTTTAATGAGGCTAGATCTTATGATGCATCATTTATCTCATTTACAATAAAACCTACTAATGTTGGGGTGAAAAGGGAGAGAAAGATATGCATGGATGTTGACCTTAATGGGGGTGGTCAGCAGATCAGAGTTAGTGGTCTAAATATATAGGCAGTGATCATTCACAGGGACTAGGCATGAGTGGCTCTATCTATAGAATAGGCATCCTTGGTAGTAGCATATGCATCATTAGAAATATCACAAGGTTAGGTGGCTACTCTTGTAGGATAAAGAGATCAGGCAAGAGCTCAATTAGCCATGCTTATGTAAGAGAGAGATTCTCTCTAGTAGGTAGTAGGAGGAGTACTGATAGCCATGGGATAACTAGGGACTATCTCAATGGTGATAAATGTAGTGATAGTGGAGGAACTCTAGTATTATGAGGCCTTGGTTTTTAAGCATCAACTAGATGAGCCTTGATGGGGCAAGTATATATCCATGTTCACTATATGTGTTAGTACTATGATACCAAGTCAGTGGGCTACCTCTATAAGATGATAGGTAGGTGTAGGAGGGTAGGCTATAGGAGGAAGTGGTGCTCCAAGGGCTTAGATTTTTTATGAGACATTATAATTTTGATGTAGTATATAATTTTGATACTAGCCTATGAATTGATGTATCAAGGTGTATACATATTTTGAGAGATATGTACTTATTTATATATATGATCATCATGTTGATTATGAGCTCATGATACATAGATATGATTATTCTATATGGTTTGTGGTTCATTGTTATGATGTTCATGTTGCTTATTTATGATTTGGTATGATGGTTGATGTAGATGCACCTAGCTAGGCATGTGATGTGATGGCTACTTAATTTATGCACATGACATCATTTTGATATTTGATGGATATTGTTTATGATATGATGATGTTTATGCATTGTTGGACATGGATATGATGTTATCTAATTTTTTTTTATGGTTACGGTTTATGGATCATAGTTATATGGATGTGATAAATGATAGAATGATGATGATGATGATGTGATAATTATGTTTATGATATGGTTATGTGATGATGATGTTTATGGATTTGATAATTTCATGATGATTATATTTATTAGTCATGGTTCATGATGATTTTAATTTATGATGTGATTAAATATGTTCATAATATTGTTATATTATGATGATGTTTATTATAGGATGTTATGATGACAATGATGATTATGGTCATGCTAAAATTTAATGAGTATATGCTTCCTCATTTAGATTTAGACATGTGGTGGATATGTGTGAATGACTCATTTATTTTTGATGTATGAATAAATTATGGTACATATGATAGATGTTTTAGTTGATGTGATTTATCACTAGATGATGCTTTTTGTAGGAGATGTTTAATTCATTAAAATGTTCTTATGGTTAAAAACATTTAAATAAGGTAAAAACACATGGTTAAATGCATTTATTTTGATCAAGGTGTTGTAATCTTAAAAACACATAGAGTAGGTTGGATAATGAAACTAAATGTGAGAAAATAAAGAGAAGAAAATCAAAATACAAATGTCTTAATCAATGTATCAACCAGTATGAGAGAATAAGAAAAATGTACGATGCTTCTTCTTTGGCAGGGACTAAAACAAACCAAAGTTGGATCAGATGATGAACATAAACACTTGGAATGATGTACATTAGCATTCATTAGTTGGTTAAAAAGGTGTATTGATCACATAATGTCAAGTAATCTTTAAATTCCTTGCTTATATAGTGTACAAAAGGGGAAGGGGATGAAAATAGGATGTTCTTGAGAGACTAGCTTGTCGTTTCTATAGGTTACCAAAGATCCAGTATAAACAAGTCCATGTCATATAATGTGTAGACTAATAAATGCATGAAGTCTACTTATGAAAGTTGATTATGGATTTAAAAATTTGCATTTTTTAATTTTTGATAATGGGTCTTTTGCTATTTTTTTATTGCTTGGAGGGATGGGGGAAGCTAATCAATGTAGGAAGCTTCCAAGAGATTACTATGCTTTGACCAATGCTTTACTCAACCATCCTTCAAGGGAGTGGTCTAAGTTTGTGAGATTTATTTAAGGATTTTTTATATTTGTCCTTTAAGGGAGTATTCTACCTTATATTGAACAATTTTGATAGGTGTTGAAAGTTGTCCTTCAAAGGAGTAGTCTACAAATACTAGAAATGATCCCTGATTATTTTTCACTTGATTTTTATTTTTATTTTTTCTCTTGATGACATAAACTTGATTATATAGGTTTAGAGTTTCACCTTTATGAAGGCAAAAATAAATCACAAAAAATTTGATGGTGGGTAAAGAGGTTTAAGTGACAACAACCATGGGAATCCATCCTATAAAGGGATGGAAAGTACCATGAGGTCATGCCATAGGTAGAGCCGTGGTACCCATGTTCAAGATTAGGTGAAGAATATAATGGATAATCACATGATTTAGTTATAATTAGTTATCCCTAAAAGAAGGAGATGAATGTGGGTAAATAAAATGCATGACCTTAAGTTAGACAAAAGAGTGAGTTAGATACCATTTAATAAAAGAAAGGATGCAGATGTGAAGCATTGAGGGGCTTAGGTTTGAATTTCCATTTAAGGGAGGAAAATTGATAATCTCCTGATTTATACTTGTGCATTATGATATAAGGTCTAAGCTAATTGAAAGCAAACTTACCTCACTTGATTTTCTCCATATTGGTGACATGTTGATTTTCCTTTAGGATGAGGTCTTTGATATTGAATTCACACACTTTAAGGTGTTTTTTATAAGCATTCTTGATACGTTCTTGATAGACATGAAGATGAGTGAGCACTACTAAATGATGCTCATCAAGTAGCTCAAGTTGGCATAAACATTCTTGATGATAATTGCTCTTATAAATGAGATCTTGTAGGGATATATGAAGAGAGGGGATTTGGATTTCAAGAGGCAAGACAACCTTAGCTCCAAAAACTAGATAGAAAGGGGTAGCAACCATAGGGGTATGAATAGTAGTACAATAGGCCCATAAGGCAAAGGGGATGTGTAAATGTCAATCCTAACCAGATGCATTAACCATTTTAGTTAGCACATTATTGAGAGTTTTGTTAGAGGATTCTATTTGTCTATTATCTTGTGGATAATAGGGCACTGAGAAACTTAACTTGATATTGAATGCATCACAAAGACCTTGGACTTGTTTATTTTTGAAATATTTACCATTGTCGGTGATAATTTTATGAGGAACATTGAAATGATGGATAATGTGATGGTTGATAAGTTGAAAATATTTTCATCTTTGGTTGAGATGTGAGGAATAACCTCAACCCATTTGGTGAAATATTCTATTGTAGTCATGATAGAATGATGTCACTATGAATAATTGGGGTTAATTTCTCTAATAAGATCTAGACCCCATTGTGATAAACACCAAAAATCCTTGGATACTTGGAGATTATGGCTAGGTGCATGATGTAAATTAGTATGTTGTTGACATTTGACACACTTTTTCACATAATCACAACAATCTTAGTTGAGAGTGGGACAATAATAGCCAAAGCAAAGGATGCATGTAGTGATAGTTAGACCACTAAAGTTTCCCACATAGATCCCATCATGTATTTCCTTGATAGCATGAGAGGCTTTATGACTATGTAGGTAATTAAAGAGGAGACCATCAAAGTCACATTTATAAATAATTTCCCTTAGTATGGTATAATGTGAGTTGCTCTAAATAAATTCTCTTTGAGCATTCCTAAAAAGACTAGAAGGAATAATGGCAAGGTTGAGATAGTCGAAGGTATATTGATACCAAAGGTTGGGTTGGGTATCCTCCACAATGAAGATGGTGGGAGAGTATGATTTGACATAAGAAAACTAGGTAAGTTGATGGATAATGATAGATAACTTAGAGTTAGAGGGTGTAAATGAGATTTAGGAAGTGAGAGAAGCCATTGTGTCAACAAACTTATTCATAGATCATGGAGTGGTTTGGATATGGTAGTATTCAAATGATGCTAAAAGCACATCAGGTAGTTATTTATATTATTGAAAAACATCATTCTTGCATTGATAAGAGCCATCTATTTGATTGACCACAAGTTTAGAGTCACCAAAAATGTTTATCATTTTGACTCCTTAGGCTAATGCAGCTTGGAGACTTATCACCAAGGCTTCATACTCAACCATATTATTGGTACATTTGAAATCTAGATTGAAGGATAAAGGAAGAGGTTTACCATGAAGTGGGATAAGGATGATGCTAGCTCCACTACCATGTTGACACTTTGATCTATTGAATAACATGGTCACTTGATAGGTGAAGTCTGCTTGAGAGAGGGTTATGATGGACTCATCTAGAAACTCAAGAAGAAGAGGTGGGTTGTCTGCTAATGGTGCTTTAGCTAATTGGTTAGCAATGATTTACCCTTTAATTGACATCTAATAAAGGAATTGAAGGTTGACCTCAGCTAAAAGCATGAGCCACTTTTCCATACATTGGTTTTGGTACAGCTTAGAGTATATATACTTGAGTGGGACAATATTGGTTATGACATAGGTCTTATGGTTGAGAAGGTAGTGGTGAATTTTGGTGCCATAAATACCAAGGTTAGGCAAAATTTCTTGGTATAGGTGTATCGAGTCTCATACTTTACAAGCATATAATTAATGTAGTATATGGCTTTCTCTTTATGATACTCATCCCAATGAGCCAACATTGCCTCTAAAGAGTGGTCGGTGATAGATATATAAAGGTAAAAAGGTTGATATTATTTGGGAAGAATGAGGATGGGTGGATAAAGAATATATTCTTTAAGTGAATCAAAGGCCTTCTAATATTCATTGTTTCATTTAAAATATACATCCTTCTTAACAAGGTGGTGGAAAGGTTGGTATTGATATAAGAGTTGAGATATAAAGTGATGAATGGATTGGAGCTTGCCTTACAATCTAAATAGTTTCTTGAGGTGGGTGGGAGGAGGCATGCCAAGGATTGATTTGATTTTGGTAGGATTGAATTTGATTCCTTGAAGAGAGATGATATAGCCAAGGAGTTTTCCTGACAAGACCCCAAAGCTACACTTCTTGGGATTAAGGTGGATATGGTAATGGATGATTCACTCAAAGATAATCTTAAGAATGACCAAATGATATTTATGACATTTAGATTTCCCAAGAAGGTCATAAATAAAGTTGTTGTACCCAACACCCCCCACCTTTTTTTGGTAGGAAATGGTACCCACCTTTTTGAAATATGATCCTATTGAGGAATTTTTTTCATATGTTTTATGCAAATTTTAGGGAAATCTGGGACTTTTCACTTTTTTGGTAGGTGGTATCGGTAATATGATTATTGTGTTTATGAGACTAATTTGTATACTATAGATGATTTCTTTAGGATAATTCCTTTAGTTTTTTAGTGTAAAAATATCTTTTGGATGTATTATTTTGGGAAATTTTTGGTCATACTTCATTCAAGATTACTCTTTCAGGAGCCTAATCTTATCAAAGAAATGATTATAGTCTCCTTGTCTGAAACAATTATTTCAACAAAATTTGACCTATAGACCTTTGACTTGCTCAAGGATTTTTGATCACATACATTTTCCCATAGACAAATTCCTAATGGATTATCCATTTGACCCTCTCTAATTTATACTTTAGAACTCTCAGAATGACCCTCAAGCATATGGAAGCACCCTTCAAGAATTTTAAAAGTACCCATTGGCCTTTGCAAAGTAGAACCTCCAGGAAAAATGCCCTGAATTAGACCCTTTAACTTCCTTCCACCTACCCTTTGGGACCCTTCCAACTATCCCTTCAGACTTTTTTCAAATTGATCATTTGCCCCCTCTTGATCACTTCTTTTAGGGCACACACCCTTCAGGTTTTATGTAGGCAAACCCTTCAAAACTATTGTTTTATCCCCTTTATCCTTTAGTAAATACCCTTTAGATGGTTTTACCTACCCCTTGTGCCTCAAACCCAACCTACCCTTCAGCCTTTGTATTTTAGACCAGTCACCATAGACCTACCCTTTAAATTTGGTTGAACCTACCCTATCAAATCTTTGTCCTAAGTTGTTTGCCCTTTTCAAAATGGCCACCTACCCTCTAAATCTTTTGAAAAGGACCTTTCAACCTTTATGGAATATCCAAGTGCCCTTTCTAACATACCCTTAGGGATTTCTCTCTCGAGACCTTTTAATATATAGACATTTCCTTCAGACTTCTATTTTAGGCACTTCATTCAATGCGAAATCCCTAAAAGAATTCCTCTAAAGGGCACATGTCTTTTAGATTTTTGAAACTGACCCTTCAAATTAAAGGTACATACCCTTTGGGTTTTTCCAAACTTACCCTTCAGGACCTTTGAGATGACCCTTAGCCATATGAAAGTGCCCTTAAGAAATCAAAGGTGCCCTTCAGCCCTCCGAACTACCCTTCAAGAATTTCAGAAGTGCCCTTTGGCATTTGTGAAGTAGACCCTTTGGGACTTTTGTCATGGAAAAAATGCCCTGTGAAGTGGACCCTTCAGATAAAAACTACCCTTCAAAAAGTTTGGAAGTACCTTTTAACCCCAAATCAGCCCTTTGAAAGAATTCCTTTGGAACTTCTACTTAGGTTCCTTCGAGACAATAGGCATGGACATTTTGTCTATGATAATTCCCCTGAAGGAATTATCCACAAACATTAACCTAAAATCACCTTTTATATGTTATACTTTTAAAGTGATTTGTTATAAAGAACATTATTGAAATTAATGCCATACTTAGTAATGATAAAATATTTATTATTTGATAAATGATAAAATCCCCTATCAACCCAAGCTAACAAATTTGAAAAGTGAACATTACATATTTAATATTGCATGAACTGGTATTTAATATAATATCTTATATAGATGATACATAACCATTGAAGACATAATTTGTATTCAATTTATCTTATGATTAAAGTATCCTTATCCCCAAAAAATGAATGAGAACCTTAGCTTCTACTTTGAAGAGTATACAATGAACAACAATCAAGCTAGAGCTGAGTCAATCACATTAATATATAGGTATACATAATGTGCAACATGTTGAACAAGATATAGGGACGAGCACATAATTATGACTTCCTCATCAAGGTCATCCTAGGGAACTAATCCCCTATCTACATTTTCAATCAAAGACTCTACAAAATTTAAGGATACCATCTTTGATGTAGGGGTATTTGAAGACAAGTATCATAATTATTCATCGCTTTGGGATCTAATTGATTTAGTTTATATGTTTTCATTAGGTGATGAGACAATACTATCAAAAAGGTTGTTTGTTCAAGAATTGTTAGCCTACAAGCAACAAAGATTACACTTCACCATGACAAAGCCAGAAGTCATGCCATGTATTAACCTTATTAGTGATTTATTATTTGCTAGTAAGATATCATAGGATGCCTACTTGTATTTTCATGGAGATACAGTAGTTGCATGCATCTCTAGAAGTAACTTTCAAAGATATTTATCTCTTAGCATCTCAGATGCATACTATGACAATCACACTTTGGTCTAATTTAAGGTTGAAACCTTAATCACAAATTAACTCTCTTCATGGTTGCTTCCAAGCCAAACTATCACTTAGCAAGGAATGAAGCCAAAGGGAGCCATTATAATAGACAAATTCAGGTTGGGAGTTTGAATGAGTATGGATCTACTCAATAAGTTATATGGGATTCCCAATATCCATGTCATAAATTTGGATTGGGTGCCTTTATTATATATGATGTTCTCACATGATGCTACTTATGCCTTAGGGGGAGGTAATTAGCTTAAGATTAAGAGAGTAGATTATACACAATGATAAATGCCCCACTCCCATGGGAGACTTTTTATGATGTCATATTTGGTCAATGTAGTTATGGGGACATGTTACAAAGAATTAGGCAATCAATGGGATCTGACTCCAGATTTCATAAAGAATAAAATGTATGACCATTTTCAATTCATGTACATACATGCTTATTAGAAGCACATGGTTAGAATATGCAAAGACATATATCCATAGGTGTGGTAAGCCATCCATGGCTTGCCCATGCCTCGTATCGGGGAAAATATTTTGAATAATTTGAGTGGTAAGGGAGATTATTTCTTATATTCAAAATTTATAGTCATTGTGATCTAAGGGAATAAGGTGGAGCCCCCATGCCTCCCCAAGTACATAACTAATAAGCTATTACAATAAGAAATTACTTTTTAGTTGTGGAACAACATTGAAGAAGATTTAGCCAGGCAAAAAAAGGATTATTCTTTGAAAGATAAATTTCAATTGTTAGGATGGTATAGAAAATAAGGAAACATCTGGGGGATGTTGGAAGTAAGAAGGGTCGTTATGGATTCCCTACAATGGCACAAAGAAATTGGGACCCCCATGGGCATATCTAGTAGTATATTTGTTGGTTCAACATTCCTTACTTCCATCAACCTTATTATTATAACTTCCTTTTCTTGAATCTTGCCTTTGATGAATAAGTATTGGAGTGAGCGTAAATTATTGGGCTGCAAGAAGATCATTTGAGGATGATCCAAATTAAACCTAGTATCTCTCCTAGGAAACTAGATAGCCAAAGAGCTCTTTTCAAGGGATGGAAACATTCAGACTTCTAGAAAGCACAATCTAGAGAGTATGAAGCTTCTTCATCTTAGGGACTTCCATTAAATTTGAAGTTGAAATCAGTCAAGATGGAACCTAGGCTCATTGATCTTTAGTGCAAAAAGAGGAGGGGAAAGAGGAGATCCTATTAGTTTGGACTTTGATGAGGAAGAGATGCCTACTACTATCACCATTCAAGTCCCTATGACTACCCCTAGTGTGTTTATTGTTTCATATATTGGGGTAGCTACTACACAAGAAACAAAATCTACCTTTCACAACTCTCCCATTTAGAGAAGAACCCTCTTGGTTTACACCAAGAAATCGAGGACTCCTATAAGAAAACCCATAATGCATACATCTCAGGGCTTACTTATTCTCTCTCTAGGCTCACAATAATTAGGAAGAGATGAAGTCATCATCAAAGACTTGGTATATGATTTAGATGAGGAGGATGAATTGGAAGAGGCTAAGGCTCTAAGCCTTCAAGAGGACCCTATTGAAATTTAGCTTCAAGGTACTCAAGCCTTCTCCACTTTTCTTTTAGCCTTAATTTCCATTAATAATCTAGCACCTATCTCTTATGTGGAAGTTCCCTCCATCTTATCTATCCCTTCAATTTACATAACCACCATTGATCCTTACACTATCACTACTACATCATTTCACACAACCATTCCCTTTGTGCCTATTGGTACTTCTACTATGAAACTTCACAAAAAGAAGGCAACCAAGAAGGTGCAAACCACTTTATCCACTCCCCAACTTCATGTCTAATCCACACAACTCTCCCTTCCACTCCCCAGTTCCACTTTTATAGAAAAAACCATAGTAGTGAGCCCAGTATGGGGAGGAAGGCAAAACCTCACATTGTTGTATGCCACCCACTTCTTTAAGTTAGAGGAGTGGACTGGTCAAAAATAATATGGTTAATTTAACTTTTTGGGAATAATAGAGTTTTATTCCTATTTTAGATAAGGGCCTAGATTAATAAATCAGTAAATAATATTGTAATAATTACAATCCTGATATGTATGATTTATCTATCTTTTTTTCCCTTTATAAAAATAGTAATAAATTAGGATAAATATGACTTAGCTTAAAATAGGAAGAAATGGCTATTGTAGGGTTTGAAGCTGGCTATGCAGGACTATGACAATGTCACAAATCATAATCTAGATTTTTTTGGTGAAAGGATAGGACCATCAAAAATAGGACACCTTAAGGTTTGGTGTTTTTGTCCTCTTCTTCTATTGTTATCCAAACTAGTCATAAAGACTTGATTTTTTGGGTTTTTGCATTGTTCTTCTGTGAGACTACCTATGGAATTTCAAGTGCTTAATGTCAACAAAGCTTGTTGTAGAGCTATTTTAATCTTCAAACCCTATCCCTCTATCATGCTTGATAAATGGGATTTGAATCACTTGAAAAGAGGGGGTTTGTGTGTGTAAGATGCATTGAACATGTGATCTACACCCCTTACATGGGCACACTACCTACATACCAATACTCTAAAGAGGGATCAAGCCATATGTAGTTCTCCCACTTGATGTGCTTTGTGAAATACTGTAATGCAGATGCAAAAATTCTAAATTGAGAGTTCTTGAGGTGGCTAGGGACCGGTGTGAGAGTTTGGATGTGTTTTTAGCTATGTTGGGTGACTATATGTAGAGAATAGGAAAGTTTTCATTACTAGTTTATTTGTATCTTGATTGATTTATAACATTTGTCACCTCCCCTTTGTAAATGAACTTTGGATTGGTTTTATAGGGAACTATTGGTCATGGATTAAATGTATTCATGCTAGGCCAACATGATGAAGGATAGGAATTAGATGGAAATGATCATTTGGGCTCAAAATATGATTGGATAGGAGCACTAAAATTGGGATACCCTAGGGTTTGGTTTTATTGTCCAAGTATGGCACTCCTATCCTATATGCTTAGGACCTAGAGGGATAAGATTGGCCTAGAAAATAGAGTTTAACTGAGCTAGAATGACCTTTTGAAAGGATATGAATGATTGAAAATGAGTGAAAAGATGTCTAGAAGGGTCATAAGAGCATGTAAGAAATACCTATAGATAGGGTGTCATAATCCACACTCAAGCTACCAATTTGGAAATTTTATATGACTACATTTACCCCCTATATTCTAGTGATGAAGCAAAGTGAAATAATAGGATAAAAGGAAAATAAAAAGTGTATCTAAACTTACCTGAAAGCATGAATCCCATGAAGATGTGTGATGTTGAGTGTGCATAGAGAAAAAAAATCATGAAGTGTAAATCTACAAGAGAAAACAAAGAGTAGATCAGGTCTTGCTAGACATGATATGTCTAAAACAAGAATGTAAAAAAGATGGGTAAAAGAGAGAAAGGAAGAGAAAGGATTGAATACACCTCACTGGGTATGCAAAATAATAAAATACCTATTGTGATGTTGAGTGATGCTAGATAATGTTGGGTATGTGTTGAATCAAAAGTACTATCATGAATGGAGCTGAGTGCTCAATTCCCGAAGAGTGGCTCATGAATGCAAAGGTTGGATCTTTGTCTCTATCATCTCCCACTAAGTGAATCTATGTGATCATGTGTGTGTGTTAATTGATGTTTGGACTATGTGTCCAATCCCTCTGATTAGGTGGCTCAAAAATATAAAGGATAGCTAGACCTTTGGATCGATCATTTCCCACTAAGTGAAGCTATGAAATGATATTAGTATGAATGTGTGTCATATGATATGGATCCTAAATCCCATAAATGCTCTATAATCTAACAATGTGGAATGGATAGTTGAATGCGTACTATAAACTAGGCCAATATTGGCCACTTTGAGAGGTAGAAATTAGGCTTGTATGAAAGCCACTCCAAAACTGGGAACTAGGATTATGTGGAAGCCACTTAGGAATGATGCCAACCACTTGTAGATGGAATAAGGCATGCAACTGATAAGAATACCTAGTTAATGTAGTTAACTTAGAAAGAAAATAATTCAAATGTGTTGTGCACATTTCCCCCAATCACTGGTGTCTATAACATGGATTCTGATCTATAAGTTATACCAACTACCCTGTATAAAATTGGAAGCAAGAGCCATCATGTCATTTATGATGGCCCATATATCTATATTTTTTAAGAAAAATTGTACTAAAAATGTTGATTTTAAACTATATTATTGTTGATAAAATGGTAATTGAACTTACCTTTTTGCCTGTTTTTAGAAGATTTGGGTTTTTTGTTGTTCAGACAGGAATGCCAAAAATAGGACACCTTAGTGTTTGATATTGTATTCCAAGTCTGAAAATATTATCCTTTTTTGTTTTTGATCATTTTTATATGTTAATTACTATTTTCCTGATCTATTCTACCTAGTTTGGGTTTTAGTTATTGTTCTAAGTGTTCTAAAAACTATTGTTTTTACCAGTATAAGGCTTTGATCTCTGTGATAAAACCCTTATTTGTTGCCCCCTCTTTTGAGGGTAGGAATGAAGATCCTACAATGACTTCCATCAGTATAAAGAGCCCTACAACTATGTTATACTCTGAAATACACATTATAGCAATGATAATCGAAAAGATGTCTCAAGATATATCATAGTTTGTATTGGAGATTATTATATCAATAGGGGTATGCCTAGATAGATGTAACAATATAATAGATTGTGTAGTATACTGAATTAAAACTTGAAATGTTATTTTTTAGTTTTTATTTATCAAGGAGGGATGGAGCATGATGCCCATCATGGCATCCAAGAAATAAAGATAATGCATGATATGGATCATGGCATTGTAAATAGTGAAAAATAAACAAGTAATAAGCACACAAGGTAAGAAGAAAGAAGCATATAAAAGTAGTCAAGGGGCCAAGAAAACAAGGGAAATTGGCACATGTCACTCAAATTTGGAAAACAATCATACAAGGTATGTTCAAATTCCACATACACATACAATTGAAAACGAACAAGGTTGGCACAAGGGCCACAAGCACATAGAAGAGTTCAAGGAAAGGAAATTGGAAAATGTCCTAAGACACACACAAGAATAAAAGTAAAGGAAATTGAAAAATGTCCTAAGGCACACACAAGAGATAAAATAAGAACTAAAAAATGAAATCACATCTAGCTATGTAAATTAAGAAATGAAGGCATGTAAATATTGTAAATATAATTGCATTTAACTAATCAAAGAAAGAAGTGAAAGTATGCAAAACATGTAGTACAAGACTAAGTAGATGATAAGAAATACACAAGTGCTATATACTAGTGAGTGTCAACATGATAAATAGAGTGTGTGGTGTATGAATGACATAACCTAAATGGTGTAGTCATGTAGAAGATGCCCCCAATGGGTAGATATATCGATATATGTCTCATATGTAAAAGTAGTATTCCCCCTCAATGGGTAAAGTGAATCAATCAAGGACTTGGGTGTCACTGTACACACTCAAGGAAGATCAAGTGAAGCATGGTAATAGATAAATCGACATAAAATAGCATAAAACAACAAAATGTAAATTGATATCATGGAAATCATAATATCCTATATTATTCCACTCATCATTATCATCTTGATTTTGAACCAATGAAATACTAGTGTTGACTTTTATTGTATATGGATCTTTTCCTTTGATAAATTATGTCTTTGAATGATTACCTTAAAATGTTTGATAAATCCCAAACCTTGGTGACAAACATTATCAACTACTAGAATAAGAGTAGTGATGCCTTGAGCATAGTTTCCCAACCCTTGACCTTGATAATCAAATTTTTGTACATATTTTTGACCAAACCCATGCTACTTTGAAAGTTAAGCCTCATTTTGGAGAGGTAGATTTACATCTTTTTTATGCTTTACCTAAGCTTGTGGTATTTTTTGTTGCTCTGATTTTGATTTTTGATCCTTTTGTTGTTTTGAGTTATGCTTTGGTAACCACTTTTGTACTATTTTTGAATTTGACCCTTTGTAAATGTGTTCCTATGTCACTATGGATTACTTGACTGATTTACCTTGTATATGGTCCTCATTAGCAATTAGTTGTTGTATATGGTGTTTAAATCCCAAACATGAATTTGTGTGATTCCCATGCATTCTATGATATGCACAATAATATATATGTCTTCTCACTGGATGTAGATGAGGTAGTTTGATCGACTTAGATTTAATCATTTCCCTTAGTACTTCACTTAGACTCTTATTTTATTTTTGAATGATTTTTAAATCACTAGTTTTAGTGTTAATTTATTGTGATTTCTTATTTTGATATGTAACATTGCTTGCAACCAATTGACTAGGTGAAAGTGTATATACATGATTGGCACTAGGGTGCCTTTGAGGCTTTTATATTATAATATTATTTTCTAATGTTGTGATATTTTCATGTAATAATTGATTTTGAATTTATAAATCTAAAATTAACTTGCTCATATTGGTGATTTGATCCCTTAAGTCTCACAAGTACAAACCCTAGTTGCTTCTGATTGAACATGTAAGCACATGTGTTGAAGAGGGTGTGGAGAATATATAGGCTGAATGTATGCATTAGGAATAATAGTATAGGCTGCCTCACCTTTTGGAGGGGTGAAATCATGGACCTGGTTAGATGAAAAGTAGCTATCACCCTCTTGAGGGAGAGGAGGAAAAGGAAATTCTTTCCTGTACATAAGATATGACATTGAAACTTGACAGGTGGTTGTTAGATTATACAATGGATCCTCTAAGTATGTAAGGATTTTAGTTTTAATTTAATTACACATAATAGAGAGATAACATGTTAAATAAGTAATGAAACCTTATATTAAATAAAATTAAACATTTCTTCGAAGGAAATTTATCTTAACATTTTTAGCAATAAATTCCTTAATACCATCCATTATTATAAAAAGTAAGCATGAAAGGGAAAGAATGAAGCTTTTCATTAACATTTAGTAAACTTCATTATTCATGTACATGATAGGACCAAGTATGGACTCCTTATTGTTTGCAATAAATGTTTTGAAATGAGTGAAATCCATTTTTTATTTTTATGTGAAATCTGATTTGGATGTAAGGTGATACCTCAAAAGCATAGGACCTAGTATATGCAACTAGGCTTTGAAAGAAATGATTTTCAAAATTATTATCAAAAATATGAAAAAATTTGAAAAATTAAATGGGAAATTTTAATTTAAATATTTAGGAAAAATCAAAAAAATATTAGAAAAATATTGAGACCTAGTATAGGCAACTAGGGTTCTGAAATAAATTATTTATAAAATTACTAAGGTAAATTTAACAATTAAATATGAAATTATAATTTAAATATGTATGAAAAATCAAAAAAAATCTGGAAAAACTAGCAAGGAATTTTCTCTGAGGTTTCTAGTATTTTTATGCACAAATAAAGTAAGTCAGGTTCACCAAATGATTTAAATTTTTGGGGAATAATGAAGTTTTGTTCCTATTTTAGTTAAGGGTCTAGATTAATAAATTAGTAAATAATATTACAATAATTATAGTCTTGATTTATATGATTTATATATTTTTTTTTACCTTTCTAAAAATAGTAATAAAATAGAAGAAATATAAGTTAGCTTAAAATAGGCTAAAATGATTGTTGTAAGGTCTAAAAATGGCTATGTAAGATTAGGACAGTGTCACAAATCAGAATATAGATTTCATTTAGTGAAAGGATAGGTCCACCAAAAATAGGACACACTAGGGTCTAGCATTGTTGTCGTCTTCTACCACTATTATCCAAACTGCTCATAGAGACCTAATTTTTTTGAGTTCTTTGTGTTGTTCTTATGTGAGTCTTCTTGTAAAATTTCAAGTATTGAATATTGATAGATCTTGTTGTAGATCTATTTTATTATTTAAACCCTAACCCTTCATCATGCTTAATAAACAAGATTTGAATCATTTGAAAAGGGTGGGTTAGTGTGTGTAAGATGCACTAAACATGTGATCCACACCCCTTGTGTGGGCATGTTGCCTACATACCAATACTCTGAAGAGAGATCAAGCCATATGTAGTTCTCCCACTTGATGTGTTTTATGAAATAGTTTAATATAGATGCAAAAATGAAAAATTGAGAGTGTTTGAGGTGCTAGGGATTGGTATGAGAGTTTGGATATGTTTACAATTGTGTTGGATGATTGTATGTAGAGAATAATTTTTTTTGCCTTAGTGGTTTATTTATATTCTTACTTTATTTATAAGATTTGTCACCTCCCCTTTGTAAATGAGCTTTGGATGGGATTTTATAGGGAAATTTTGGTCATAAGTTATAGTAATTATGATAGGTTGACATGATGAAGGATAGGAATTGGATGGAAATGACTATTTGGGCTCAAAATGTGATTAGACAGGAGCATCAAAAATGGGACACCCTAGGGTCTGATACTATTGTCTAGGTATGGTGCTCCTATTCTATAGGCTCAAGACTTAGGGGACTAGGATTGGCCTAGGAAATAGACTTTGGTTGAGCTACAATGACCATTTAAAAAGATATATATGATTGAAAATGAGTGAAAAAGTGACTATAAGGGCCATAAGAGCATGCAAGAAGGACCTATAAATAGGGTGTCACAATCCACACTCAAGCTACCAATTTGGAAATTTTATAAGACTACAATGGCCTTCCTTGCTCGATGTATTGACCAAAGCTAGTAAGAAGCAAAAGAGAGAAGAAGAGGAGGCTAATCAAGAAATTATTGTTATAACTACTGAGGCACCCCTCAATATTCTACCATGGGCTAGAGATTTGAGGGCACAAATGCTAGCTTATAAGATCACTGAGCTCCCATCCATGTCTACTCTATTTGACCCCTCAACTGGCCCATTCCAAAGATTTAAAAAGAGGAAATTTGAGGATGAATAAGGAGTGAGTATCATCCTTGAAGAGTGACAACCAATGTTATCCCTCACAAAGAGGTAGAACAAACAACTAGGAGAGTCTATATATGAAGAAAATCTCTTAGACCTAGCTCAAACACATAAGGATGTAGTGGTGGCCTCTTCTTTCCACTAGAGAACTCCATGTTACCACTACTCTATCATATGGAAACTTATCTATAGAATAACATGAAACATATAGTCTCATTTAGGTCTCTATATTTTAAATATCCAATCTATTTCTAAGTTTTGACTTCATGAAGAATAATGCACTAAACACTCACTCATCTTCCACAGAACCCAAAATCATTGTTTGATCAAGTTCATATAATTTGAAATATTCACTAATACTTTCTTATAAAATATTTCTTAGGTAAATTTTTTTCCATAGATGAGTAATGGCACCATTTTCTATTGGGTCATTCAAACACTAAAATTGATCCATCATTGTAATCCCAAACTATGTTGACTGAGATGTAAGTAATTATTTATTTAAAATACCATTAATCTAAACTCCATTCACATATATAGATCTATAAAAATTCATAAAAATTGTACCCATGTATTTGTGAAATAATGTGTTGATTTATTCTTGACTGTTAACACTATTACAAAAAATGGGATTCATAACTCCCATGCCCTCCAATAACTAATCCCTTTGAAAATGTTATCTGATCTCAGTGACTTAGTTTTGTGAGATTTTTCTCAATTTAATTCATGTTATAAACAAAACAATACCATATAGCAAATGTGTCATAGTTACATCTTTAGGCTCAACTCCCACAAATTTGAGTCTTCTAGAGCATGTATGCATTGGGATCTCAATGCCATTTACCATGACACAAAGATGATCATGTATATTGAATTTAAAATAACTCTCTAGATTTTAAAAATCAATCAAAATTTTCTAGGTTCTAAAAATAGGTCCATGAAAGCTTTCATTTGATGTGTATAATATATCTAAACATTGACATACACATTTTCTCAAATGTATGAAGTCAACAATATAGATAGATCTCTCTTGGGCATGTTTCATTAAATAATTGATTTCCTTCAACATTGGAAAAATACTACATAATGTGAGTAAAGTTTATAAATATGTTAAATGACATAACAAATATTTTTCTTTGTCAACTTCCCTAAGAAATTTATATATAAACCCTGTCAAAGATGGATATTCCTCAAAAATTATGTAGGTAGGTTCATACATGGAAATCCATCTAGTTTCCACATCTTTCAGTAGTTTTTACCATCTATCACCCCAATTACAATTTTTTGGAACTCCATGAATATTTTTGGGTTGCTTGACATGTATGCATGCAAGTCATGAATAAGCTCTTCCAATTTTTTGACATTACTGAATGTGCTAATAATGTTGTAAGCAAGATTCATCCCATGTGTCATGTAATGGATTGGAATTATAAATGGAGAAAATATTATTTGTAGGTAAACACAAAGACCCTTTCTATTCCCCTACATCACTGATGCACCATTAGTGCCAACACACACCAACTTTATAGCTATGGCATAATCACCCATCCCAGCTCTCTCTCTTAAATTAGCTACAACCAATTTATGGAGGTTTTTTGCATTGAAAATTTCTAACATTTTATGGACAACTAAAAGATGAGATTTCCTTAAATAGTTTTCAAAGGTATACACATTCATGCAAACCCATGTTGTGTTTTCAACTGCAGTGATCTCATCAATGGATAGAGAGATAAATAGTGATCTCTTAACACTTTCTTTCAAATCTTCCTTCTCAATAATGGCTAGAAATTTTGTCATTTTCCAAGCATTGTTATTTGACCAATGTGACTGTGGGATATCTAGAAACCCATTATGTTGAAACAAAGTTTTAAAATCTATAAAATTAGTAATGGCTCTTTCCTTTTTTTAAATGTGGAAAATAGTAGAGAACTATACATATTTTACCCTAAGATTGGACTGCATAACTTTTCCAAATTGTGCTTTTATAGTTCCCCCTTTCTCAACAAGATGTTTTTGTGGTTTTTGATCATTTTTCATATTCATGTGCATATATGACATTCATGCATTCTTCTCCATTTTTCCATCTGTATGTTCTTATTATCTATCCATCTAGGTGCTTCACTGATATATATATTTTCCCACAATGTTTCTCAATTGTGTCCAATTTAAGTTGTATTTTGTGTTCTTTTCCAAGTTTCCAATTGTAAATTGTACAACTACATTATGTTGGAGGCTCATTACCATTTTATGGGTTTATATGTTCTATAAATGGATATTTTACAACCCAGTCAACTTAAAAATACATTCCTATTGTACATGTACTTCTCTTCCTTCATCTACTTATTTGAATGGATTTTTTAACAAATTTTTGTGTCTAAAAAGAACTACATTTCTCTTGTGGAGTGCTCAGAAGAGTATGTTCTAATGAAGTGCCCAGAGGTGTGTCTTCTAGTGGTGGAATTTCATTAATAAAATCTTTAGGTGGTGAGAAGCTATTGAGATTAATTCTTTCTATTGAAATAGTGTCAATGTCTATGTCAATTTTTGTATTAAAATGGTTTTTCTATTATTCTACAGTGAAAAAAAATAACTAATATTTTTTTAAAAAGATTCAGAATTACATGTATTTGAAGTGCCTATGGTTTGCACAATTTTTTTTCCTATATTTCTAAAATAAGACATGATATTAGATTTTTCTAGTATTTTTTGTGGTGTTTTAGCCTTGTTGGTACCTCTTGATGCTTGAGTTATATTATTGAGTAGTTCATTATTGTCAGCTTCCTTTCTGCTATCGAGCAATAGGTTACATTCATACCACATAGATATGCCACATGACATACCACTATCAGATGCCACATTGATATTATACAACACATCATTGTTAGGTGTCAGAGTGTTATCATGTGGGACATGGTGACCATGTGACTAATTACTATCACATGGCACATTATTGTTAGGTGGTAGATTACCACTGTGGGGCATATGGCCATCACATGGTATATTACCATCACATGATAGATTGCTATCATGTGATAGGTTACCATTTCACATTAAACTTCCACCATGTGACACCATATTTCTAGGCTCTAGTTTACATTGCATGACATACTGCTATCAAAGGTTAGGGTGTTAAAAGTAGTCCAATGATAGAGTCTAGCCTCAAGTCTCTATCTTCACAATCTGGTAAAAAAATATACTTCAGTGGTAAATTCATGACCTAAAACCTCTAAGAACATATGTATTATATATAGATGGTGAATTACATGGATAACCCTATAATTATTGTAAATAATTGGTGAGATAACCCCTAAAAAAAATTACATCTTAGAATTTTAGGCAAAAGAGTCATATGTTGCACCCTAAAAATTTTCCAAATTTAAAATCCCTAAAATAGAATATTCATGAATTAAAGAATATTCGACACTAAAATTTACCCTACCTTTTACTATGCTCTTGTGACCACATTGATAGTATGGATAGAAGGAGGAGTTGAGCTAGAGGATTGGTCAAATTCATCTTCACTCTGAGTTGAGAATGAAGGAGTAGGTGAGTGTTGGGTGGGTATGGTTGTAGGTAGGATTGGTATGGTGCTCATAGGATGTTTATCTGTTAATAGATCATCCTCATCATAAAGCTAGTGGATGATGGTTTAGCGAGCCTTACAATTCTTTGTATCATGGCTAGGTGTCCTATGATAAGAACACATGTGGTGGTCATTTTACCAAATGGGTTTAGTAGGTAGAGAGTCAAAGGTTTTGATGGGAGATAGGGATAAACAAGAGATTTGTAATAACCTATGAAAAATAGTTGAATAGGATTTGGCCAAAGATGGTGAAGGTTTAGTGGCCTTTGATTTAGTGGTTGAGGTAGGATGTTGCTTGTAAATGGGTTTGGTGATAGGTTTTTTGGTTAGGGTGGTGTGTTTGGTCAACAACTTTAGTTTAGGCAAGGAGGTTGATGAGCTAGAGGTGGAAGATCACAAGGTAGGTAGCTTATGTATAGTCATTATGGTGAAAAGAGGTATGTCAGAGAGCAATTGTGAAGGTGTAACCAAAAGAGGTGGTAGGGTTTTGGTAGAGGAAATTAGCTTCTTGCTCAAGGTAGAAGGATGGGGCCCCATAATGGAAGGCAAGGTTGAGGGAGGTAAAATTTGGGCCTTCAAATCTTTATGTGGTTTCACATATTTGGTTTCTTTAGTCTGGCATTTAGTTGGTGGGTTTAAAGAGGTTAGGTCTAATTTCATAGATTGGTGACTAAGGCTTGGTGTAGGGAAGGTGCCAAGGCTCTTGATTCGTTTGGTCAATTTGATTTGAGAAGGCAATTTGGTTACTTAAGATTTAGGTGCCTTGGATGGTTGAGGGATTGTTAGATTGGTAAAAGATATTGTTACTTTGGTTGATAGGGTAGGAGTTTGGATAGAGGAAGTGGTGGGTTGGTCTACTAAATGTATGGTTGGAACTTCCTATTTGGTAATGTAAGGTATCCCTAATTGTTTTTTGAAGGTGGATCGATCCATGTCAATGTTGGAGATAAAATCTAATTTTTTCACTAGCCTAGAGAATGGTTTGTAGGTTAGTTTAATTCCTTGAATGGTAGACCTAAAAGATAGGCCCTTAGGTGGAGACATAGGTATGGTAACCTCAACATCTTATTCAATCAAAGGATATGGGGTTGAGATAGGTGATTCCTCAGTGGGAGGAGCAAACATAGGGGTTCCCTTCTGAGGAATGATTTTCAAAGGGGGAGTGGGTTATTTGGTGGTCAAAGGTGAAGATAGGGTGGTAATAGTTGGGAGTTTTGATATATCAAATAAAAGGGTATTTAAGGACTCCACTACATTAGTAAGTGGAGGGAGAAAGATTGTTGTTGATTAATTTTGGCTTCTGAAGGAGGTGAAGGTAACTTTACTACCTCAATAAGTGCAGAGGGTGAGAGATAAATAGGTTGGTCAACAGGCTCTTTAGCAATGAGTGTGTTAAGAACCATGTTAATAGTATGGGTATCATGACAGAACTTGACATTGTTTCTCTCATTCTTGGTAGGAGCATGGTTTGGGAAAGGTTACCTAAATATATCAAGGGCTTGGTTTGATAGTCAATTAGGGTTGTCCAATGTATGCTCCCCCTTGTCAATGAGGCATTAGACAAGGGTCTTGAAAGAGTTGCACCTACTAACGTCATGCCTTATAACCTGATGAAAGGCACATAGGTCATTCTCATTATATCAATTAGGTTCAAGACAAGAGGAGCCAAATTATTGGATTGGCTTGATGGGAGGAAGTTGAATGATATTGGCTTTCAATAACTTCTCCAAGATAGAAGCATAGGATTCTCCAAGTGGATTGAATTACTTATGATTGTTGTAAGTTTGGCTCCTTGTGTTTTAATTTGAGGAACTAGAGGAATTATATTGGTTAACAAAAGGTGGAGGAGTGGATTTTAAGATAACCACATTTATGTTTCCCTTGGTTTTGTTGTTGGTAATGGATTGGTTGCTTGACTTAAAGGAAGAAGCTTCATTGGTTTTATAGGTTGAGTTTTTGTTCTTGACCTTTAGCTTTACTTCATCAATAGCTCATTTTTTTGAATTACACACCAATGTAAAATCTTCATCGAAGGTTTAGAAGCTTTGGACATGTAGTGTAGAGGATTTATGCTTGGCACATGCCTAGACAAAGAACTCTATGAGTTTGGGTTGAGGAAAGGAAAATGAAAGTTGGTTAATAAGGATCCTCCAACAAGCTAAAAAATTTGCAATGGATTCATCTTCAAACTATTGGATAGAGTAAAGGTTGGTGATAGAAACGTTTTTGGAGATATTGATCAAAAAGTGATCCAAGAAGGTTTGAGCCAGCTAGGTGAAAGAGAAAAAGGAGTGCTTAGGTATGAGACTATACTAATCCAATGTAAAAAAGGCTAGAGACATGGGGAAGGTGTGGAGAAGAAAGGCATCATCATAGGTGATGAGATATCAATCATTCCTAAATTCCCTAAGGTGTTGTTGGGGATCCCCTTACTTTGAAATTTAGAGAACTTAGGAAGTTTCCATTGGGGAGGATATGGCCTAATAGGTACAAATGGATGGATGGGTTCATTATAGATTTGATCATATGACAAGATGTTGTGAGCACCTAAAATGGATGACTCTAAGGTGGTCATCTTGTTTATAAGCATCTTCATTAAGTCAGCTTGGGGTTATGCACTCGAAGGGTTATAAAATGCACACTACTATGGTAGTTGAGAGACATGATGATAGTGGGTAGAAGGATAGGTGGCTACCACATATGGGTAAGTGGATGTCAATGGTTGGGTGGAGGATAGATAAAGGTAGGTACATGTAGGTGGTTGGGTAGTGGGTACATGCCCTTATAGATTAGGGATGTATCCAAAGGTTGGTTTAAGGGGTGCTTGTTATATATGAGCAATAGTTGGGTTGGTGACTAATGGAAGGGTGGTAACCCTAATGCTAATCAATGGCAAGGTAGAGGGTATGGACACCATAAGGTTTTGAATTTAAGTAGTGGTTGATGTTAGAGGTAGTTAAAAGAAGGTTGGTAGTGACATAGGTAGGCACTCCTATTATAGAGGAGTTATTGGTAGGAGTAGAAGGTATAAGGGTGGTGGTAGTTTGAATTGGTTGGTTTTCAATGGTAGTCTCAAAAGGGTTGTTGGTTGATGAGGAAGCTTGGGTAGTCAATGGTTGGGTGGTAACCATGGCAATAGAGGTACCCCCGATGAGATGGAGAGGCATGCCATAAGGTTTATCTAAAAAAGGGTTGAAGCTAAGATACAATAAGATGTGGTTATTAGGTAATGTTTTAAGGACACAATATTTTTATCTAAGAAAGAGGCAAAATCCACATCTCCTTGAGGAACCTCCCAAGGGAAGATAGGAATTCCTGAGGGGTGAGGAGAGTCTACTGGTTTTAAAAAATAGTCCATAAATGAAGAGGTAGAATATGTAGGTTGGTTTGGTGATGGGTTTTACTCTGCAAGCTCTCTTCATTATTGGCGAGTAAGAACCATACAAGATAGGGGAGATAAAAATCATAAACAAACTCACTACTCAAATAAAGAGAAGACAAAAAAATTATCAAAGAAATCAATTCACACTCTAAAAGATACATTAAGCCCTAGAGTTTTAATTAATCTCGCTTTTGGATTATGCCTTAAGAAAACATGTGACTAAAAATGGTTTGTAGATTAGGTACTAAAAAGGAAGTCTAAGGTTTGTTTCAGGTTGTGTTTAAGCACTCAAAAATAATCTATATTGGAATCAATACATGGTTTGGTATTGGGGCCTACCCCCTCACTTGACACACCATAACAATAAAGGTGTTGGGTGCTTAGCCAATATATATTGATATCCATATATTATACTCAATTAGAGCTCTGAGCTGGTTCCCCCTTGGTAATGACCTCAAAGTAAGATCACTGGGAAAGGGTAAGGTTACCACTAGGTGATGAAATCCTAGTCAAACCTTGTCTCAATTTTTTTTGATGTTTAATTGGTAAAAGTGGTTTGGTTGAGTGTGTGCAACAAAGAGTGAAGAAACGATAGATTACTTTACCTTTAATTTAAGCTAGGTGAACTAAACTTTCAAGCAGTCAATATATACACTTGATTTTAACCCCAAATGAAATTTTTGATTTTTTTAATGAGCATAAGATAGAGATATAATGAAAGAAAACAAAAACCCAAGTAGAGACACAAGGGTCCCACCAAGTGTGCCAAAATATTTCAGTGAATTTCTTGCTTATTATTGGAAAGAGGGAAAATAAGAAACTAAGTACATGTATGGTTGAAAAACCTAATAAATAGTGCATGTATTGAAATTAGAAGATTATGAAGAGAGATCCTCTTTGGCTTGGGAGGATGATCTATAGATAAGAAAGTACTAAATCAAACTTATTTTTTAGACAAATAGTTGAGTAGATTGCCTAATGATAGCTACATCTCGAAAGTGAGAGCTTTCTTAGGGGCTATCAATACACACATTTTAAACAATTAAGTTTATAAATAGAATATTAAAGTACTTACATCAATTAATCAAAAGGTACTAAAATTGAACACAAGAATGTTTGATTAAGAAATAGACTAGAAATGATTAAATTAGTGATAAACTAATTAATATTAGTGCTAGAGGGTTAGGGTATGCTTCAAAAAATTAGAAAGGGGTATGTGAAAAAATAAGAACAAAAAAATTAAGTTTGATTAGGTATAGGTGGGTGAAATTAACTTCATAGTTTCCACTACCACAATGATCGTTGGAAGTTGGGCTGACTATCGATGGTTAAAGTGACCATCGATGGTCAATGTGACCATTGGTGATTGGACGGACCATCAATGGTTGAATCAACCATTGACAATTATTGTATCTAGATCTAGGTTGGTAAAAATGTTGATTGATGAGATTCAAAAGATGGATTTTGGGAGATGGGTAAGGCCTAAGTTGATTTTAAAAAGGAAATAAAGTAAATGAATACTGAGAAATAAGTATTTATCTTACCAGAAGTTGATTGGGTGATTGATTGAGGTAGTTGACCTCTTGGTGGAATATGGCTTGATTCTAATAGAGTAATAGTACCTGAGAACTTGGTGGAGAGGCGATGGCAAATTAACTCTTTGATATGATTTTTGTATTGCTAAATTTCTAATGGAAATTAACCTACAAGAAAGAAAATCTTAAATGCATAAAATCTCTTGATAATAATTATAGATGGATTTCACCTCCTAGTTGCTCTATTCTTATAGGCACAAGCAAGAGGTGGAAGTGTAGGTTCAATTAGTCTATCTAATTATAAATAATCCATGCAATGGCTCACAACAAGATTTAGACAACTTATATATAGAAAATCTAGGTCGGTAGTTTTCATGCTTTTGGTTAAAGAGGTAGACCCTGACCATCGATGATCGAGGGTAAAGGGTAAAAGTGGGTAAAAGTTAGGATAAGTATATTTAATCAATTTTTACTATGGGTAAACTCAGTTGGGGTTAGAGGGTGGAATGGTCCCAAGGGGGTCTTAAGGTATACTAGGGGATATTATGACATTTAAAATCATGGTGTGAAGATTTTTGGTCTCTACACCTGCATCAGTTTCACTAAGTCTTAACCCTATGTTTATGAAAATGTATCAAACATATCAGTTTAGTTACAACATATTTTTCTCAAAATTTACCCTCTATATTATATTGAATAAATTTATTTAGTCTATTTACCAACATTTTTCAAACTTTATCATCTAGGCTATATTGACCAACTTGACATTGTTTGTTTCTCATCTCTCATCTATATAATTACATCAAATAGTTTAGTACAGCTTGCTTTGAGATTATTTATCAAATTTTATCCTAGAATACATTGTACTATTTGATAAATATTGTATCTCAAAATTTTCACTAATTAGAAAAATACATCAAATTATTTTATATATTTTTGATTCCTTTATTTAGTGAGTTGGTTAATATAGTGACTTTTTTTATAGTTTATCTAGCTTAATTCAATTTTCACTTCAACTCTCCATCATGTAGTATATCTTTGATGATTCTAAATAGATAACACAATGTGATATGATGGATTTGATTATCTCTAATAAATATCCTAAATCTCATTTTAATATTATCAATAACCAAGATAAAAGTAATAGTTGTGTAACTAATAGAACAACTTATTCTAGTTCACTCTCTACCTCTAAACCTCTATATCCTTGTAAATATCCTCCCCATATGCCCATTTTTGAGAATAAAATTCATTTTTAATACAATTCTAAGATTATCCTTTTCATTAATGAAAACCCTCAACATATGGGAAAGGATCCTCCTTTAATTTATAACCTCATGATGGGACCCCACATAGGACATCCCTTTCACCTACACATACCATTTTGATAGGATTTGGGGTAAGTTAATTCATGAATTATATTCTTTCCTCTTATTTTATGCTTGGTATATCCACCACTATGGTGGGTCTTTCCTCTACTAGGTCTACTCAATGTTATCATATTACTACTCATGTTACTGCTACCACTAGTGCATCACATGTCACTTCTATTAGTTAAAAACTATAAATACTAAACAAAACTCAATTGCAAGACATGAATCAAATGGATACCTTTAAAACTAATAACACCAATCAAATTATGCAAATTCAAAATCAAATTTTACCCCATACCTCATATAAATGCACAGGGTAATATTATTCCTCAACCCCCACTTCTTAATAAAGTCATCAAACATCTTCAAAATGAACCACTAATCCCTAAAATTGTAAATATAGACATAGAAGGTATCATTAATAATATAAATTATAATCGATATAATTATCTTTATTTGAATTTTAAATATTTTGGTAACCTTTACAAAGATTTATTAAAGTTCAATACATTCTATGCTACCAAACTTCTAGCAAAAATATTTTTAGGAGAGGCCCTCGATTGGTACAATAAAATTAATTCTAATATTATCTCTTATTTATGAGACTTATTTAATGACTTAGATTAGGAATTTTCAGCCAATGACCTTCCTAAAAATAGTTTATCCCATTTCATTAATTGTAAATAGGAAGAATCCAAACTGATCAAACTTTAATTAAGTAATTTAAGGCCTTGTCTAACAAAGTTGAACACAACATGTTGGACTATAACTTCTTCCATTTTTTTAAAATTATATCCATCCTAAATTCCAATATAAGTTGGGACTCTCTCTCAAAAATAATTACAACAAGCCTTTGATCAAGCTAAATATCAATATTTCCTCATAAGACATTTTGATCTGTCCCAACCTACCTCAGGAACTAGTATGCTTATGAGTTATAAAATCAAAAGTGATACTAATGATGGTGTTACAAACACTTACAATTATATACACACCATTCATGATATTATTCCTAGTGTCCCTAATGATGTAACTCTTTCCCAACCTTTCATAGAAAGTCCTTCCCAGCCTCTTCCCTCCTCATCATCATATGTAAACAATGTTGATATTCATAAACCTCTTTCCCTAGTAGAAATTCAAATACGTATTCCTAAACCTTTAGTAAGAGAACTTGACTCTATTTTCCATACTAAACATTAGTACAATAAAAAAAATTGTTGGTATCATGCAAGTTTGGGACATTCTCATGAAACATGTAGGCAACTTAGAAATTTTCCCTTGATTTTCTCATTGTTCCCAATTTTGATCATGAAACCATGATCCATAAATGTTAGCAAGTTTGTGACAACATAGATAAAGCCCATGATTCTAAAGATAAGTATGATGCACTCAATTAGGTTAATGTTCATCATCTCATCTACAAAGACCCACATCTAAATCATCAATCTACTCATCCTCCATCGTCCAATGTTGTGGAAACCTCAATTGATTCATTATTTAACTAATGATTAAAATTTATTCAACATGAACAACATGATTCATGTAATATCTTAAATTTAGCCTTATCCATATTTCACTTATAATAATTTCCCCATGTATATAACTATGTAGGAAACATTTCCATCTCATTTTATAGATTTTGAATATACATAATCTAATGCCAAATCATTTCCTATACCTAAAACGATCAACCCAATATAATCACTGATAATACCACTGGTTCAAACTATATTGATCACTTTGATCTAGTATGAAAATATTTCCTTAATTATTTCATCCAACTTGATAAAATATGTTATATTTCCTCCTATTTTTTGTACATCTTCCATATTGATACTATCAACTACATTAGAATAAACTATATTGACCAATTTTGTGTAGTCTATTTTCTAAGATCTAAATAAACAATATCAACTATTTTGATGTAATTTATTTCTATTTCTTTTCCTTTTGCTACTACATTGAACAACTTGATAGAGATAGTTTTTAGTCATCATGTCTAATAAACTATGCCAAACATCTTAATGTTGTTTGATCCACCTGGTCAAACTACATCAGCTAAAATAAAACAACATAGTTCATCTCCATCTAAATTTACTTCAGCTCCTCCATCATCTAAATTGATTTAGTATTACACACCTTTATCATATTCTAGTTCAATACCCTCAGGATATGAGTGGGATACCATAAAAGAACTTTCAATCCTTCCCTCTCAAATTCCTTTTATTGAACTCATGAGGACTTATCCTTCTCACTGTAATCATTTAATGTAAATTTTAGTTGAAATGAATATCCCTTGACCTCCACCTACAAGGTAAGAAACCACCTTGTCTGGCTCTGAGGATAATATTCTCCAATAGTGTGAATAAATATCCATACAAGTTGACTAAACCTTGGATGCTTCTATTTCAATTAAATTTCCTATATCATATATGATTCCCAATGAAATATTACTTTGTGTGGATAATCCTCCATTATTCATCAGTGTCCAAATGGTTAATATTAAAGTCAATTGTACCTTGATTGATGTAGGTTAAGGCACTTGTGTTATTTCCCTCGAATTCATTAAGACTCTTGGTTACTTTGAATGTAATCTTAAATCTACCCAAAGTACATGTCAATGTTATGATAGAATAAAAATTCTTCCCCTTGGTTATATTTGGATCCCAATCATGGTTCATCTCATCATGGTTAGATTTAAGTTCATGATTTTTAATTTATGTTTATCTTATAACATTTTACTTGGATAACCCTAGACACATCACATGAGAGCTATTATGTATGCTAGTGTATCAAATTTCCTGATAATGATGTTATATATAATATACAAGGAGACACTAATCCTTGGAATTATGAATAATTCCAAGATAATTATGTTTTTAAAATACCTACACTTAAACCTTTTCCTAACACCCCCTTTCATGAATACCAATAATTAAACTATCTTGTCAATTATGATCATGAATACCATGGACACCCTAAACTTGTGGGTAGCATACTTCTTAACTTATAAGATTATGATGATGATGAACCTGATTAGGTTAGTTTTAAGATCAAAACCTTAGATATCCCTCCTATACCTATTTCTCAGTTAACCCCTTCTTTGTGACCTCATTCTTGGCATAAATCAATTAACAAAATTCCTACTAATACTCAAGCCTCAACAATAAAACCCATAATTTTCTTCAATTGATAGAATAATTTATTCCTTCCATATTGATATTCATACACATGATTATTATGATGTACATTTCCTAAACAAATCATTCTTAGCTGGCTATACTCAAGCCAAAGATGTGAAAATTCTTCATTATCAATCTTATTTACAATATTTTTATGAGTCTAATTTACATGTACATAGGATTCAATTGGTAGATGTAGTCTCTTCTCCTTATAAAACTCTTGATATTATTTATTCTTCCATTTATGTTCATAGGATTAAGGTGGAGCAAGTACCAACTTCTACCCATTATACTCTAGTCACCTATGAGCCTCTTAGGAGTATGCTCTTTGATCATACCATGATGTGATCTTATTCATTTTTTAAATTTTTTTGATCCTTCAAGCAACCTTCCCCTAGAGATGATGGCTAAATTAATTCAACCTATGTTGAGGCCATCTCTTACATTATAAAGCCTACTCAGGATCCTACTCATCTATGCATAAATCACAATGATTTAATAGATGAGGTCTTACCCATGCCAAAACATGAATCTCGACCTAAATAATGGGAAGATGAGACATATTGTGAGTTTCATAAGATATCTAGTCATTAGACAAAAGATTATAAAGTAGATATAGATTTATGTTCCTATTGGAGGCATAGATTTCACCCTAGCTGAGCAAAGGATTGTTCAGGTCATCTACCCAAATCTAGTACAACATGGGAATGACCCTAGGTTATGCGTCACCTAATCTTGGGTTAGACATCTAGGATTTTTAATGAGGCTAGTTCTTTTAATGCATAATTTGTCTCATTTAAACCAAATACTACTAATTTTGGGGTGAAAAGTGAGCGAACGATAACTGAAAGGTAAATATAAACTAATGTCAATGATGTGCCTAAAATGATTGTTCATCTATTCCTACTTGAGATTTTAAAACACTAATGGGACAAAATAGTGACTGGATCTATAACTCCAAAGTCTCTTATGCATCAATATTTCATCTCAAGGTTCACTAAGTGATCAAAGCTTGAGGGAAGTAATGGAGAGGCTTGATTTAAGGCACTAACCAGTCAATGTATCCATATGTGTGAGGTCAGGAATTGACAAGGGAGAGACTTATACCACATATGTAAATCAAAATAACATAAACACACTATACTAAAATAATGAAATCTAATATAGTCTTCTATTCATCTCAAGAGGTTGCAAAGCTCAATCTTGGTAGAGTCTAGTCATGCCCAAGAGAGGGGTCCATTTTAAGGCTTAGAAGCATATATATATATATATATATATATATATATATATATATATATATATACATATATATGTGTATATATATATATGTATATATATATATATATATGTATATATATATGCATACATATATATATACACATATATATGTATATATATATATGTATATGTATATATATACATATATATATATATATATGTATATATATATGTGTGTATACACACACACACACACATATATATATCAGAATGGTCATGAGAGAGATGGGGAACATGCATGGGATAATGGAGAAGGAGTCATCAATGATCAAGAAATGTGGCAGTTCATTGATTGCTTTTTGTATGCATGCTTTCTTCCAAATAGGACCAATCCTTCATTTGCCCTAAATAACCTTCAAGCTTTATCATTCGTTGAGAGATCCACTAGAGGACAGGGCCTTTTTTTGGCATGATGAGTCATGAATTGGTCTATTAGAGAAAATATATTTTAAGATTTGAATAGAATCAATGCTCCAACTACTTCTCCAACCACCATTTATCTTTGTTTTGATCTTCCATGCCATCTCCACTTGCTTTATACTATAAACACAAAGTCCTCATACCCTTGGGAATGACAAGGCCATCACCATGTTTACTTTTAGAGATTATTTATTGGATCTATGTTCATATAAAAATATGAGACACTCTTTCATTAATCACATATCTTCCCCATTTCAATATCTAAGCTTAAGTCTTTTCTATAGATGGAAAACCAATTTTCCTTTATTGGTTTTCCTATAGCTATTATATTACTGCAAAATTATAGATCAAATAACTTCCTTCTTGATCTCTATTAAGTTTGAATAGACCTATTTTTTCCTCTAAGTATTTATGAAAACTAAGAATTCATTGTCTATGCAGATCTTCTTAAAATATCAATGATCACAATCATGAAATAATTCTGCAACCCCAAAAGATAGGCTTTGCAAGTTCTAAATCTTTGAACCAAAAGTTGAGACTATGATTTAATGGTGATGGAACTTAAACATTAACAATCATGACTATATCACTGCATCTCATGCTTAAGGATGCTTGACTATGCTCTAATGGTGATGTATGCTTTGGTTTGACCTATGGTCAAATTTATTCTCCATTAAAGACTATAGCTTTCAACTTTTGATATCAACTATCGATCTTGAATGTATATGGTCTAATGTACTCCATTGGATCTTCAAGATCCATTGACTCATTAACTTCTCACTCTCCATTGGATCCTTTGATCTGATTGAACATAGACCATTAGATATACTTGGTTTTATACTGTTGATCTTCTTTTGCTCAAATAAATGTGAGCTATTGATCTTCCTGATAGTTATCATTATAGACATGTAAATTTGGCTAGCAATGGCTTCATATCTAAATTTAGACCAATTCTTGCCAATCATTGAATACCTAGCTCAAGAATTTATATTAGTCTTAAATTTGGCTTTATAACCTTAAATTAAATCAATTTAGCCTATTACATCAATTAAAAAATGAAAATACACACATTTAATTAAGAAAAATCAAACAAATGACCAAATGCCTAAAAATAATTAATTAACTTGCACACCCTAATCAAAATCAATTAGCAAGTTAAATCAATTTCAAATCATAATTGAGTTCACCCATGAACTAATAAATCAAATAAATTACTAAAAATGAAATTAAAGAGCATCTTAGAACATTCTAGAATACACTCATTACCTTTGTGAGTTGGCATTTTTGAAAAATAACTAAAAGAATATTCTATGAATATTCCAAACTCAACCATGGTCAGATTTAACCCATTCCAAGGGATTTAAAAGCCTATAAAATCAAGTATAGAGCTCTTCATTTAGGTAACTCAATCAAAGTAGAGTTATAATGCAGGAATATATTCATTAAGCTAAAATCCTAGAGTTATAAAGTTGAAATTGAGCTAAGCCATATCAATCAAGCCAAGCATTTAACAATGGTGCATAGAGGAGATGATGTTAGCCATATGTCATTAATGAAGACTTCTTATGCATAAACCATGTAATCTAATGAATAAATCATTTGGATCTCTCAAATAAGGTAAACAATGTTTTTATTTGCATTTTAGTTGCGTTTTCACTTGTTATTTGTTCATTAAGCTCTCCCTAAGATCTAGGCTTAAAGATGTTAGTATGTTAGTGTATTGACTTCATAGTTTTATAGACTAAAACTTGATATAACCTCCTCTCTTTATCAAATTTGTTGATCACAAATGACACACCTAGTGGGACATATCTTCATGAGTGCACAACCCATGATTTTTTTGCATTCATAGTTTTAATTCTTTTTTTTTGTTTGTTTTTTTTTGTTAGAGTAAAAATAGCCCATAAAGAATTAATAACTTTTTATTTTCTTAAATTTTATTTCTAAATTTTTTTATAGGTATATATAAATATGTTATTTACATTATTTAAAAAATTTAAATATATATATATGTATATTTTAGAAGTTATGACTATTTTAGTGACTGTCACTTTCTATTTTTTATTTTTATGATAAAAATGGTTAGAATAGAGTTAATAATTTTTTTTTATTAACTATTTGGACCTAAAATTTTTCATATAATTTTAACCTAGATTTATTTACAACCTCTCAAAATTTTGTGGAAAACTAATCGATATTTTAAAAGTTATGGCTAAATTACGATTGTAGGATTTTATGATTTTTGTGTTCGATTTTCTTATTTTTTACCTTCTAACTTGTTTGCTTGTTTCATAGGTTTATTTTATTTATTTTAAGTTTTTTTTTTCAGTTTTTTATTGACATTATTTATAACCTTTGTCTAACCTAACATGTTTTCTTTTTGGGGGTTTTGCCTTTGGGTCAATAGATTTTACCTTTCAAAGTTACTTATCTCATTAATAAATAAGCTTCAAGACTAAATGAAGTTCTGGCCTTTTATTTGCAGGACCTATTTGAAGAAAACCATTTAAAATATAAATTAGTATTTTCACACATCCTTTGGATGTCTAAAACTAACTATAAATCCTTCAATTTTGTGTTTAAATAAACTTCTTAGGGTGTTTTATTGGTTAAGTTTTTGTGGTTTCTTTCAAAGTTCACAACTTAAAGCCAAGGGGCTAAAAGAACACCACCACACATTTTGTTTAGTGATATAAAATTGAATACACTTCAAAGTTTTTTTAATTTATTTTCATTATTTTTTTAATCTAAACTTGTTTGAGTAAATAGGGAGTTGTGCATGTATGCTCTCCCATCCATCCATTTTAGGGAACTTTTGGGATCAAAAGTGCCAAATTTTTTTCGGGTGGTTTGTAATTATTTCCATTTTCACATCTTAAATCTAAGGGAATAGTAATGAATCTAATCAAACACTTTTAATTTCATGTAATGAAATTAACCTCACTTCAATTATTTGTAAACTTGCTTGTTGATTGTGTGTTTTAACGAACAGAGACATGTGTGTATGCTCTCCCATTCGTCTCCTTTAGGGAAATTTTTGGATCAAAAGCACCATCTCATCACACTTTGAGCCTAGTTCAAGGCATGAAAAGAATTTCATTTAAATCCCTCCATAAAATTTTATAATAGTATTGGGTGATCTTAAGGTGACCATAAAGTCTTTCTATTGTGTCAATTATTTCATTACATCTTGGCTTGTGAGGGGACTTCATTAACTCCCACAGGTTCTATAGGAAAGCTTTAACCTAGGGTTTCATATCTTGGCATCGAATTCATCACCCCCACTAGGATTAGAGGTTTGAGTGGTTAAACCACATTTTAGTGTTGGGGTTAAGCATTGGGATGTATCTGCATATTGGACATCACACTACACTAAGTAAGCAATGGATGTAGTGGTTGAAAAAAGGGAAATACCTTTTTGAAACAAGATAAGTGCCATAGACACCCAATTAAAGTGGGCTTATTTTGCATCATTTGGCATGAAAGTTATTATGTAATTGATATATCTAGAACATTCACAAAATAATTAGTTTAGTCAACCCAACATTGTCGTACCCTTGCTAGGATTTGGACAATTATACCTAGTGTATTTTGGTCATTTTTGCTTGGTATGTTTTGAGACAAACTTTTTTTTTTATATAACCATATCAAAAACTAGTTTATTTATACATCACTCTTTAATCAAAGAGGTATTATGGTAGCTATTTTACACCACACTTATGCCTTACAATTTTTGCTAAACTTATTTGTGTGTGTGTCAATTGACTGATACGAGCAATGTTATGTTGCCCACATCATTATCAAATGTGAGCCTTTGAGTCTTTGAAACATAACATTGATGACATCATTAGAGCATGCTTACATTATTAGGCTGATCATTTTATTTCAATACTTATTTGACCTCATATCAAAAACCATTGTTTCAAACCATATCACATATGCCATTTGGACCTTGTTTATGTGCCATCATGCTATCCAATCTTGTCTAGCTTGTTTAGTCCAATCATAGTTTTCAACCATTGAATTTTCAATTAACATTTCTAAGTTCAAATTTAAAAATTGATTGATTTCTATTTAGGCCTTGCTTCACAAGGGCTAATACATAGATCTTTCTCTTTTGGGTTGCGAAACTTAGGTTAATTGATTACCCAATTTTAAAAAAATCACTTGTTTGTTCTTTTAGCCTATCCTCATCATTGTTTGTACTTTTATTTGAGAATAGATAGTCTTTTTTCTAAGTGTCTTTTGTCTTATGGCTTATACCAACTGATCATGTTTATGTTTTATTTTATATGTCAAGTCTATGTCAAAGTTGTTCCAACATTTTTAGATTAAATCAAATTACATCAACTTTTGTTTCAAAGTCTAGATTTTGATGCCATTTAGTAAAAAGTCCTAGTAGATCATGTTTGTTTGAGCCTAGATTTTGACTCCACATTTGAATGAAAGCCCTAGTAACTCAACTTTTCCCTTTCCTAATTTAGACCTTGTTTGGAACACTTTGGCCTAGACTTTGACATGTCAATTTTATTTAGATGTTTGACCTTTGTATGTATGACATTTGGCATTGGACATTTGACTTTAGACTGTTTTATACTAAGTTTTAGCATAAACCATTTTGGAGACACAACTTCATGATCAAATCATTGTTTGGAGATACAATTCCACCCCTTTTAAAAAAGTTAGAACAAGTATAAACCATTTGTCCTTTTGACATAGTTTTTTAGAGTCTATATAACTCTAAACCTTTTTATTTTCAGAGCTTTCTTCATTGATACAGATATGTCTAGCTATACTTATGGTGGAGTCATGTAAAATCCAAATTATGATAAAATGGCCACACAAAATGGATTTGATTTTTATGGCTTTATTCAAGACCCCTTTGATGATAACATGATCTATGAGATAGAATTTTATCCACCTTATAAAAATCAAATCAGGGACCAAAGTCAAGACCTCAACTGGAATGATATGGTTGGTGAGGAGGAATTGGGTGAAAAACTCTATGATGAGGATGATTGTGAGACAAATTCATATCCTCCTTATAATAATCAATTTAGGGACAAAAGATAAGAGCTGATTTATAATCTAACTCAAGACCCTAACTAGGATGGTATGGTTTATGAGGAAGACTTAGATGTTTTGGCTTATGCAAGCAATCAAGCTCCAGGATTCCCTACCATTTATATTCTAAGACCTCATCCTTTGGATTGTGTGATAAATCAAGCTCCACAATGTCCACCCATTATCCAATCATTGGCCATTCCTCATCTAGTGCCTATCATTCCCCACTTTAGAAAACTCCAACCAATCTAACCCAAATATCAGCCAATCCAATCATGATCACAACGTATCATTCAACTTAATCCAATCACTCATCTTAAACCTCATATAATCATTCAACATAAACCTCATTCAATTATTCAACCTAAACTTCATCCAATCATTCAGCCTCAACCAATCATTCAACCTAAACCTCAACACCCTGCCATTATCCAATCATAGGTCATTCCTTGTCTAGTACCAATCCCATCAAAAAATCAACTAATCCAATGATTCAAAGACCAAGATGTGTTCAAACCTGCTATTTTACAACTCATTGGAAACCAAGGCCAAGAAAACCAACCAATCCAAATGTTTTTATTGAAACAACCATTTGTGATAAGTCAACCTGTGATGAATCGCCTATTGATCTTATACCTATTATTGAGGAGTCTCACTCTGATGAGATAATATTTGTTGAGTCACTTCTTAATGATTATAACCACCTTTGGTCAAATCATTACCTTGATCATATGCCTATTTTTTAAGAGCCTCCCTCTAACAAGCTAGTCTTTAAGGAGTTATCTCTTGACATTTTTTCCATTGTTGTCGAGTCTCACTTTGGAAAACTAGTCTTTATGGATCCCATTATGCCATCACAAGTCATTACTTATCTACTACCAAACATTCAATAAGACATCATTATCATAGAGTATCCATCAGATGAATAATCAAAGTTAGAGTTAGGTTTTATTCTTGAACTGGCATTTGATTTAGCATAAAAAGTAGAATCAATATCAGTCTCAACATCAGATTTAGAGTCCCTTGAGTCAGAATCAGATTTAGAAATAGAATATGTTCATGGTTGTTACAACATTGGTTATGCGTGCCTATCAGATTAGTATAAATACATTTTTGATCCTTCTATGATTTTTTAGGATGATTACTTCAACATCACCACAAGTTTTCCTAGTATATTCTATGAGGATTGTGTAGCCTACCTCTATTCCATCACCATTCCACATACCATTACCACCAACCATCATAGCCATGTCATTGACATTCCATCTCCCATAAGTGTTGATTAGGACCAATAGAATCATACCTTTTTGAACTGCATCCATGGTATAATATCAGATAAATAAAAGCAAGGAGGTCAATACCACAATCATACAATAAAAGAACACTCTCTTAGTGAAACCTTTTTAGAGGCACTAGAGGGTAATCAAATTCAAAACTAAACATCTTCTAGTGAAACTTTTTTAGACGTGCTAGGGGAAAATCTAAGTCAAAAGTCAACATTTCTTAGTGAAACCTTCTCGAAGGCACTATGGGAAAATCAAGACAACTTCATTGATGAAAACCTCTTCGAGATGCCAATAGCTAAGCACAAAATTTCTTCTCTATTTAATGAAGATGATATCAAAGATCAAATGAAAATAGATTCTACTCTACAGCCTAATCAGATGGTAGCTACTCTCAGACCTAAATAATAGAATAATTTGGTGGTCTTATTAAAAAAATATTCAAAAGTATTTAGCCCCACCACATCCAAAGTTATGTCGAATCTAGAATCAACATTGTGTGTGCATGAACATCACAATATTCATTTGTTTCTCATCCATTATTCATTCCATTATCCTCCATCATTAAATTTCCAAATCAAACCTACCATCCAACATTTATCCATCTTTACCATCTATGGTTACACTTTCCTTTGTAAAGGCTACAAATATACTTTTTCTTGACATTTTAAGGAAACAAACTCAATGACTGATGAAGATCATAATAACATTCTTGGCATCCAAATATGTATCTAATTCTTGATAGAGAAGATATTTAGATGAGGTATAGGTTAGAAATTTACACGATTGACAATTTTGGTTATATCATTTGTTGATTAGGATGTGCATCTCCATTTTAGAAAGAATAATAGAATCATTTATCATACTTAGACCAGAACCAAACATGTACCATATCATATAAAGTTATCATTCCTTTTATTGTTGTTGCATATCCTAACCATTCACCTTATCACTTAGGGGTAACCCTATTATCATTTTATCTAATCTATCAGACCAATCATTGTCATATCCAATCATAATCCTCAAAATCCAACTAGACCATCCAACCATTCCATTCTTAATCGACCAAACATGTTTTGAATCCTATCAACCTAGCCTGTTTGACCTTAGTTCATCTATTGGTTTCACATTTTTAGCATTCAAAATTAGACTAAATTTAGTTGTTTTTTTCAAGTATTTTAGACAAAGGTAGTATTTTGGAGCATTATGATAGAAGTTTTGGTAGTTACATCCTTTGTTTTTCATTCCCTTCTTATCCAATTTATTTATGTGAGCCTAATTATATTGCCTACTAGGGAAAATCAATGTTCACCAGTCTTGATACTAATTATATCACCTAATGGGGAAAATTGGTATCATTGATCTATCAATGATATCCTAGTTATAACTACCTATGGGAAAACTAGGGGCAACATTTGTTTATTGGGCCTTGACATATCACTTATCCATTCATATGCCATACTATGTCATCATACCAATTATGCCTATTTTGTTTGAATTGGTTGCTACACTAGTCAGATTCCTCTGGTATGAGGTGAACCACTATGAGATAAAGCCATTTTGGGACTATGTGGGTCATTTTTAATTCATGTTGAGGTTAGTTTAATCCCCCTTCATCCATGCTCTCACCATTTTATGAGTATCATTTCAATTTCTCATGCTCTCACCATTTTGTGAGCATCACTTCAAGTTATAACGCTATCTCCATTTTGAGAGCTTGGACCTTTTTAGTGTCTCATCATTATCAATTGAGTTGAGATGCTTATAAAATTATAAAAAACATTTGAAAATTATTTATAAAAACCAAAAACATTGACCACTTCTTTACCTTAAGAATTCTGGGAACCCTCACTAAGTCACGAATAAACCACTTGTTCCTTAGTTTCCCCATCCCTTTTGGCCTTTAATCCTATTCTATCACCATTTTATGAGTTCCTCCCTTTTCTTCTATCACATACATCATGTCTTTTATCAATCATCATTTTCTTCCCATTTCTTGGGAAAACTATATTTAGCCTCAAGTTTCATTAGATCATCATATCCATGAAACTATTTAGGCAACATCCACTTGCCTAATTCATATGGAGACAACTTGACCACCCCCTCCCTTTTCTTCTATTCCCCCATCTTGTTTGTTTGTTCACTTGTCACCTAGTTTCTAGGGGAAATGTTCTTTGTGTTTTTTATACTAACATAGGGACTAACACTTGTTTCTTTATTTGTCTTACTTGTTTCTTTGTTTATCTATTTTGTTTGTTTGTGTGCTTGTTTTTTTAATTTTAGCACTATGCCCTTGATTTAGTTTATGTGTGTTCATTAGGTGATTCATTGCACATTATTCTTGAATCTATCCATATTCAAACATCTACATTGTCATCATGGTTTTTATCATTGGTGCAAATTTTTTCCATTGAGTATTAGATATAGGGAGTCAACACTTATGCATATTTTGGAAAATCCCCCATGGTGTTATATCATGAGGCCTACCATCAAATACTATAGTGAAAATTAGCTTTGAGAAGTTTACAACATCAATGAAGCATCACCATATCTTTGACATCGACATAAAAACAATCCCAATCTAATAACTAATTACATATTGAGCAGAGTAATTAAGTAATGAAAGAATTTCAACCTTTTTTATTTTATATGAGCAACTCCCTACTAGTAGGTTATCCTAATTCATCTTTATCTTGTATATCAATTTATCAATCCTTAACCATTAATCATGTTTTTCATAATTGGGGTATACTGCATTAGCACTATACACCATCCCACATGCATTCTCAATGATAATATCATCTGTTGGCATAAATCATTATGTTATCACCAATTTTATTTTCTTTTTTGTCTATCCTAACTAGGGTAGCTCCATCTTCTCAATGATTATATCACCTACTGGGACAAATCATTATGTTATCATATCACATTACCACTATCGAGGGTATAATGCTTATAACTACCTTTAGGCAAACCATTATACACCATCCCACTTGCATTTCTCAATGATTTTTCCCAACTTTGGGTAAACCATTGTGTTTCCAACCCATCATCTTCATTTGTTTGGTCCCCTCATTTTACTTATTTCTTTCGAGGGACCCTTTTCCAACCCACTTGCCAACCGCTCCCTTGAGGGGGAAGCTACAATTTAATCATTACCATTATAGTTGTAAGCATCAAGAACCATTTTATTCCTTGAAAATATGTTACTATGATTATAGCTTGCAACATCTTCCCAAATAGGGTAAAACTATAGACATGTAAATTTGTCCACCAATGGCTTCATATCCGACTTTAGACCAATTCTTGCCAATCATTGAATACATAGCCCAAGAATTTCTATTAGTCTAAAATTTAGCTTTATAACCTTGCATTAAATCAATTTGACCTATTACATCAATTAAATAAGGAAAATACACACATTGAACTAATTAAAATCAAACAAATGACCAAATTCCTAAAAAGAATTAATTAACTTGTACACCCTAATCAAAATCAATTAGTAAGTTAAATCAATTTCAAATCCTAATTGAGTTCACCCATGAACTAATAAATCAATCAAATCAATTACTAAAAAGGAAATTAAGAGCATCTTAGAACATTCTCAAATACACTCATTACCTCTGTGAGTTGTCACTTTTGAAAAATATCTAAAAGAATATTCTATGAATATTCCAAACTCAACTAAGGTTAATAAACTCAACCATGGTCAGATTTAACTCATTCTAAGGGATTTAAAAGCCTATAAAATCAAGTCTAGAGCTCTTCATTTAGGGAGCTCAATCAAAGTAAGTTATAATGCAGGAATATATTCATGAAGCTAAAAGCCTAGTGTTATAAAGTTGAAATTTAGTCAAGCCATATCAATCAAGCTAAGCATTCAATAATGGTGCATAGAGGAGATGATGTTAGCCATATGTCATTGATAAAGACTTCTTATGCATAAACTGAGCAAGCCAACAAAGAAATCATTTGGAACTCTCAAGGAAGGTATAGATTACTATTCTTTGCATTTTAGTTGGGTTTTCAATTATTATTTATTCATTAAGCTCCCTCTAAGATCTAGGATTAGAGATGTTAGTATGTTAGTGTGTTGATTTCCTGATTTTATGGACTAATAATTGATCTAACCTCCTCTCTTTGTCAAATTCCTTGATCACAGTCATTATTATGACACTTGGTATCTCCTTATTTGTCTTCAATATTTGTTGACATTTTGACCCAATGTTCATCATTGATCTTTGGATAAATAATCAAACATGCACCATTAGATTTTCAAGACCCATTGATTCTATCAGTTGCTACTCATTATTGATTTTCTTGGTACGATGGATCATGCACCATTGATTTGATTTAGACCCATTAACTTTGTCAATAATCGCACATTGTTAGATCTTCAATTGTGATTGAATATAGATCATTGGATCTTCCTTTTGAATTTCAATGGCTATTTTCCAAGACTTCAACTTGACGTCTATGTACCCATTTCACTCTGCAAGTCTAATTTTGAAGCTTTATATCTTGAGATAACAAGCTCATGAAGACATGAAATTTGTAGAGGATGACCTTGGAATTAAATGCATTGATCTCATGTGATCTTTTGGGCTTGAGAGGCTTCTTGATCATACTTATAAAATGTACAATCAAATGGGTCTATTCATTTTTTCATGATGTCCTATGATGGTCTAGTCCTTCAAAGCTTTGTACAAGTTATTTGATCATTCACTCAATTAGGAACTTTGTTCATCTATTAAATCCAAGCAAAATCTTGGTATGTGGGCCAAAATTGGCCAACATTTATAGAGCTCATAGGGAAGCATGCTTGATATACTTGAGAACCTAGACTAGTTGCCTTGTCTAATTTATTGGTCATGGAGTCTCCTTTCTTGTTCAACATATTAATCCAAGGCTAAAACTGGCTACCAACCTATAGATAACTCCTCTTAAAATAAACAAATACTAAAAATAACAAAACAAAATAGAGTTCCCAAGGCACTGATTGAAGAGGAACACAAAATAAAAAGGAAACTATCCAATCAAAGCAAGGACTACTAAACCAATGTGCTAAGGCAACACCTGGAGGAAAACAAATAATTAATTATGTAAAAAGGAACCTAAATAACTAATACAAAGCATGATACACCTAGATCAAAAGGAAAATTCATAAACTCATTGAGTCCAAGAGACGGTACAAGTTTCAAAGAAAGATTTTTAATGAACATGACCCTTGATGAGGCACTCTTATCATATACCAACTCTCTTAGCATCTCCTGGAGTGAGTCATCAATAAAAAACCAATCACCAATAAATAAAAACTAGTCTTTTTCTTCAAGGTCCTTCCCATACTACTTATCAGTTACAATATCTACAAGTGACACCTCATCTAAGCATTGGCCTTGAGTCCTTATGGCACCTTGAGTGACCTTATTCTCCTTACTATCAACTGTAAACTCATCAAAATCCTGAAGGAGCTATACATAGTCCACCTAATCATGGTTATTATCCTCAATTAAAAAGTCTTTCTCTACCTTCTCAAGCACCTAACCTTCAACTTAGAAAATCTCTTCTTGGAAGAGCTCCATTTGTTACTACCAATCATCTGATAGTGGTTCAAAGTTAGGTTGGGGTACTAAGTCATCTCCAAGAACAACCACTTCCACCTTGGTTTTAAGAGATTCCTTTAGGACTAAAACCTTTTAAGGAATGACTTGAAATTGTTCTCATTCATCCTTGATAGTACACTCTACCTCATGCATAGCTATAAAGGAATATTCAATAAGTTTTTCTTCATTCAAGAGGGTTAAATTTTTATTGTGTTCACCAAGGGGAGTCCTTATGGTGATTTCTTCCTCATAATCACTCAATACAACTTCTTGATCATCTATGACTTGAGATCTTTCTTCTTCACTTATTTCCCTTAAATTGGGTTCTATTTTAATAAAGGGTAAGGTGGAAGGTTTATGGATAGGCCCATAGACTTGAGGTGAAAGATAAGATGTGATGGGGGGTTGATTATTTGGAGATGGAGTATGGGGTATGATGGATGGTTCATGGATGGGTTTTGGAATATAGGGAACCTTCTTGCAACTAGAAACCTTGAAAATGGTTGTGTTGTCATCAAATTGTGCACCCTAGGACACTCTATGAAATTCCTACAATTTGATGCAACATTGAATCATCTCTCAAGTTTTTGGGAACTTGTAAGAGAGATGAGTCTCTAGGATTGAAAGGGCAGCTCCCTGAATTCTTCTCTAAGTACCTATCACCTAATCTAATGTTTATCCATGAAAAGAGTTAAGAGTTTGCATAAAATGAAAACTATACTAGATAGGTGATCCAACAAGATATATTTGATATACTACCATACTTTTACTAAGCAACAATTATTTCTACGACTAATTCTATGCATTCAAGGATCTTAACATAGTGTTTCAATGTGAAGGTAGCATACTTGGGAAAATCAACAAGATACTTGACCTAGGGGAAAATTTCACACCATATAGATAATTTCATACTTAAAAGAGAGCTTAGTACATTCAACACACTTCACATGACCTGTTAACATTAGAAATCTTACTTAAACATGAAGGATAAAGGGATTAAGGATGATAATATCACTTAGTTCCATTATACATCACTCACATACTTAGAAAAAATGTTCAAAACTTAGAATTATACTTGTATTAAATGTTCAAAATAAAATTTTAATGTAATTTTAGTAGGGATTCACCATACCAACTGTGATCAAATTTACAATGGCCAAAATGGCTCAATTTATAGAAATTTAAGGAAGAGAGAGAGAAGAGAGTTGAAGAGGCACAAGTACATGTGTCAAAAATGTGAATATTAGTTAAAATTTCATGAGAGAGAGGGATGGGGTGATCCATATCATGTCAAGAGTTAAAAATGTCATTTCCAATAATCCAAGACTTGTAAATAGTCAAGAAACTCCTTTTCTATGCATAAAAAATTACCCCTCGTGATTGGCCTTATAAAACTATCCTAACTCTATGACTAATCAATTTTTATGATGAATATAAGGAGGGGTTACTAATAATCCCTCACATGCATTGGGGAGGCTCCTAACCCTTCTTATCATTCTGAACATGCATGATCATACTTGGTAGTCTCAAAATAGCCCTTTTACCTTCACCTCTCACACTTGCCACCTTAAAGCTATAAAAACCTACAATATGATCCACAAAATAAGAGTAATGACATGTATAATGAGTGATCATACAATTACATTCCTACATATCTAATTTCCAAGTAAGTTATTTTTCTTTGTACTTCCCCTTTTAGTATATTTCTATATTTAGCAAGATCCAAATTAGTTTGTGTCATATATATATATATATATATATATATATATATATATATATATATATATTTATGTATTTTATTATTTGGTCAGCCATAACTAGGATTAAAAATCTCTTAATCCCCAAATTTTATAAAACAATGTGTGTGCATACCTTTGAACATATATGTTGATGTCTATTTTTATTTTATTTCATCCAAATCTTAATTATGCTTGATCAACCATAAGATGAACTAGAAATGAGGTTATATCTTTGGTTTTTATATCCCTAATGATTCCTTGTTGATTTTTTGATCATTTCCTATGTTTTAGTACTCTGAAGAGGGCTCAAATTACACATAAATCTCTAACTTATGTGTGTATGTGTGCAACATCATATACAATCTAGAATGAAATATTATATTTTTGTATTTAGAAATTGGAACCATATAGGTTGAATTTTTTTATTTATTATTACCTTTTTGTATTGATTTAAGGATGATCCTTCAATAGTTAGGATGTGTATATACATTTTGATAATGTTCTAACAAAGTGCTAATTCATTTCTCAAGTTTTAAAGTGATTTCCAAGATGTGACCAAGTGAGTATAACCTTATGAATGTTTTCTATTTGTAGATGAATATTTTATAATTATTGATATAAATTACCCTTAAAACATCTCTAATCCCACCTAATTAATATTTTTCAATGTTAAAAATAGTCGTTGAGTGTGCCTAGATATTGTTAGAAGAGGTGAACCCCTGTGGTAACCAAAGTTGTTAAAGCATTATTGTTAGTGTCCTGGAAGTGTAAATCAGTGATAATATATATGGATAAGGTCTATATAGGATTATAATATGTTATTTTATAAACTAATTTGATCCAAAATAGGTTCATCTAGTGAATAGAGGTATCTAAGACAATAGATGGGTAAACAGATAGAGGGAAAGTCTGCTCAAGAGTCAAATGTATGTAAATTATCCAAGTATGTCAAATTATGTCAAATTTTATGTTTCAAAAGTTTTTAATATGGAATTTAGGTTTTTTTAGATGCCTCCTTTCAATCTAGTATTGATCCTTCGATAACTACACTTGGTGTTGATAAGTATGACTAGAATATACCATTTTCAGCATGTGAAACCTAAAAGAAAACATGCATAAATAAATGTATTATCATGATAATAATATAAAATAATTTGAATCATTGAATCACTTTAAATTTAAAATTCAAGTATTGAATACACTTGATGGTATGAAAACCAATCCACCATTTTTTAATTCATTTGGAGAATTTTATGGGGTGGTCATGCCCCAAAGAGATGTAACAGCTAAAATCACAAGTTGAAGAGTGTAAATGCCCTATAAGGAGTGTTATAATTTGAGAGATAGAGAAAATTAAAATGCACTACTCTAATTATCACTATTACTCATTCATGGAATCCTAAAATCAAGTTCATGTGTAAAAGTGGAACCTTAAAATAGGTTTGTATGTAAAATTGGAACCTCAAAACACATTCTTATGTCTAAGGATAAATCATTGAAAATGGATATAACAACAAAGTACTTACATAGTAATATTTTTACTCACTAATACTAAATATATATAATATAATAGTACTCACTTAAATGAATTCCATGCCCTAATATGATCCATTTATCCCTCAAAGTGATATATAATGCCAACATATATCTATCAAACTATCATAAAATGTCACTATTGTTCCTCAAAATCATGTATAATGCCCAAATATGTCTCAATATCCTCAATCTGACCCATATTAATTGTATAATTTATCTCACAATGTGAAATTTATGTTTGTCATGGACTACATTTTTGAAACAAGCCCATTATATGTCTCCATTTGATATGAGGGATAAAGCATGTGAATCACTCATCTCAAAATAAATAGTTATGTGCATCACATGTTACATAGAAACATATTATCATGTAAAAAATATATAAAAACATGATAATATATGTCCTCAAAATAATCTTGATCATTTTAAATGTATGAAACATGTAATGCAAGGAAATGGTCATAAAAGTGCTAGTGTCAACTAGATATCTCAATTAAGCACATTGTGATAATAATCATAGTAGATGCATGATATACATCATGAAAATTTCAATATAAAATGCATAATATAAATACATGTGATATAAATCATGGCACCAAGCATTTTTTAATAGTCAATTTTCTCCATATAAAATATTTGTAACCATGCACACACACAATATCATAATAAATAAACACACAAACATATAATAAATGACATGACTCTGACATGACACAAACACAACATGGATATGACATGGACTAGAGGATACTCTAGCATAGCTGACACATAATATGATAAGACACAGTCAATGTACCTATATAAAAATTAGTATAGGGCATGCCAATGATCAATAAAAATTATGATCATCAATATCAAACACATATAAAATAAATAATGTAAGTTTTCATAATCAATCAATGTCATCATCAAATATATCAAAGAAAAATATATATAGGAAATAACACTCTACAAGATCAATTAATATACTATAGTATAATATGATCAATAGAGCAATATAGAAATATGTAACCTAAAAAAAGTATGAAGATGCCCCAGCATGGTCGTGCCCACAATGTAGAAGGGTTGTTCGTGGGTTTGAGAAATGTCATGCATTTGTATGTCCTTGTACAATATATAAATTGAATTACCTACATATAACTCAAATATAATTTGAAAATAATGTGTGTATAAATTATATATGTAACTCAATATGTATATGACAAATAACATCATACAAATATGTGTACTAGCAAATCAAGTTGTGCATAGGGCCTAGTTTTGTATTTTGAATGTTTATTTATTTATTTATTTTTGAATATTTATAATTACTTATATCCCAACTAACCAATTATCCCATCAAGGGGATGCTCAAGTGTAGGCCATGTGTTATATATGTCTCATTTATCAACATAACTTCCATATTCATCCACAAATCTAGATACATCGATCTAATTAGTGTAGTATTTTGTATTTGTAGTAAGGTATGTGTAATTCACCCTACCATATTTTGGAATTGGTTTATAGGATTTTATTTTTAAATTAAATATATTTATCATAATTGGTATCATGTGAATTATTAAATAATTATGAATATGGAATGATAATAGGAGTAGGTTTGTTGGTATTTGTTTACTCTTATTATTTTACATCATTTTTTAATGGTTGAAATTATTTCCAACATGATATGTGGAGGATAAGTAGATGATATTGGTTGAAAAATAGTTTTCATGGGGTTCTATAGTTAAGGAAGATATTCTTTGGATAACTCTTATTTTGTTAATCCTATATTGGGAGATGGAATCAATAATGGATTGGATTGCTCAATATTAAAAGGTATGTTTGTGTCTTTTGGCTTCTTAAAAGATGTATCTAATGTAGGTCACTACTATCAACAAGATCCTATATTCTATGTTTCAAATCATGAAACTTATTTGTGGAATGGCCATGGAATCTATGATAATCACAATAGTACCTATCCCTTTGTGTAGATCGAGTTAGAGGTTTTCTAAGAATTTCACTTGGATAGGTATTAAGATTATGCCAAACTCATGATTCATTATTCATTTACAATTTTTTTTTCTTAACCATGTTGGAGATGAAATATTTTAATTTAGGATCAACATATGAAATTTATATTAGCATTGTCATAATTATAGACAAGTTCAATTTTATCTTCAAGTGACTTGACCTTCAGAGATAGGTTTTGGGCTTATTTTTGTAATTTATTTATGGAATGCATCATAGTAAGAAGTTGATATGTAGTAATGGTGGCACTCTTAATATATAATTCATGGTTTTTATTATTATTATTGATGATAACACTAATTACATTAAATCTCATGGGTTGTAAATATGTTCCTTTATAATCATAGACCCTATATATTTAAAATTCAATATTCATACAATATGTGTTATCAACATAAGTTATAAATTTTTCACACATAGTAACATCCCTAATTTTATTATAGTTGAATTCAACACATTTTGTTTCATGAGATATAAATAAATTATATAATTGAATAAAGAGATATGAAACTAATACTACCATATCTTGGACTATTAAATATAAATAATTAGCATCCATGAGAAATCAAATCTAAAAATCAAAACCTAATAGAGTGTAAATATAAAACCTGAGAAATAATAAAACCCTAATATATGATGAAATTTATCATTTTCATGTTCAAATAAATGGCTAGGTTCACTAGAAAAAATGTTTTTTTACACTTAAAAGATATAAAATTATGTAAACTATGCACTAATTCAGATATAACAAACATGGTAATAAGTATGTAATTTGGAATGAAATGTGTTGATTGATATTGCATTATTTTTATTTAGAATTGACAAAGAAAGAGAGAGAGATGGTGTACTTATCTAATTCTTATTTTTTTCACTCACAAAATATGTCTTTTTACTTTGAAATGTTATGTAACTACTTCATCATCTTCTCAAACTTAAAATAAAGTCTAAAGGTCTCTCTACATGTTACCAGTAGAGTCTGATCCATGTAACAACCAACACTTTTTGGAGATTACTAGTAGTATCCATGTGCACTATATGGGTTTATAAGTTCTAAGACACCTATGCCTACACTTGAAAATGGTTCCTATGTGTATGTGCATATTCGGTCCTTTATGATGATGTCTATTTTCCTTCTCTTTTATCTGAATCCTAATTATGATTGATTTCCAATAACATGTATTTAAAAGGGGTTTATCCATATTGGTTGGATAACCCCAGCCACTCCCACTAAATGGTTGAGCACTTCTTATGTTCTAATACTTTGAAGAGGTTCCCTCATTTGTGTGTGTGTGCAACATCATGGACAATCTAAAATAAAATTCTATCTTTTGATATTTGACACTTGACACTATGCAAATTTGACTTTATGCATTCATACTTTCCTCTATTTACTATTCTAGGATTATTCCTTAAAGATTTTAGATGTCTATATGCCTTTGGATAATTTTATAAGAGAGTGCTAATTGATTCCTCAAGTTTTAAATTGATTAACAAGATGTGACCAAGTATGTATGTATATATATATATATATATATGTATGTATGTATGTATGTATGTATGTATGTATGTATGTATGTATGTATGTATGTATGTATGTATGTATGTATGTATGTATGTATGTATGTGATTCTTTGTTAATTCCCACTATAATTAAACCCATGAAACTTGTTTAAGCCAACTAAATTTGAGACTTCCCAAATTGAAAAATAGTAGTTGAGTATGTTTGGACACTATTGGTAGTGGCATACCCCTATTATAATAATATTATTAAGGTATTACAGGTAATTTCCTAGAAGTGTCAAATAAGCATCTAAGATATGGAGGTCTTGCTAGAATTTTGAGATTTTCCTATATATACTAAGATGATTTTGAATAGGTGGCGACCAAGATATTATATGGGTAAATGGATAAAGGTAAAGTGTGTTCAATATTAAAATGTATTTGCATTGTCCAAGTGTGATAAAATATGTCAATGCATGTAAATTTGATGTTGCTAAAGTTTATAATATAAAACTTAGGTGTCTACAACTACATACTTGTGTGTGATTATTGTGATATCCTATGTTGGTGGCATGATAATTATGAGTCAGATAATTATTTTTGGTAGTACTATGCTTGGTGCCTATTCCATGTTCCTTACCATGTATTTATTAGGGCATACTACTATTATTATGTGTGTTTCATTTCTTTATCTTGCCTTTCTAGGTGCATAATTGTGACAATGGGGACATGCTATTGTTCCCTATCTTAATTTTCCGTTTGGGAGGATTGTATGCTTACATATCTCCTTAATATTATTACTATATATATCTTATGCATAGGAAACTTAAATTAGGGAATATTATTTCCCCCAATTTCTCTCATCCTCACATGAGGTTACATCTTACTATTGAGAAATACATGATGATTATATACATGTGTTTGTATGTTTTTTCAAGGACGTTACCAAGCTTAGGATATATTTTGTAATGATATAATATGAATTTAACTCTATCATTTGAGATGAGTGATTGCAATAATAATTTTTATAAATCTCTTGCCTAAAAATGGGGGCATATATCTAAATATTTTAAAGATTTTCAAGAATAAGAAAAATTGAAATAAATTGAGTAAAAGATGTGAATTGAATGATATTTAGTGAAACAAAGGCTAAAAATATGGTCAAATGGAACATATTTATTTCTCTAATCATTAAAATAACATGAATTTGTTTTATGGAAATGTGGTTCACTACCATTAGGTGTATTTTTTCCTATGATTGTATTTTATTTTTATTTTTATTTCCATTTTATATTCAGTATGACATGCTATGACATTGAATACTTGTTTTCAATAGGCCATTGCTTTCAAGTATTCTATATTTTCCAAGAAACTACAACGCATGTGGGTGGAGTCCTTTTCAAGCATCATATGATTCATCTATATTTCACTAAGTCAAGTTACATGATTCAATGTATTATTTTTATACTTTGATTTATATATGCATTCACATCACATATGCACATCAAATTAGGGGCATTATATAGACACATGATTTTGGTACAAGACCCTTTTCCATTGTGTCTTTTCCTCATTTTGTCATAATTGGTCCACTTGTGTACAATTGACATTTTTTAGACACTTTCTATCCCATAATAGTCTCTTTGGCCTTTAATACTTATATATGTCTTCATAAGTGTATTTAAGTTATTTGTTTTCAGCTTAAGAGCCTTAGTTATTCATTTTATAAGTTGTTTTACCTCATTAAATACATCTATTTATTCTACATCAATTTTGACAACCCAAAAAATTCATCCTCTATGGTTTTTTGGGTCTTTCTCGCCTTGGATTGATTTATCATGACATGAATTTAGCTTGTTCAATTCTTTCATGGGTAATATTTTCATGTCTTGTCCTAGAGATCATTATATATAAAAATCATTCCCAATAATTTTTCTAAGTGAGAATCAGATGGAGAGCCTTCCCTAAGTTTTCATTGATCACATCTATTTATAAAATTAAGGGAGAGCTTGCACATTGATCCAACATTGGTCTTTCATCACTTCAAGCCTTGTGGCATCATAAAATTATAGAAAAATAGGGTTTATGTGAATTTTATTATAGTTTTCATTGTACTTCATGAGGGAGAGGAGGAAAATATGTAACTCAAAATTCCACTCACATGCACAAGATAACTATATTAAATTTAATTTAAAGCATACATAATATGTAGTTGAAACTCCTTAAAGGGTATCCAAATCTAGCTAACTTTCCACACACTTGTCTCACTATTATTTTAAGCGTTAATTAAAGGAGTAAAAATAAGATACTTCTATACATTTTTCTTGACATTTATTCATTGTGATTTCACAACATTTTATGGCATATGATAGTGGAAATGCACAATCAATCCATAATATATAATATAGAAAATTATAAATTTTATGACTCAAAACACATTCAGAAGTTACAAGTAGTATGAATTGGGTTGATTGTTAAAAACACCCAAGGCCTATTTGGTGTTATAGTTGAAGCACCAAATTTGTCCTTTTGGAGTATAATTTATAGATTTAACATAGACCTACACATTCACTTATAGATCAATTTTCAAGTCTCATAATAATATTATTATTTACAAGTGTATAATATTTCATTCTTCATTGTCATTTAGTTGATATTCCTTGTCTTAGTAGTATTTTTTTTTTGTTATTACTATTTTCAACACACTTAGGATTATATTGTGTTATTTTAAACTATATTTACTTGATGATAATTTATGTTGATTATTTACCTTAGAATGCATTAGGTTATTTTCCCTAGTGTCAAAATTTAGTAAAAAAATGTTGGTAAACCCATTATTTCTTTGAATGCTTACACCTTATAAGGTTTCCCACTAGGGTTTTTTTTTTATTTTACATTTTTTTAATTATTTTTTATATTTATATATTATATACATATATCAAACCTTAGCCTTGTATTTCCATTCACCTATTTTTTATTTCATGTTTTCTATCCACTTTTTAAAAAACTAGTTCATACACCTTTATTCCTTGAATGCATACACCTTTCCAAGGTTTATTTTACGGTTTGTTCTTACATTTAAAATATATTTTTCATATTATCAACTTGTTTATGCCTAATAAATTTCTAAATAATTATCTTAGCTTCCTTAATATTGTTCATACTTATATCTTCTACCAACTAAGAACTCTATATCTACACATTCTATAAGGTGAAGTGTTATATTGAGTGGCTATATTTATAATTTGAACCAAATACCATTGTTTGCTACTTGTGCTCCTTTGAAATAAAAAATGTAAACTTATATATAATTTCATCCCACCGTTGATGATCATGCATATGTGAATGATAGTGAACATGTTTATTTTGATGATATGACTCTTCATGAATTTGGTTATTCTGATGATGAACATGTTAGTGAGAATAATGACAAATATTTAAATATTAAAACTCATAGTATTGTATATATACCAAAATTTGAGGATATGGATGAGATTAATTTTGATATATATCCAGGTGAGCACATAGAGTTAGAGAAAAAAATGGACATTTTTCATAATGTGTACGTGTTATTATAATAACGAATATGTGTTATTCAAAATTAAGCTTGGTAAATATTGAGCCATAATGCATATATTTTTTTTAAGTTATAAAATGTGTATGAGTTATAACATGTATGTGTTATAATACACAATGAGTACATGTTTTATTGGCTAAACATAAAAACAACAATCCTGCATCTAAATGACAAAAGTCACTTTGTCCTCAAATGTTTATTCTTTTCCCACAAGCATGGAACTGCATTCATGTTTTGCTTCTAGGAGGAGAAAACACACCATGGTTGTCAGTTAGTTCAAAAAATCAACAATACCATCATAGATCAGAGGTAAGAAAGTAAATTTCATACTTATTAACACAAAATTTTATCAATTATTTTTTATTTGAATTATTTTTTGTTAAAACTAATTTTTTATGTTAGCAGAGGTTCTTGGAAAACTCATCAAAAGATGTTAATACAAGGATAGTTATGAGAAAAGTGATAAAAGATTACAATAGACTATAATTAATATTAAACTTATCAATTTATTAACTAGAATAGATAAGAGACTCATAAACCATAGACTCATTAGTTAAATAAAATTCATTAGAATATATATGACTAACTAATTTAGAAAATAGAGCATTCACTATGCATAAAACAACCATAAAAGACATATAGTTAAAACCATTTATAGAACTATATATTAATGTATATCACATTAGAATCATTTCAAAATACACCTTATTACTTTATAAAGAGTTTTTACAAAGTGTTGTAACTTCATATTCCAACCTTTTACTACATCTAAATGACAAACTCTTCACATTATATAGCCTATTGTTATGATTTCAAGATCTAAATACATATAAAAATAATATAAAAGACAAATATAGTGTGATTTTCACACATGTTCACCAATTACACTCTGTGATTTTTTAACCATGTTCTACTCCCAACACTTTCTTGAACTTAAGCAATTACCTCATCTCAAGACAAAGTCATAGAAAAGGTGCCCTAAGTTGAAGCAAAAAACATTAACTACATTGAGGAACTGAACCAAAAAAAAAATTAGTGATCACTCAAGGTGTTATTTAAAATTTTTCACCCCTTACGCACTCTTAACCACCCTTTCAGGTTTTTAATTAAGTAGTGTACTAGTTTACTGCCCTTACAGGTTTTCAATATACTAGCCTAATAAGGTGGCTTCCCTTAACATGTTTTTAACCAATTTGGCCCCACTCCGAATGTCTAAGGCCATCCTCCTGGAGTGTACCAAAATTCTTCAAAATTACAACATTAGAAATGTGCACAGTACCTATTGAGAATATGGTGGCATGTTATGTGTTGACTTTGTAGGAGGTTGTTGTGATGTTGGTTCTACTTGAGATGTGGAATTAATTAGTGCTATATAATATGGTGGCAGAAGCAGTTATTATTTTTGGATCACTGGTTGAGAAATTATGGCTATCTTCCTCTGATAGAGCACCTATTGTAGTTTTTGAGAAGTAATAAATTATGGTTCATAAACGAGTTATACAATGGAGTATCCACATGATAAATCTTATTTGAAAATTTTTGAGTCTATGATAAGTTCTCACACCATAGTGAACAATATACGTAGTGGGACTAGGGACATCATCAGATTCTAAATATCGTTATCTTATGTTATGGTGATGAGTGTCCTAGTGTTTGAGACTTTGATTTGGATATCCTAGGATAATTCCTCTAGTTAATGATAATAAATGTATTGTGCAGAATCTCATTTTTCCATGTTTATAGATTTTACATGACATTATCATATTATTTAAGCAACTATTTGAGTGTGATATCCATTGATGCTAAGGTATCTAAATGATCTTCCATCACAGTTTTGGACTTTTACACCTTATCAAACTTTGGTTTAGCCCCAAACAGTGAATTGGCGAGTCGTTGCTTCTAAGTAATCATGTTTTGTGTGATCCACTTGGCTTAGAATGTAGCTATATCTAAGACTTGATCATATTCTTCCAAGATCTCACAAATTAACCATGTCTTTACTTTGATTTTATACCCATAGGTGTAAAGAAATTGTAGCTTGTGTGCAACAATCCAATATTTTTTTACCTGTGATAAGAGAGTTGAGAACAACTTTTCTTTTGACATGACTTGGTCACCTAGGACTTGGTGAACTATGTAGGGTAAGTGTTATCAATGAGTTGGTGCACATTGGTAAACTAGAGGTGTAGATCTATGTTTTCTTCCTAAAGCTACAAAAATTCTTGATCCAAGTCAAAAGTCTTCTATGTAGTTAATTTTTAAAATTCAATTACACATAAAAATTTATTAGTGATCAAAATATTGGAAACATCTAGAGATGTTTCATGTGTTATTTTATCTAGAGCCATGGTGGAGGTCACAACCATCACAATTTCCTTTTATATCTATGCTATGGGAAGATAAAAGGTTGTGTAATGGGTAGATGATGTAGGGACATCCCATAGCCAATAGCCATTGGCTATATACATGAGGCATGAGTTGAGATGCCTCCTCTTGTGTACCTCTTTGAGTAAATTATGAGCTTTGAAATGTAGGTAATGGCTATTAGGTCCTAATTATTTCCACTATCTTTATGATCTCTATTACTTGCCTTATTTTAAATTATAACTATGTTGTGTGCTCTACTTCTACCTTAGCTTTGGCATCCACTTTAGCCTTAGCTTTGGAATTTTCCCTTAGCCTTGGATTTAGCTTCTATTTCAATCATAGCTTTGGATTTTGCCTCAGCCTTGGATTTAGCTTCTATGTCAGCCTTAAATTTGGTTATTGCCTCAGCCTTAGCTTTGGCTACTACCTCAACCTTCCTTTTGGCTTACTCCTCTTAAGTGAACAACACCTCTTTATCCTTTTGATCCTATTGGACCTTTGTGACTAATTCTACTTCATTTTTCTTCTATTTAAATAACTACACCTCTTGATTCTCTTTTTATTTCTAATTCCTCACTACATATTATTCTTCTTTTTTATTTGCCTCCACTTATTTAGCTCATTTGTTTTCTGCTTTAGCTTTCTCAAATTTTTTCCTATGCTCCTCCTCTTTGGCCTACTATTTTCATTGTTTTTCCTCCTCATTAACCTTGTGTTTTTCCTCTTATTTATTTTTATTATTATCCACCTTTCATGACTTTTTATAATCCTATTTTTATTCCTATGTTTGTTCCTCTTGCTCATTAGTAGATTATTCTTGTGATGTAGCATATATTTACTTGTATTATTGTTTTGGTTGTGGTAATCTAGTCTTTTTAGGCTCCTCCATAAGAGTTGGTGAATTGAGTATCATAACTAATTATGAATATTCAAAAGAGGATGAATCAACAATAGTACATTTATGTGCAACAACATTCTTCCTAGAAGATGGAGGGGGAGTGAGAGTCTTCTTTGACATCTTCATAGTCTGAACTATCTCCTAAGTTTATTATTAGGGTCTTATTCTTGTTTCATTTTGACCTCTTTTACAATATATATAAATGAAAACTTCTTATCTTTGATTTTTAGAGATATTTTGGGCACAAAATGGGTCCTTGACCTATGCACTAGGGTTGGAGTGGACTCTCTTATAATGTAATGTTCTTTTCTTGCATAGTAGAAGATCCTATAGCTATATCCATTTGGAAAAGATCCACTTGAAAATGTTGGTGTATTTATTCATGCCCAAAAATGTCTACTATGATCAAAGGAGAAGGTAGGTTTAATTTTAGTGGTATTAGAGGTTCCCAGGTGAATTAGATTCATAATGGTGGTGAATTTGTTTGGCAGGTGATTAAATGTGTAGGTGAATTATGTGATGGAGTCGGCAAATCAATATTTTATGAACAAAAACTTTGATAAATGTAAATATTATATATTATTGGTTTACCAATGTCCCTTTTTGGCTATTTTACATGATGAAGATAGTCATCCACATGATGCAGATGGACATCCACATGATGTAGATGGCCATCCACATGATGCAGATGGTCATCCACATGATGCAGATGGTCATCCACATGATGTAGAGGTTGTCCACATGATGTATATGGATATATAAATAATGTATATGGTCATTCACATGATGTATATGATCATACACATGATGAAAAAGGCCATCCACATGATGCATTTGGATGCCCACATGATTCAAATAATCACCTGTATCATATGGATGGTCATCTACATCATGTATATATCCATATACATCATGTGGATGGTTATCCACATGATGTATATGGCCATCTACATCATGTATATGATCATCCACATGATTTGGATGATCATCCACAACTAGTCACTAGCATATGTAGATAACTACTAGTATATGCAGATGATTGTCAACATATGCAGATGGTCATTCACATATGCATCTATGTAGATGATCATCGACATATGTAGATGGGAATTATTATATGTAGATATGTAGATGGCCACTAGCATATGTAGATGGACACCAACATATGAAGACAATCATCTACATGTGTGATGTGAGGTGAATGTAACTAGATTGCCTTTCGAGGTACTAACAAAAAAAATTAAATGGATAAAATTATTTTAAAAATATGATGATTTGAACCTGAAAATTAACTTGCATCCATAAAATTTAGGTGATTCTAGGCTCTTTAATACCCTAAAAAATCACCAAATACATATTTATAAAACTAGAATATTCATGAATTAATGAAGATTTACCACTAAATTTTTTCCTGGGAGAAGGTTGGGTAATATCAACTCACAAGTCTAGCCTCACCTATTTCTACACCTATCAAGTGTGTACTATATTCCAAAAGAATAATTCTTTTTCTTTTTCTTTCTCATAAACTTCATTGTTGATGTCTATGAGCATTGATTGTAGAACTTACTGCTCCTCAACACCTAACTCTGTAAGGTCACACTCAATAACTATCTTTGGAACAAAATTTTTGTCCAACCATGACTTGGTATGGTGTGTCCTCTTCTTTATTGGTGGTGGTGAGACTCATCACATTGGTTCCTTCTTCTTGCCCTTATCGACTTATGATGCAGCTAATTGTTTTTATGGTGGTGCCTATGGTTGAGCTTATGCTTATGTAGATAAAGGTTATTGTGATCCTAGAGGTACAACTCATCTAGGTTATACTAACTTGGTAGCTAGGTCTTTCTACCATATAACTTCTAACTGGGCATCCAACATGGTGATGAAAAGGGTGGTGGAGTTGTTTTTACTTTGGGTAATTCATGAAATTTGATCTGAATTCCATTATGCAACTTTGTAGCTGAAGCATGTTGTTATAGGTACTACATAACATCCTTAGGTCTAAGGTATAATATGATTGTGGCTTGAATCTCAATCCAACATGTATTAAAAATCCATAACTACTCATATTACTACCCTGTATTGGTCTAAACAATGTTTTAAAACATGGTCGTAGGCTAAAAGTCTTCATCAATATTCACTAAGCCCTCTGATGACTTTGAATACATAAAACAAAGATGAAGGGCCAAAAATCTATATTAAAATCCTTGCAATTCTCTGGTGAGAACCTTATCAATGTTCATAATAAGTTATAAGGATACGAACTTGAGCTAATTGAAATCTTCATGCATCTGTATTATATGATATGCAATATCAACAATGCCTTTGATTATTTTTTTGGCACTTTTGGTGGTCTTACAAAATCATTTGGGGATGCACTCAAAAATAATGTGCACCAAATTATATTCCACCAAGTTGATAATAATCCCCCTTCCTACCCTTGTGTATTTATCCTTTGTGTCTAAGTGGATGGGTGGGACCTTAGTTTCATAAGGCAAAAGAGATTTTCCCTAAGCTATAAGTCTTATTTCTCTTTCCATGGTTGTAGGGTTGATGAAAATTTTAACATCCTACAAGGGATGTATAACACCCTCATTATATATGCTAATAAATTTAAAAATTACCTCATCTAATTATTTGAATGTAGGCAAATTGATAAGTCGATCTACATCAAAACCTCATAGAGGGTGTTGATGAACCAAATCTTATGCTTGTGTTGCTTCTGGTTGATTTAGACTAAAGAGATTGGATTTGGTAGCATTAATGAAATTAAAATCATCTATATCATGGTATTTTTTTTGCCTGAGTTCTAAGTTAATCCCCATTTCTTTCTTCTGCACATATGTGAGTGGGATTAACAACAAGCACGGACCATTTTTTTGGTGTAGACATACTTGAACAATTTCTTAATTTGTATTGGTGCTGATAATAAATCTATGAAAAACTAGTTGAATTAGATTCAAATCATATATATCCATTATTTTCAATAGTGTCTAATGTCTTCATGTTTTTTTCCCCCTTGTTATATATATTTTTCTACTCAAATCCATCTAGTAAAATGGTTTAAATGTTATGAGTTATTTACACACAAATTTGCCTAGAGAATTAATGTCAATCAGTTGTTGGAAATTTAATGGTTACACCATTATGTATCTAAAAACATTGATCCATATGATGGAAAGTGTTAATGTGATGCATCTTCTTCTCATCAATCCACTTTCCTTTATTGTACATCTTATCATTCTAATAGACAATTTACTTTGGGAAAGATGCAATATTTCAAGTGCATTATCATTAATGGTTTTGAATTACCATTTATCATCCTTTCTCTATACCTTTATTTTTTTTGCCTTATTCCTAGACTTAAATAATGATCTCCAAGTACCTCATTACAATTTATCTTTCCTTTAGGCTGAACTTATTTATAGATCACACTTTGTGACTTTGACATATCAACTATAGTTATGTTGATCTGTGATATAGAAATCACATTGTATAAGCACACACAGACCTAAAATCAAAACAAGAAAAAAAATATTAAACAAAAATCTTAAACTACATGGTGTTACTTAGCACCCTCTCTCATTTTTTATGATCAATGATAAAGATTATTGATGGTAAGGATTAAGCCTATATGCATTTACATGTCCTGGTAGAATGGTTCCCTGGAGATATTTTAATAAAATTGTTACCTATTCCAAATTGTCATGAATTATATAAGGTCCCTTCCATATAATGCATAACTTACCCAAAAATGCTCTAAATATGTTATCAATTAGTAAGACCACTTCTTATAGACATAATTCTTTAGATTGTAGGTTGTGATCATGCCATGTTTTATAACTTAGCTTATTAACTTCCTAGATCCATTGCACTCTTTACTTTTTTTCTTCCATTTTTTTTAAATCCATAAACCATGTCCTCATATAATCTCACTCTTTTAGTCTTATTATCATAGTAATTTTTAGACTAGGAACTATATATTCTAGGGGCATCACTACCTCTGGTCCATAAACTAACTAAAATGGGGTAAATCATGTCACACATTTATAGTTTATTATATACCCAAATAATCATATAAATTCTTTCCTCCTAGTCATCCTATTGTATATTTCATATCTTTGTTAACATATTTCTCAAGACTTTATTTGAAGCCTCAGATTGTCCATTTGCCTATGTGTGATATGCAATACTTTTATGGTGTGATGTCATTAATTATTTTGTGAGAATATTTATTTTATTATTTAGGAAGTGTGTTCCCTATCACTAACCAATTTTATTGGACATCCAAACATTGTAATGATGTTTTCATACAAAATCTTGGCTACATCCTTGGCACTACAACTTGGTGTCATAGTAGCTTCAACTCATTTTGTAAATTAATATGTCATAGTGATGATATACCTTACATGATTATGCTTACTCAATAGATTTATAAGCCCCATAACATTAATATCCCCCTATTTTAATTTTTTTAATACTACCATTGGGTTCAAAGGCATCTTGTCCATCTAATTAGGCTTTCCTATCCTTTGGTAATTATCGTAATGTTTGGTGACCTGATGTGCATATTGGAATAGAGTAGGTCACCATAGACCACTTTGTAGGATCTTCTTTGTAGTGGATTTACCTAAAAAATTTCCTCCTATGATTCTTTTCTGTGCCTCTTCAATAAGTTGAGGTTGCTCAGATCTAAATCCACTCTACACAACACCTCATCTATGCCCATCTTATAAAAAAATCATTTATGATGGTATAGGGAATAACTTGTGTAATTAGTTTATTTTGTCTCACTCAACATAGTACACTAAAAATATTCCTTATTATATAAATTTAGTTATATCCTTAATGTTCAAAATAATCATAAAGATTCAAAAAATATGTGCATCTAGTGATTCATCTTGAAACTCTTCATGTTTTTCTCCATTTCATATCTTACTCAAGTGGTTAGGTCCCACATTCTCTTGTCTAGGTTTAACATTGATCTTGAAATGAAATTCCTATAATAACATTATCAGATAGAGATATTTCCACCCAACATAGGTTTGTTAACAAAGTATCATAAGGCTTAATGATCAATAAATAAATCAAAGGGCATTGAAAGAAGATAATACATAAACTTTTGTATTAGGACCATTTATATAATTTTCATGAACTATTATAGTATATTTTATTTTATGAAACTAATATTTTATTTCTTACAAAATGGATAGGATGGTCCAATCCACTGTCTCTTGGTTTTGCTAACATAGTTCCCACCACAATAGCTAAAACATCTACATGAACATGAAATGGCTTAGTCCAGTCGAGAAATTCTAATATGGGAGTTGTAACTAACCTTTTATTATCTCAAAAAATGTTGATTATCACTCTTGTGTCCATTTAAACCTTGTATCATTGTGCAACAATTTTTCCAAGGCCATAAATACATCTACGTAACCTTTGATAAACTCTATGTAGTACCCTATATGACCTAAAAATGCTCTCACTTTTGTATAACTATTCAGAGGGGGCATACCCACTATGGCTATGATTTTGGCTTGATCAACAAAATTTACTTCATTACATACTACATGGCCCAACAAACACACTAAATGGTGTGAAAAATATGCATATTTTTTAAAATTAATGCAATTTGTAGGGCTTTGTATCATTATAACATTATCCATAGTTTGGACAAGTAGTTTTTGAACAAATAAAATATATCTCAATCATCTAAATAAACATCTATAAAATCATGAATAACATCCTTGAAAAAAGTCGTGACAATGGTAAAAAATATAGCAGGATCATTCTTTACACAAAATAGCATTACTTTATACATAAAATAACCCCATTTAATTATGAATGTTGTTTTGGCCTACTATTGATCTACAATGGGAAATTGATAATAGCCACTGAATCCATCCATGAAGGAATATACTTCATGAACTATAATAGATTCTATAACCTCATCGGTGAAGGGGAAATTAAATGGGTCATTGATTTAAGCATCATTTAATGCATGATAAACCCCATATACCCTAATCTCACCTAAATTTTTATGTTGAACAACCATGGGACTAACCCAGTCTACCATTTTGATGAGGTAAATGATACTTGGTTCTTACATGCAATCCAAATTATCTTTTACCTTTAACATCATGTTGGGATTCAATCTATATGACCACTTCTTGATAGGTCTTATGCACTCTTTGAGTTCAATGCACATCTCCCCCAATTATGGATCTATACCTTTTGCCTCTACAAATTTAGTGGAAAAATATTTTGATAATCCCTCAATAGTTTTAACCCTTCTAAAATTTCATTTTGAGTGAAATAATCTCCTAAAGTTGTAAGCTTCAACACATAATCTGTCCTAATATTCTTAATAATTTTATTTAGTGGATCCTAATATATCCTATTATATTAACTAGGAATAGATTCTTGCTAATTTATATGTCTTTATTGTTCTAGAATATTCAAATTTCACATCTTTTCTTCCTTATCTTGTTTTGCAATTTAGGATTTTAGTGGTTCAGTTTCCCATTCTGATTTGAAGAAGCCATTCAAGTCTAGATCCTCATCACTATCATTGGACCCTTTCAACTCATCTGTAATTTTGTTACAAGGTTGTATAATAAATTGTTCATTATTTTTATTGGACTTATAATTATGTATAATTCCATTCAAATCACAAGTTGCTTGTTGTTGTGATGATTAGTTTGTCATAGTACTCAGATATTTTGCTCACCTATGACATAGAAACATTTTTAAAATTTTTAAAGCACTATATACTACAATATTTTCATCTTCAAAAACAAACATTTGTATAAAATATTATCTAACCTATGCCCAATGTTTAGTTTCTTGTCTACATTCTTAATGCATATACCAAGTAGTTAGAAGCATTACCAAAGTGTATCTGAAAACATGCACCTAATACTTAGGTTCAACACCCTACATATACCATATGTCTATGCACCTGCATATATGCAACTCCAGATATTATCCTTATTAAAATAATAACAAATCTACCTTAATAATTATTGGTATTTGAAAACATGATTACATAAATTCACACATCTCATCCCATAACAATTGAGTTTTCCTATCAACTACCACCAGGTCATAACATTTTAATTCAATGCACAATTGAGCACACTTAATCTTTAGTCCATATTACCTACATGATACTCTAATCAAAAAATGAATTGATTGAGATCCTTAGTTTTGAATTATTATGGTAGTTTAAATTCAGTGGAGAACACCATTCATAGAGGTCACACCTCATGATCTCCTCTAACCTAGTTTAACATATGTGTATCCTTGTCACCACTTACCAAAGATGTTACTTCGCAAGGTAAGGTACCTTATAGAGTATGCTCTATCTAATCCATAATTATCACACCTATATTATACAAGAAGCCTACCTCAAACCTATTTGGTGATTGCATAGAGGGTGACCTACATTTTTCATTCTAAAACTAATGTGTTTGTGACTTTATTATAATAGATTTGTACGTAGATTATGCACCTATTTATCATTATATTTGATGTTCTATTTGAGGATTGAAGAATTGGTATTTATCAGCTTGTAGGGAATTTTATTTTTTATCTACATTTAACTTGAAATAATTTTTATCCTCATAAACATAACGTGATTGGTTCTCTAGGGATAACATATGGCTTATGCTTAAACTTTTTCAAAGGTATCACAATTATATTGTCTCCTTGGCATGCCTCTAATTTATTTTGAACTGTATTGGTAATCATTTGACCATCATAATCCCATTTCTTACCAATCAAATTAGGATAATTATCTTATCTATTTTCATGTCAATTACCTCAAAATATCCTCACAAGCTTAAGTCAGCAACCTTAATTTATACATCTTCAAGTCATCCAATTGGTTTTACTCTCCCATAATCTATGAGACTGAGATTAACTAGACTATAGCTCAAAGATGGTCAACAAATAGCCTCCAATATAGATATCAATATAATATTCCAAATTTAAATACATCATTATGTACCTCATACCTTATGAGTTTAATATTCATTTTAGAGTCAACATCTTAGGGATTTTTAGTTTTTACATACCATACAAACTTATCAGTATGTTTTTGTCCCCATTTTGAAAATTTGATAAAATTATGCATAATATTATTTATAATCTCTAAAATATCTTCATTTTGTAGAGTGATCAAAATTTTCAATAGATATATTTATGCATGCATTGTTCCTTCCTGTCATATTATGTGAACAACCTACCCATACATTTGTGCATCAATAGTTGTAGCATCACCTTATAACATATTTTTCTTGATACATAAAGCCTTTTTATCTTTTAGGGTTAGGATACTTATCTTATTGAACATTCCTAATTATTTAATATGGAAACATTTCTAAAGGGGGCAATCCTTGTTCTGCATGTTACTACCTTATGACTGCATGCATGAACCCATTCTCCCAAGGGTGTGAATTTATCATATTTACATTTTACATAGGTTTTTATTTCCTCTTATTTTATAAAAATGGACAATCTTTCGTATGATGTTGTCCTATAACTATACAATATATGTAGTATATTTGTCTTTGAGTATTAATCAGGTAATTTTTTGTAAAGTGGTTATATTCACCACATATATAACATTGAATTAGTTGATGATCTTATCAATTGTCATTATTTTAACTTTCCATATATACCCCATGATATCCTCCCATATATCATCATTTTTTTTTTTGAAAACCCCAACCTTGTGATTTTACCCCTCAAATCCCCTTAATTGTTGTTATTATGAATCATACTTGCCATACTACCATTGAGGTGATAATGGAACCTATTTTAATTTTTGGGGATAAGGAATCATAGTTTTATATAGGGACTGATATTGATACTATCGATATAATATCATCCATCTAACTAAACCTTGGGGTTGACATTTTGGTGATGAAGGCATCCTCCCAGGACCACCTTGTGTCATACTATCCATTTCCACCTTTCGGCCTAGAATTCCCAGCTATAAAATAGGTATCTGTTGTGATACAACTACAAAGACATTCTTAGTGATATATTATTTTAGTTCTTATAGAGCATGGAAACTCTTTTCATCATTATTAGTTGACTTTAAAAAATTATAGTATAAGATTTATGGCCTTTTAATGTACTATTGTAGTAAATGACACTTTGATGTTACATGTCCTACTACTTTGCATATGTCAAAAAAAATAGTTTTGATTATAGGACAATCCTATAATTTACTTCCTTACCATACTCCATACACCATAGGCCTAACTTGGGCTTATTATTATCATGAAGCTCATCCATTATTGATAAAATCATATATTTTCATCTCAATTTTAGAGCTAGCTGATGGAGCATCTCCATAATCCTTAATCTATTCTACCCAGAGTGTAGTCGCTCCAATATCAACCTTACTCAGAAACTGTGACTACATAATGTAAAATATAATCCTTGAGTTCCACTATTATACAAAATAAATAGGCTTATTTTTATCTTCCATGTTCATTACGTCTAAAAATCTATGATCATATTCCTATACTAATTCTCCACATTTCTTCCAAATATCCTTGAAATCTAGAATGGTGTGACTTGAACACTTATTCATCTTAAATTCTATAATTAAATGGTCCTTATCTTGTTTAAGACTTATGTAATTAACATACCTTTTATAAATTAACTCTAGAACTTGACCTCTTAAGGTTTTTATGAGTTCGCATTTCTTCACATCTTTAGTGGTCACTCCCTTAACCTTCCATTTCATATCACAGATTAATAAATATTATTCAAGGTTAGAAGACACATCATATGTAATTAAATTCATAAACATTCATGCATTTAATTCCATGTTTGGTACACTTATAACTACTGCTATGGGCATCTACAAACTAGTCCTTATGGGTGTCTTAAAACTAGTTTTGAAAGAGAACCCAACTTTTTCTAACCTCTTCTTGTCTATGTATTTATTAGTTTCTATGCTAAGTTTACCAAATTTATATGCAAATTATTCAAAATAATTTATACCTATCATGTCCTCTAAACTTTGCTTTCTATCATCTAATGATAAAATGGGCTCAAGGGATGTGTACTCCAAAAATTAATGATCTATGTCTTCAACTTATTTTGTCTGCAACCTTGAACCTATGATACTTATATAATTATACATAAATTCCTATAGAGAATATTTATTCCCTAATCCAAACAATATCCTTCCTTGTAAGTATAATCTACCCCTATCTTCTAATTGCTCTACTAAAAATCTACTTTCCTCTTTCTCCCCACTTTGTTCCATATTCTCTCTATCCCAATTTATGTCTTTTGCTTTCTCGGGCCTTTCCATTTCTCATTCTATGTACTCTCCAAATTATTCAATTTTTGTAACTTGTGTATCCTCTCTATTGGCTCCCCTCTCTTATGCATCTTTTATTTTAATCTTACTCCTATTTTTAATTAAATTTGTATTATTCAATTTATTTTAGATTCTTTGTTGTCACATCTCTCTTTCTAATCCCATAATTTTCTTATCACTCTACTTTTTTGTGTCCTCCATGTTTTGGGTTCAAGTTCAAGTTCCTTTCTTTAGATCTATATCTTTCACTCCTACATTGAACACATCTCCATAATATCTAAAGTGACTACTCCATGTTGGTATGGGTAGACACCATGGCCTTTTTAAAAACCAACATCTTAATGAAATTAGTTAATCATTGAAGGAACTTTCCTCATGTTCCTCTCATAATTAATTATTATGTAGCTTCAAAATATGGGTATTCTTGTATATAAATTTCTATTATGTAACCATGTATGGTAGTCTTGGTCTAATGATCTATCACATAAGTCCATTTAGTATGTAAAGTTCATAGGATGTCTAATTTTTATTCCATCCAAACTATAAATTCCATCTTTCATGGCTGAAAACAATAGTACTTCAATATGGATAACCACATAGCTAATAATATAATCAATTTGCACCAAAATATTTCATAAATTTCTCTATGTATATGCTTTTGAATAAATTATTTTATAGTGTTCCCAATTCTTTTTGTATATTCTTCTGCAAATTTGTGGATTATTTCATCTAGCCATCTCCCCAAATCTCTCTTCCTTGGTAGACATCTCAACATGTTTCAAACATAAGTTCCACACTCACTGCACCATTGTTAGTAGAGGCTCCTATAAAATCCATCAAAACATTATATATATGGATAGTTGGGTGATAAGTGACAAAAAAAACAACAAACTAAAATTTGAATTGAACTTATTAATTTATCAACTAGAATAGATATAGAGACATAGAAACCATAGATTCATTAGTTACAGAACATTATATAGAATCTACATGATTTATAAATTTATAAAATAGAGCATTCACTACACACAAAACAACCACAAAAGACATATAAGGAAAACCATTTTTAGAACTATATATTAATCTCTATCACATCGAAACCATTTCAAAATACATCTGAGCACTATATAAAGAGTTTTTTTATAAAGCATTATCGCTTCATATTCTAACATTTCCCTAAATCCAAATGAAATACTCCTTACATTTTATATCTTTTTATTATGCTTTCAATATTTGAATACATATAAAAATAGACATAAAAGACAAAAATAATGTGAGTCATACATGTGTCTACCAATTACACTGTGTAATTTTATAACCCTATTCTACTCCCAACATTTTGTTTGAAAATCCCATTCAAGTGCAATAAAAGACCCTCCTAACCCTCCTATCCCTCTTAAAAATCCACAATATCCATCAGGTAGTCAGGAGGATGTTTTTACACATATAGTCTAATAATAAAATACAAATTAAAGAGATAATTGTGAGAATGAGAGACCCCCATTCAAAAAACACCCTCCTTATATATATATGGCTGATACTTTAGAGTCATTAGTAGGCCAAGTTAACTCAATAAAGAGTCAAATTGATAGATGGGCATATTATAGAGAGAGATGTAGGGCTTACTAGGCTGACAAATTATCAACACGTATTGTGAAGGACAAGGAAATAACAAAAGACCAAATTTGTGCATTATTCATTGATCTATCAACTAATGTACCTTTTCCATTATCAAAAAATGGTTCCCAATCCTCTAGCACCATCATAATTTCATAAGAGATAATTTTTGGGACCGATGGTAGATGGTTTTTGATTACCCACTTTGTAAAAACCATGAGGTTCCATTGTATTTTTTTAGGAAACTTTAATATGAGTTTATCTTCAATGAGATTCCCAGTTATTTAGACTACTTAATTTTTTTGGGCCAAGGAAAAGGCTTTATGCAAGATAGACCATATGCATGTTATACACCTAATTAGCCTACAAAGTTTTCTATCCAAAATCCACTTCATCCTAAGATCTCATCTACAGTGAAGGAGCTTTTTGAGATTGACACTTTGCATGTACTTCGTGCACTTACTAACACATTCATTCTACATACAAGTAAAATTTTTGAGAGTGATCCTAAAGAGGGTGGACGTGGGGATACTCCACCTAGTGTGCATGCCTGACCACAGCCTTATAGATCATGTGGTGATGCATGCATTGGACCTTCAAATTAGGATGGTGGTACTTTTGAGGACCTAGATGCTATCATTTTGACCAATGAATTTTTGGCACATATATTTGGTGTACAAACATCGACAACACATATTTAGGTAAATTATATATTTGACATGTTAAATTTTAGATATATTTGTATTTAAAAGGTAAAAATTAATTCAAATATAAATTCAATAATATATATTTAATTTTTTATGTTATAAGAGGAGATGGTACCATCATCTTTATAGCTAATTTTTTGGTTATCTACTATTGCATTTGTTGATGTTACAAAATTGATGTATACATATAAAGAGGTAATTTTTCATTAATATTATACTTCATTTCCATGTATTTATTTATATATATATGTTCAACTAACAATCATAGATTTTTTGTTTGATTGATGGACACAATGACGACTCTTCCATCTATAAGGTTAGAAACAAACATAATCATTGTTGCTACAATTTTATCTTTGCACCACTCATTGAGGTATGCTAACTTGTAAGTTTGAATTGTAAATATAGTTTTGTTTTAATAATTTGACTCTATACCTGGGTAAATATAACTTACATGAATGTATTGTGTATGTAGGGTTGTCTAATGAGATTTGATGGTCCTATTTTGATGATTAACAAGGCACCTACTCATGGTGTTTCTCCCTTTCACACTCCTATGCATACAACTTAACCTATCACTAACCTTATTAAGCATCAAAGTAAAATTTAGCATGACCATGAGAATGTAGTAAGTGCATGTTTAAATAATATTTGTATTAGTTTAAAATTAATTTATGAACTTACTTACATGTCTAGTATGTAAGTTTATAATAATATTTGTATATGTACAGGTTCAACTACATATAATATTGGAGGAATCTAAGGCATTTGAGGGATCTTCATCTATGAGAAAGGCATCTAAGGAATAATATCCTTATAGGAAGGCAAAAAGAGGGAGGATTTTTTATGAGTATGATATGTCTTAAATGATGTAATTTTTTGTATGCCTATATGGAAATGTATGTGTTTTTAGCATTGTATGCATGTCTAGAATTCACCCACATTCTATTATGTTATTATTTTTATGCCTTTATGTATACATACATACATACATGTATGTATATGTATATATGTCTATACATACATATATATACATACACACACACATACATACACACATAGAGAGAGATATATATATTATAAACACACACACACACACACACACACACACATAGATGTGTGTGTGTGTGTGTGTGTGTATTCACATTTTGTTGTGATCATCTTTTTGCATACAATTTGTCTCACATTATTATTGTAAAACTAAATTTAATGGTTGCATGGCCGTATTTAAATTTGATCATCTTTAATATTTCCTTCATGTTATTATAAAACTAAATTATAATAATTTAATATATGTTACAATTAAAACTATATGGGAGAAAATAGTAGAATGTTTGAGATAGAGTCATAAATTAGTGTGAAGTGCCTCTCATTTTTGGGCTACACCATATGATGATTTTATTCATGATGCTTATTTGGAATAGGGTACTATTCTTGGATACTTGTGGATAGTCTTATCATCCTTATTAGCTTTGTTGATGTCATTTCATGCTTTGGTTGGTTTATGGATGGATATGATGTTTTAATACTATGTGATAAGACTTTTATTTGTCTATTACTCTTACTAAAATCATTGGTCAAATTCTCAATGCTCGTGAGGATGCACCATATTTCAATCTAGATAAACTAGTCCACATTATTGATAGTGTTATTACTCATTATAACAATAAGGTAGAAAACATGTCCATATTTTAAAGATTCCTATTTTTCATCAAACCAAGGAAGGTTTTTGAACAATAAGGTTAATGAGAAAATAGGCTTTTGGAACAAACTCTAAATTTTATTGATCCAATTTTTGCATCACATTTTGTGATTTATCATCATCATATGATTTTCCTAATGATGGATTAGGGGATGTGATATAAAATATAGATTGATAAAATTTACAAATATTTTTTTCTAAAAGCATATTTTCTCATAATATGGACTCTACAAGCCTTAGATATTTAATAAGGTTGATTTTTGTTGCAGGTAAATAAATTCATCTCATAAGAGACTAGCTTCTATTATAGCTAGCCTTCCCTCTGTAGGAGATATATCCATGTCAGTGTAGGCTTTTTCCCACCTAGTGGTTTTACCTACATGTATTTTTATCTTACTTAGGTTAGTTGATTAAGTCATTAGGGGCCATTTTACCTTTAAGTGGGTTCTAATTATGAGTTGGGATTTTACCTTTTTGGTGACTTAATCTCACCCTATATGTACTTTATTGTTTTCTAAAGTTGGTTAATGCAAACATTTTCTTTATGGATTTTTTTTGTTTTTAGAGCTCTCATTATGCCTCTATAGGAATTTGACATTCATCGTGTGGTCACTATTTAGAGACCTTGGAAAAATCTATCATGGTATCAAAGCTTTCTTGATAGCCTCGTGTTTTTATCTCCTTTGGTAAGATCCTCTTACATTCACCTTGCTATTTTTTCATACTATACGGCTACCATTTTTTACCTTGATGGGATTTTTTGAAAACTACCTTGAAACTTATGTTAGAATGCCTTTGATTAAAAATACATTTACATATATTTTCTAGGTTTTTTGAGATCTAAAATGGGTTGCTTTTAGATTTTTGATAAAGTTTGTGATTTTTCTAAAAAATCAATTTCTTTGATCTAGTCAGACGTCCGTACAGATGAAGTAATCAAGCCTGCAAACCAAATCAAGTTCTCAGAGGGCCATTACTTATTGCATAGACCAAATCAAGTTTTTAGAGGGTAATTAATTGATTCCAAACCAAATCAGGTTTTCACAGTGCTATAACTTACTTTCAGACAAAATTAGGTTTTCAGCATTACTTTACTTCAAATTCGTGAAGTTAAGTAAAGTAGTCCAAGAAACCCGAATTACACTGCTTGGAAGTAAGCAGGCTTCTCCAAGGCAATTACTTATAAGTAATTAGGCTTCTCTAGGGAAACTACTTGGAAGTAATTAGGATTTAGCAGTGTCATTACTAATTCTTGGAGCAGTAAAGCAAGTCAAAGAACTTGAACTACATTGGGAAGACCTATTCAGGTTTTTTAGGGTCGACTACTCATTACTTTTTTTAGTTGTAGTTCTTTTAAACCCTAAAGTAAAGTAGTTGGAATAACTTGATCAACATTGCAAGACCAATTCATGTTTTGGAGGTAGTCTTACTAAATTTCAAGCTTGAAGTAAAGCAGTTGGAAGAACCCAATTTACACTAGCAAGACCCACTCAGGTTTTCAAAGGGAAACTACTTGTTACTTTTTTAAAGTTAAAGCAGTTGGAAAACCCAAAGTTGAAGCAGTTGGAAAAACTGAAGTAAAGTAATATTGGAAACCCATGTAACGTTTAGGTGGGCATAAAATTTTAGGTAAAAGGTAATAAATAAATAGATTCAAGTTTTTTGCCTTTTTTGGATTTTTGGAGAAAAAACACTAGTCTAGAAAAAAAATTAAGAATGAGTCCAGGAATATGTCAAAGTAATAACTTGTAAGTGCCATAACTTTTGATCGGTAACTCCTTTTTGAGTGTCATCTTCTTTAAAAGTTCTTGGTTTTTATGTTCTACACATTGGGCCTTCCATAGCTACAAATATTTTTGACATTTTTTGTACACTCTTGGATGTGTTATCAATTGAATTCGATGTCCCTCTAGTTCTATGTACTTACGCACCTACTACTCAAGATGTATTTTTGGTTGAATATGACATCTATAAGAGCATGCCTATATTTAAAACATTCAGGTGAGGGTCATTGCTAATAGTTCTAAGGTGATACTATGTTGTTTTGTGCATTCTTTCTTTTTTTCATTAATTCTTTACTTACTGCAACAATCTTTACTTCTTCACTATGGATTCACTCTCTATTATTCCACTTACACAATTTAATTATCATGAATGGAAACCTAGAATGGAAATCATCTTGAAATCCAAGGGTTACATTTAAATTATAATGGGCACTGAGACTGGACCTACTAATGTTGGAGAAAAAATCAAATGGTTTAACCATTGTGACAAAGTCCATGGACTACTATGTCTCTCAATCTCCCTAGATCTACTCTTTCACATTGAATCTGCCAAAACACCTACTAAAGTGTGGACCACACTATCCAAGATCTTTGGAGTGTAGGATGTGATGAGAAGACATGATCTAGAAAATGAGCTCATCAGATTGAGCCCAGATGAATTTGACACTCTTTAGGATTTTTTCACCAAGTTCAAACTTTTGAGATTATAGTTGAAAGCATATGGAATTGACAAGAAAGATGATCAACTTGTTTTTTCAATACTTTCTAAATTGGGTTTTGAATATTTTGTATTTGTGTCCACTTTTCATGCCACTAAGAGTGATCTTGACACCACATGGAAGATGCCTTCTTTAGATACCTTTGTTGTTGACCTGATTCAAGAGCAAGATAAGTTGATACAGATGGGCACAGTGAAGTCATCTAAATCTCATGCATTACTTTCTAAGAAAGATAAGGTTTCTAATAGCAAAGAGAGAAAGTAGATCAAGAAAAATGTTGAGAAGGGTGAAAATATTTCCACCTCCAAATCAAACAATGTGACCTCTTCTTCTAATCATAAGCCTAAGAAAGATTGGATCAAATGTGGGCATTGCTCAAGTAAGAATGATGAGATTAAATGTTTGAAGAAAAAAATTGTCCACCTTACTATCCTTCTTATTTAGAATAATATAGGTGTTCTAGATTCTATCAGACCATCTTCATTAACCCATGAATCCACTAAGGAAAACAAATCTGGCAAAGAAAAGGCAAAATAAAATAACAAGGGGAACATAAGGGCAAAGCCTTAGTTGTAGTTATGCCTCCAACTCCTCCTACATGGGTCATTAACTTTGGTGCTTCACATCACATGGCCTCTTCATAGATTGATTTTAGTTCCTTAGAGCCATGTGACATGTCCTCTATACAATTGGGTGACAACACTTCTAAAAAGGTTCTGAGGAGAGGGTCTATTAAAGTGAGTGGTAAATAATTCAATAATGTTTTAAGTATGCCCTCACTCTGAACTAATCTCATATCAGTCTACTAGATCACTCACCTTAGTCTAGGCATGTGAGTTAAATTCACTCCAAATTTAGTGTACATCTAAGAGTTACATAGTGATACTATTTTAGTTGTGGGAATGGTTGATCGTCAGACTCAACTATATATCTCCTCACACTTTGATCCTGACTCTCTTTCAAATTCTTTAGATTCCTCTTCAAACTCACCTATACCTATTAACACTTTTGAGCCTGAGCTTCTTTCTGATATTGAGAACTCTTCTTATGTAGATGAATACAATAGTGAAGGAGATACACCTCCACCATCTCCTTGTAACCTTCTAGATATTCAAGAGTTAGTTCTTGACCCACCTACCTCTGGTCTACTTCTGACATTATAGGGTAACAGTCTACTAATCTAGGACACATCAGACATATAACAATCTATTCCATAGTTACAAAGGATTCTATAGACCTTCTTCACCTCTACTTCTATTGCACCATCTTGGCATAGATTAGTTGGGCCACCTACCTCACAATATGTGGATCATTCCTTTCATAGGAATCACACCTTTGTTGAATATCCATTAGGCACTTGGTAGATAAACTAATTGTTCTAAGGTAATTCACTCTTCATTGCATCTACTTCTGATTCATAATCACTTTCAAGCATTCCTCTATGGGACACCAGATGGCTACAGTCAATTGTAGACCTTAGTGGGGATTTTTATCCCTCTTTTCTTCTTTGCTCTATTTTAGGGAGGAGTTTTATTCCTATAGGTTTTCTCTTTTACCCTGGTTTATGGGAGTTGCATTGTATTTGGGTACCTCATCAGGCCTCATTTTCTGGACCCAATTCTTCTTCCCACCTAAGCTACGCTTCAAGGCGGGTGTCAGTGTAGGCTTTTTCTCACATAGTCATTTTACCTACACATTTTTTTAGCTTACTTAGGTTAGTTAATTAAGTCATTAGGGGTATTTTACCTTTAAGTGGAATCTAATTATGAGTTAGGGTTTTACCTTTTTGGTGACCTAATCTCACCTTATATGTACTTTCTTTTTTCCTAAATTTGGTTAATGTAAACATTTCCTTTGTGGAATTTTCTTGTTTTCAGAGCTCTCATTCTACCTCTACAATAATTTGACATCCATCGCATGGCTACTATTTAGAGATCTTGGTGAAATCTATCAATCTAATTTATTTGAAGGCATGTCAAATAATGTCAAAATTAATTTATAACTAGGTGCCAGTCACCTTTGTCATGCATATGTAGTTGAATTCATATTATTCCTATAATATCACATGCCATATTTTATAGAATAACTATTTTAGTATTAAATCTATGAATTGGATCTTTATTTGAAATAGGAATAAATATCTCTATTAGGATCAAAACATAGGTTATATCTAGATGTTATTTACAATAAAATTGAGGTTAGAAGATATGCTTTGCTCAAAGGCTAGGTGAATTATGATTCTTAAACCTATAAAATAATAAATATTTAATACATGTGCCTTCCACCAATTATTTCCTTTCCTTAACACATAATAAATATGACTACCCAAATTATAGTGTTTAGTGTATACTTTGTACACAATTAGTAGACACTTGGTTCACAAAATTAATTCCTTTTGGTGAAGGAAACAACCCATATGCATATTTTTATGATTGTTCAAGAGCATGAAAACATTGATAACAAATGTTGTCAATGTTGAAGTGGAAGTTGGAGATCTTCACCTCTAGTGCTTCATGGCTAAAAACTAGAACTTCGAAACCATTAGGGATAGAAAATAACATCTAGGAACATGTTATTAGCCTCTAATCACACTTGGTTAAGAGATAGAGTACCTATTTTGGCCTTAAGAATGCCCTTCCTAATATGATAAAATTATAATTTTTTAGGTGAACTTCAAACACATGTAAAATGAAAACCATAATTCATTTTCACAAATCAAAATAACCCTCACATGTGTGTTTAATCCCTCTAATTCCATCCTAGATCATGTTTATCAAATCTTAGAGATTAATCTATGGTAAATGTTGTATTAATTAATCCTAAAATATAACCTCTTTGTAGTCAAGAGATAAGTTGTCATCCTTTAACTGACATTTCTTCCTTCGAGACCTCCACATGTAAATATATCACTTAAAACATGTATAGATAAGAAAATTACGTGTGATCCCATGACCACAACTTTCAAACCCCCCTGGATGCATGATTTTATACTTTTTTAGGAGTGCATAAACATTGATAATAAATGTTTTCAACTTTGAAGTGGTATTGGAAATCTCCACCTCTGGTGCTTTGTGGCTAAAAATTTCATTGCTAACATGTTGAGGGTGGAAGATAACATCTAAGACCATATTATTATCCTTTGATTATGATTGTTTGAGATAAGAGTACCCATTCTATCCTCAAGAATGCCCTACTTAATATAATAAATTTGTAGTTTTTTAGGTGAACTTTAGATGTGCATAAAATATAAATTATAAGTCATTTAAATAAGTTTAAATAACCCTCACGTGTTTGTTTAATCCCTATAATTTCACCCTAGATCATTTTGAATAACCTTTGAGATGAATTTGTGGTAGATGTCATAGTAATTAGTCCCAAAATACAACTTTTTGTAGTCAAGAGATAAGTTATCCTCCAATTGACATTTATGCCTTCAATACCTTCACATGTAAATTCATTACTTCTAACACATATAAATAAGAAAATTAAACATGGTCCCATGACCAAAACTTCCAAATACACATAGATTCATGTTTTTAAAATTGTTTAGGAGTGCATAAACACTGACAAAAAATGTTATCAACATTGAAGTGGTAGTTGGATATCTCCATCTCTAGTGCTTCATGGCTGAAAACTAGAATTACCAACACATCAGGGGTGGTATAAAATGTCTAGGACTATGTTTTTTGCCTCCAATAATGCCTTGTTAAGATATAGATTACTCATTCTAACCTCAAAAATTCCCTTCCTGATATGATAAAATTGTAATTTTTTAGGTAACCTTTAAATGTGTGTAAAATAAAAATCATATGTCATTTGCATGAACCAAAAGAACCTTCACATGCATTTAAAATCCATATAATTTCACCATGGAGTACATTTATCAAACCTTGGAGATGAACCCATGGTAGACATCATAGTAATTAGCCCTAAAATGTAACTTTTTTCAATCAATAGATAAGTTCTTATCCTCCAATTAATATTTATACCTCTAGGACCTCCACATGCAAATGCAAAACTTCCAAAATGTTTAGATATGTAAATTACAAGTTATCCCATGGATAGAACTTCTGAATCCACCTGAATGTGTGTTTTTAAAATTGTTTACGAGTGTAAAAACACTAACAATAAATGTTTTCAAAATTTAAATGGTAGTTGGATATTTCCACCTCCAGTGATTCGTGGCTAAAAATTAAAATTTTCAACATGTCATCGATGGTAGATAGCATATAGAACTAGGTTCATGGCCTCTAATCATACCTGATTGAAAGATAAAGTACCCATTCTAGCCTCAAGAATTCCTTTCCCAATACGAGAAAATTTCAATTTTTTAGGTGATCTTTAGCCACACATAAAATGAGAACTATAAGTCATTTTCATAAATCAAAAGAACCCTTATATGTGTTTTAAGTCCATATAATTTCACCCCGGATCACATCGACCAAACCTTAGAATTGAATTTATGGTAGACATCATAGTAATAAGTCTTGAAATGTAACTTTTTGCAGTTAAGAGATAAATTCTTGTCCTCCAACTGACATTTATACCTGTGAGATCTCCACATGTAAATCCATCACTTCCAACACATCTAAATAGGAAAAAAAAATGTGTTCTCATGACCATGACTTCTAAATCCACCTAGATACATGTTTTTACAACTATTTAGGAGTATGGAAACACTGATAATAAACATTGTCAACATTGAAGTGGAAATTATAGATCTCCATTTCTAGTGATTTGTAGTTATAAATTGGGATATCCACCATGTTGAGGGTAGAAAATAATGTTTAGGACAAGGTTCTTGGCCTCTAATCATGATCAGTCAATATATAGAATACCTATTTTATCCTCAAGAACACCCTTCCCAATATGATAAAATTTTAGTTATTTACGTAAACTTTAGATGCATGTAAAATAAAAATCATGAGTCATTTGTATGAACTAAAATAACCCTCATGCACTTGTTGAATATCTCTAATTTCATCTTGGAGCATGTCGATCGAACCTTAGAGAAGAATCTGTGGTAGATGTATTAGTAATAAATTTTGAAATGAAATGTTTTTATTGTCAAGAGACATGTTTTGTCCTCTAATTGACATGTATGCTTCCAACACATTTGGATAGGAAAATAGCATATTCTCCCTCGACCATGACTTCCAATACCACCAGGTTAGGAGATGAAGTACCTATTTTTACATCAAGAGAATATGGATATTTGTAATAATGGCACCAACCTTCTCTTAAAATTGTATTAAGCTTCTCTTAAATTAAATAATATGAAATTCTTTACAAAAAATGCCAACCGCGTGAAGGTGGAAGCTTATTCGGCACCACTAACCTACAAAAAAATTGTAAGTAATTAAAATTGAAATTTATATGTACTACCTAAAAAATCAATAAAATTCGATAAAATTAAATACATTTACATTTAAGAACTCAACATACCTTGGGAATTTAATCCAACTAACCACTAGGATCTGCTCTAATCTTTGTAATAGTAATAATAGCTTCATTTCTAGACTCACAAACCTTCTATATATTCTTGTTTAATAGCCTCCCATGATATTTGAGCAATTGAATATTTGTTGTAAGAACCAAATTTTAATAGTGCAATGTATCTTCCTATGTGTTTCATCATCTTCAAATAACCATATATCATTTTTTTTTATAGGATATCATCAAAGACAAGTTCCAATGACTACCACATACCTAATGGGATAGGCAATGTTTTCCCCATCTGTGACTATGGAAGTCAATCTATGTTTTCCTCTGAACACCAAGGTATTTAGTAATTTATTCCCTCTTCTTTTTCATCATCCAAAATAACTTCAAAAGCATGCTCTGTATCATAGAAATTATTTTTTTAATAATGATGTCAAGATAGATAATGAGAATTTAGTACATAATGATTAATCTTCTTGGTTGCACTAGATCAGATATATGGTCAAAGTCATGTGATGATGTCGTATATGTAAGTTGTAATGCTGGTGTAAATTAACATGTTTTGATTGGAAATAGAGGTCTACAACTGCATTCATCCACCTATTCTTATGTTTCACACTCATTCCAAACAAATTCCATGCATGTAGAATAAAAACATGGCAAGTGTCTCGTATGAATAGTCCAATAACCTACATTTGAGATACAAAATGAATGGATCTCACTTGATCTCATTATGGCCATATAATCCTCACATTTTTCTAATTATTCTTCCTACATCAACCATAAATATCTATGAATGCTAGAATTTTATTTGAGCACCATGGCCCATTTTATCATTACACCATTCAACAATGATTTTTCATCAATCAAACTAGTGACATATTCAAACTTCAACTCCTCTATTGAAAAAACTCTTTTTACACATGCTCCAGCATCATCATGCTCCCTTTTTCCTTGGCCAACCTTAGTGAAACTCTAAATATGTTCTACATTAGTGGTAACATGTATACTACTCAGTGAGTAAAACATCTATGTATTATTAAATTATGATGTAAAATTGTCTAACTAAATACAATGTTGATTGAAAGTAATGTCCCTTAGTCAAATTTCCATAAAACATATTAAAATAAAAAATTAATATGTACAATGTGATAAATCATCACTAATATAGAAGTGGTACTCCCTTAATGTTTTTTTATCTTACTTTATATTATCAAGTGCATGCATGAATGATATATGCACGCATATGGCAACTTGTGCTAAGTTTTAATATTGTGATTGAACTTCTATTTATGGTTTTAATGTGTAACTTTTAGAAAATTAGACTATAAAAACAATAGAACTGAGTAGGAATGTGTCCTTGCTTAACTTTAATTGTTCATCCAACCATCTAGCTTTGTGTGTGTGCCTTACATACTCATAAATAATTTCTTCCCTAAATTTGGCCATAAATTATTAAACAAGTAGTTTTGTAATAAGCTCATACCTTTTAGATTTTTTTTCATATTTTAATTAATATTCCACATACTTTTATTTGATCAAATGAACTAATTCATGTATAATTGCACTTGTACTCTCCTCATGGATATAATTTTTTAATTTTGGTAATCAACCACAAATGCTGCAAGTTCCATCCAAACATACTTTGTTACAAAATAATTGTCCATATGCTCTTTCAAAAAAAGGGTTGGAATAAATTCCCTTACTAATTTTTAAGTAACTTCCATGCCAAACTCCTGAAAAATATTGTCAGTATACAAAGTACAATGTATATGATAAAAAATATCATAGTTCATTGAAAATTCAACATGTTGCCTACAACAACAAGTGTGTGTGCGATTTATTTTTACATATAAGGGTTTCACCATCTCAAAATATATTTCAATAATATAAATTTGTGGTTTTTTTTGTAAAAAAATTAAATATAATTGTGTTTGGGTTACATCTAAGAAATGTTTTAGATACGGTTCATGGTTACGAGAACCAATTCTTCTTTTAAATACATCTCTTTTATTGGGTGAAACTCTTGTATTGTCTTTCTAAAAAATTATGCAAGTAAATATTTGAGAGCATCAACTATAATTTTTTTATTTCATGTAAGTATACCATAGATTTCTTAGAGCTCATTGGTATTGGCATCATAAAGTATATTATGTATCCCAATTACTTTCATTATTATTTTTCTATTTTTATTCAGTGCTCGACTAGTTTTTGAAATTAAGCATTTTCTCCCTATTTGACCAATTACTACATAGGTTGTATTATGCATCGAACAACTTTAAAATATTTATTTCATCTCTTCACACCTAAAATATGATATGTATCATATTTTCAATAATTTCCTTGTTTTCACCATCCATGTTAGATGTTCTTAGTCCTAGGGTGTATATTATAGGTCCCATCTTAATTAATTTCATCAACAAAGTAAACAATTGACATTTTTTACTATCAAAATCTAACTTTTTCAAAGAAATTATCTAGAATTATTTTATATATTCTTCTTTAATGGTGGTCATAAATGTTATTACACATTGGTTTTAAAAAAAACATTGACTTCAATTAAGAACTTGCCTTTTCTACACAAAATCATTGGAGGTGTTAATAATGGTGGAATTTGTTGAGATGGTGTTTCCATTTCATTATGTTCACTAATATTTTATTCATTATTACTTTAATTATTTAGTGTTTCCATGGGATTTTCTTCATTGTTAATTTCATCATTTAGTGTTTCCATGTAATTTTCTTCATTGTTAGGGGGTAAATTGTCATGGATAGATTCATCATCAATAAAATAAAAACTTCATACTTCTAATGTGGACTTGAAACATAATTTGTAATTTTAAGTAAAAATTCATTTTCATTATTCAATTCATTATTATCCATTTCATCATTATCTATGACATTTGAGTCATTAAGGATAGTATTTGTACCTTATTTTGAGTGAAATTTTTTGATTTCATACCCTTTTATCTCTTAATGCTTGTAATTTATTTTGTGTTTTTTGCTTTCATTTTTTCCTCTTTTTTGAATGACATCTATCACCCATGACTAGACAAGCTTGATAGCTTTTAATGATGGGGTCCAAAAAACAACTTGATACCTTTTATCTTCGACTCTGAAAGCTACATAATCATGTAGAGAATGTAAGTGGGGAAATTTTCTTAAAATAGGTTAAAAATAAATGTTGGAGGAAGGGTTTTGTCTACTATGAAATAAATGGGTACACTCTATAATGTGTATGTATTATATCACGTACACATTATATCTATATAGTTATGTATGATAGTTATTAGAATATTATGTGATGCAATTGGGGTCAATCAATGTCCAAAATCACATCCTATACATCTAAAATTAGGTTCACACATGGTTCAATCAGCCCCAAATAACATCCTATACTCAAAATTAGGTTTTAAGGGGTTTTAATTAGTCCTAATTGCCTCTTTGATTGCATTTCTAATAAAATTAGGGTTGATTGAGCCATGAATCACATTTTATAGTTGTATTTAGGTTGAAGAGGATAAAATTGACCTAATTTTCCATTATTATTGAATTGGTTAACTATTTGGTTTAGGGTGTTATGACATTCAAGTTGATTGACCTATAAATTACATCCTATATAGTCAAAATTAATTTCACGAGGTTCAATTTCATCCAAATTACATCACTAATTATAGAAATTGATTAATTGGATAAATATATTAGTAAATATGAGCTAACTTAGCCCCAAATCACATATTATACTCATAATTAGGTTTAATGGGTTTGTATTAGCTTTAATTTCCTTTTTATTTACATTTGTGATCAAATTAGGGTTGATTAATCCATTTTTTACTTCTTATACAATTGATTGAGTCATAAATTAGGTTCATAGGGTTCAATTTTGCCTAATTAGGTTCACAAGGCTCAATTTTTTCCAAATCCTCTAAATATACTAATTGACTAATTGGATAAATTCATGTGATGGTATCGAAGCTCATTTAGCCCCAAATCATGTCCTACTCTTGTAATTAGGTTTAAGGGGCTCAAATTGGCCCCAATTTCCTTTGTGATTAAGTTGGTGGAGTATTTATTTTAATTTTTTATGATATTTGGGTTGATTGACCCCCAAATTACATCCTATATAGTTAAAATTAGGTTTAAGTTGATTAATTTGATTCAACTTACATCACTAATTATATTAATTAACTAATTGGTTCAGTATCATAAGAAATATTAGTTAATTTAACCCCAAATCACATCATATACTCATATTTAGGTTCAATGGGTTTAGGTTGGCCCTAATTACCTTTGTTTTCACATTTATGATGAAATGGGGGTCGATTAAGCCATATTTTGCATCATATACAATCATTTTAGTCATAATTTATGTTCACATGGCTCAATTTGGCTTAAATCATGTCTCTAATTGCACTAATTAACTAATTAGATCAATTCATGATGGAATTAGAGATAATTTAGCCCTAAATCACATCTTGCTCTTGTAGTTAGGTTGAAAGGGCTCAAATTAGCCTCAATTTCCTTCATGATTTAATTGGTGGACTATTTAGTTTAATTTGTTATGATAGTGAGGTTTATTGACCCCTAAATTACTCCTATATAGTTAAAATTAGGCTCATGTGGTTCAATTTTATCAAACTTGCATCATTGATAGTAATAATTGACTAATGTTCTCAATATGTCAGGGAATATGAGCTAATTTAGCCCCAAATCACATTTTATACTCACAACTAGGTTTAATGGGTTCATGTTTTCCCTAATTACATTCATGTTTGTATTTATGATAAATTAGGGTTGATTAAGACATATCTTCCATCCTATATAATTGATTGAGCCATAAATTAAACTCATGGGTCTTAATTTGACCCAAATCATGTCTCTAATTAAACCAATTGACTAATTAGATCAATTCATGATGGAATCAGAGCTCATTTATCCCTATATCACAAACAATACTAACATTTGTGGAAATATATTAGCAAACTTTTTGTGGCAAAAATAATATCCTACTCTGATACCAATTTGATCCATAAACTAGGTGGATATTCCATACTAAGTTTCACCAGAATGGAGCCTTTCAAGTCAAGGCATTTTGTTGAAGTTCTATGCCACATAAAAACACCTAAAATGTTGTTTTAATCTGTATTCTAGCTCTTAATACTATCATATAAATAATTTAAAAGAATATCTCCACACTCTAAACATTTCCACTACTCCAACATGACCGTAATAACATGTTTGCATAGATGTGCAATGATTAATGTGAAGTTATTTAACCATATGGATGAATCTTGAGCTCTCATAAATGTTTGTGTATTATCTTAATTTCAAAGAATGTAAATATTCAATAAAAATAAATTAACACAATAATCATAAAGAGAGATAACATAAGACATACCTTGAAGAAACTCAATGTAAGAAAACTCCAGTAAAATTGAATCCATGCTTCCTCATCTCCACTATGTTCTATATTGTAGAAGCTTTTATGCCTCTTGGGATTAAAAAGAAAATACACTCATAATGATCTCTACAATATTCTTTAGAATATTTGAAATAAAACTACTAAACTCGATCTTTTCTAGTCATGTAGTATTCACTCCATCACCTACAACTAAGCAACAATGAGGAAATAATAACAAGGACTCAAATCTGCCCATAAATAATGTGAATCCAAGTAAACTACATCCCATTGAACTTATTGTTATTCTTTGTTCTCCTTTGTAATCTAACTTATAAATACATGTAGTTAACCTCCCATACACTTTGAATCTAACCAATAATTGAAATAAACCATTATGAATCCAAAATACCAAAAATGGTTCACATTCCTATGATCATAGTGAAGCTCCAAAGTTCAATAGTCTAAAGCTTTGGTCTAATCCCAGAGCTTAAGTTGGTCAAATTAAAATGGTCATAACTTTTTTATATGACCTTGAAATGACCTACTATTCAAAGATTTGATGCTTTCACAGTCCATAAGATTACTAAAAAATTTCTATAAAAAACTATGTATGAGTTTTTAATTCTTGAAAAGTTTTTTCTAGAAAAGTTTTAGTAATGACCTACTATTTTTTTTAAACTTGTCTATTTTTTTCAAATGGAATCCAAATATGTAATTAAAATCTAATTTTTAAACCAATCATATGTTGTTTTATCCTATACAATATAACTAGCATTTTCTATATTACACATTTTTTATAGCTAATTATTATACCAACTGAGATGGATGATAAACATGATCAATTTTTTTATCAGAGAATATACTAATCAAATAAATGGATAATTTATTCTAAAATAAGGATAATTAAATAATTTAGATTCATGATATTCTAATACAATTCTAAATTATCGTAGTATGCTAAATATGGAACGTACAATGCCAAACAATAATTTGAATGTAACAACATGAATAATAAATAATACCTAGCTTATGCACAATGTGTAGGTAGATCTAAGAAGTGCAGATGCAAGATAAGATAGTCTAATGTTCCACCTTGATTTGTCAGTATCTAGAAATTAACTTTATGTCATCCTAGACACTATTGTCAATGTTTTTGTTCCAATTTCAATGCTATTATCTTGTATATAATATAGATCATTTTATGTAATAATCAACTACACATGTTAGAGTTCACTATCACCTTGAATATTTTCAACTCGGATCACATGCACATGGTCTAGATATCAATATTTTGTTAAAAATCCTAGGTCCTCTAGCTTATCATGTCACCTTGAAAAATGGGGGTTAGTGGGGCTCGTGTGAAGTTGATTTGACCTCAAAAACCCTTTATTAATTAACACTACCTAAATATCTATATACTCTAAAAATTCCCTTAGAATAATGTAATTCTCCCCCTTATGTGGGCTTGTTTGTAAACAACTATGCAATATGATACATGCAAGTACATATAGTGATATAGATTGTAACTTGATAAATACTACTCATGGACTACTCTTTGAATTTTTCAAACCTATAATAAGACTACTCCTATGACTGATTTATAGATATAAAAAATAGGGAACTTTTATAACATTGAGAGGTTATTTTTATTGGTATAAGATAGATGTGTGCATGATTTTTACTTGATGAAAAAAAATGGTATTTAACTTTTATTTATACAACACCTTTGAAATTATCTCATGGGATGGTTAATTAAAATAAATAGGCCAACCCATACATGTTAAAATATTTAAAAATTTGGTCATTTGTAAGGCTCAAATATTAGCATTAGATATGAGACACTAGCATCAACACTAGTGTCCTATTTTGGATGGTAGTGTCCAGGAGGATAAAAATTTGTTAAACATTTGTAATTATCAAACTAGGATATAAAATAGGTTTTATGAGACACTAGCATCAACACTAGTGTCCTATTTTGGATGGTAGTGTCCAGGAGGATAAAAATTTGTTAAACATTTGTAATTATCAAACTAGGATATAAAATAGGTTTTATGTAGGCTATAAGTGATCTTGGTAATCATAAGATCATGGTCAAAATATAGGATAAGCATTTAGGGATAGTGATATGGTGAATATGAGTCTTTTAGAAACAAGAAGCTCATGAAATGAAGGGTTGAGTCATGAGTGATATTTAACAAGTGTACAAGACTAATTTATCATATAAAATAATATTTTAGTATCAATAAGTTAATTATTAAACCTCCTATGATATCTACTATATTTTCAACATATATTGTGATGGTTCCAACTACATTTGTATATATGGCATCACCTTCTATAGTTGAGTCTCCTAAATTTGGACCTTTGAGACCTAAAATTCCTTCTCACCCACTTCCTTATATTGGCTTGCAACCTCTTTGAATAGCTCACATATGATACCCTAAGTGGACTATAGTTTCACCATGATATATTCCTAAAAGTTTGTTTTGATAGGTTTCATCAGCTCCTTGATCCTATCATCAGTATATTTATTCTTAGGATGATGATTTAAATTATTACACATCTCATGAATATTTATTTTTTTCTTTGAGTGACATATTTAACTCCACTAGTGTGAGATTTCACTTTATGGATGAAATACTCAATTAGATATTTTATCTTATCACTTACACTTAATCAATCTATCATTATTTTATTGTAGTTTATTAATGTACATACATTATTTGTTCTATATTTTGTGTCATTCAAGGACCTTTATCTATTGAGTTTGACTGCATGCCTTATATTTCTCTTAGATTTGACACCCTAGACCTTTCCTTGTATTTAATTGGACATTCTTTTAGCCACATAGTTTGTCTTGCTTGTTATGTTTATTTGGCCCCCATTATATTGGCTTAGGCTCACAGTTAATATGGGAAGGATTTCATAATGGTATAGATATGAAAAACCCATTTTTTCACTCAACAAGGTTCAAACAAGACCCCAAACAATTTCATTAAATCAAAGGGTCTATATTTGTAACTTAAATCACAAATAAAATTTGAATTTGAATCACTTTTTTAAAAAAGGATTAGAAAAAAGTCAATAAGGTCTCATATGACCTCAAAGGGAGCTTAAAATATCCTAGGTGATCACATGATTAGGTGAATACTTGATCACCATCATTGGATTTAATCCTAACCTACCATGAGATTAACCTCGATCACATAAGCTCTAAATATCCTTATGGATGCCTATAAAGGCTCCCTCATTAAACCAAGAATGATAAAATATATAGGAAAAAAGGATTAAGTTTGGGAAGGGAGAACTAACTTCTAGCTCTTGACATTTGACCCACAAGATCAAAGTAAACTACCTTAGGTGGGGCCATGTGCAAAATCATGCTTTTTCATAAGGTTTAAAAATATAAATTTTACAATGGTAATGTGATTTTGTGAATATAATGGCACCTGGGGGAAGTACCCATGACATTTTAGGTACTTTCATAGATGAGAATGGCATTAGGGTGAAATTTCATCCAATGGCTATTATTTTACTACTTTTGGGAAACTAGGGTCTTAATTCCTAAATAATAAAGGGTCTGGAGTAATAGATAAAATGTAATTAAATATAGATTTATATCAAATTAATTACATAGGGAAGAGGAGTAACTTATCTAGATAAATAGACTGAGATGATTATTTCAAAGCCTAAAAATTATTATGCGGGACTAGGAAGATGTCAAGAATCTAGATCTAGCTTTCATTTGGTGAAAAGATAGGAGCACCAAAAATAAAACACTTGGGGTCTGATGTTATTATCCACTCTTGCCTATATTGTCCAAACTAGTCACAAAGATATAAGTTTTTTAGGTTTTGTTCACTATCCTTGTGTGAGCCTACCTATGAAATTTTGGATGTTGAATGTTGATGGAGCTCATTGTAGAGCTATTTTAATCTTCAACCCCTAGGTTTATCTATACACATGAAACAAAAAGTACATCAAAATTAAAATGGGGAAAAATTAGGTTAGAGGAAGTATGATTGCATGATTTATAACCCATGTTATCCTAATCATTGCCTATATTAACCCTCAAGCTATGGTCTCGGATCAAATGTAGTTCTCCCTTAGGGAACATGCATAATCAATGCACATAGTAGTTGAAAGAATGAACTTTATCCTAGGCCCTTCCTTGATAAAACATACAAATCTATGTGTGATTTAGAATGTTGAGCTATACTATTGACTAATTTTTAATTATGTATTGTGCCAAAGTAGTAAGTGCTACATATAAAATGCCTTGTGAAGTCCTTTATACAAGAGACTCTTTATTTTAAATTTGGGAGTTTTATTCACGTTATCCAACATCCAAAAGACCAAAAAAACTTAAGAGAGGGGCTAGGAAGGGTTTATGACCTCTTGAGTGAAGATAAATGACCATTGGGACTCAAAATGCAAAAGGATAAGAGTACCAAAATTGGGACACCCTAGGGTTCAACACTATAGTCCAATCCCAACACTCCTATCATACAGGCTCGAGACCTAGGTATATATAATTAGCTTGGGAAATAGAGTCTAGCTAAGCTAGAATAATCATCTGAAAGGCTATGGATGATTGGAAACTAGAAAAAAGGTGACTTAACCATGAAACAAGACCAAGATAAATAAAACAAAAGACATGGCTAATGTGAACAAGGTTCATATTCTCCAGTCAGAGTCTCCTATGAAAGGACTATGAAAAGACATGATATGTGTGGTTATTTGACCAATTTAGGGTGTATACATTTTCCCTCCTGTTATTTTATTGATGTAATGAAATGAAGTACTAGAGTAAAAGAAAATAATATAAAATGTGTACTTAAACCTACCTGCATGAAGATGAATGTGCTATAAAATGGTCCACTTCACTTAGCTAAAAAAGTGGATGGAGCTGAATAGTTCTTGGAGAAAGAAAGAATCCCTAAAATGGATGACCCTATACTAAATATGAAAGTGGAATCCATGTAACATGAAGAAGGAGGGCAATGCTTTCCCCCTATGCTGAGTCTGGTTGAAAATGAGGAATGCTTGGAGGCCCAAAACCAATGTCTATCCTTTGTCCCCACATAAACTCATGTAATCTATAATGTCTGTATAAAATCTATATGTTGTGAGGAGAAAAATCTATCATGCCCCCACTCTACTCTAAATATCTAAATTAGAACTAAGAAATGCTCAAAGGCTAAAAACCAATATCTATCCTCTGTCCCACACAAACTCATGTAGTCTGGGTCTAGGTAATATAATAGACTAACCACTACAAAGAACCATGTAATCGAACTTGGGTAAAGTTGGGTGTAATATAAAACTCTAGTCAATGTACAAGAAGAGAATGGCATATCTTGCCATTCCATCTATATAATCTTGAGTGATGAAGAAAATGAACATCTATATCATGCCCCCAAATCTGGTATGCATCTATATAATCTAGTAATATGTATAACCACATGTGAAATTACATGTCCTACCATGTCTTATGTGAAAAATTGGAGACCAAAACATTGTGCTTTATACTATACTTGTAGTCTACTATATGATTATATAACATGCTATATGAAGTTATATGTGTGAGACATGTAGTAATATACATGCCCCCAAATCTAGTATCTAAATATATATCTCTACCCAAATCACTATAAATACATTTAATCTAAACCATTGTATCTAAATATTCTATGTAATTGTAAGCTAAAATCACTATGGATCCATATGATCTAAACCACTATATCTAAATAGTTTGTGTATCTGTAAACTGAAGGTATATCCCTCTAAATTTCTTGAGTAACATTGAGTGACCCATGTAATTTAAATCACTGTATATCTTGACCAATCTAAGCTAAATCTAATAATTTGAATACTGGAATGTGTAAATAACCATGGTGTATCCACCTATGAGAGTGGATGGGCATGTTGGGTAAGTGTAAAAACATGAATAGTATGAATGATGCCCCATTTTGGGGAGAGGGATGAAATTTTTGATAGAGGAGGTTGAGCCAAAAGTGATGACTAGTGGCATAAATGGAAACAAGGTTGGATTATTGTGAATAGCATGAGAGGATGTTTGATTGATTAGATTGAGTTGTTGAAAGTGGAACAAGTTTTTATTAGTGATGACCAAGATGCATGTCTGAGTATAAGAGAAATATAGATATGCTCATGCCTTAGTAGGTAGATAAAGTATTAATAGAGTGAAGTTTGAGTGATGTCTAAGGCATTGTTTTCATGATTCCTTGGAAGAAAATGGTTTGTAAAATAGGGTTACGAGGTTCAAGTTATGGGTAAAATGGTATTTTACTTTGATTGAAAAAGTTTAATAATATAAGAAATTGGATTGATGCTCGGTTCATTTGTGCATTGACTAGGTTGAGATTTTGAGCTCTAGAGTGAGAGAGATGTTGATGAGATGAGCACCTACCATGAATCATTTTGAGTAGTTGGTAGTCCAGGTTCAAGCTAGTGGTGATGTTACAATGGTAAGCAGCTGAAATGCTTGATTTTTATCTATTTTAAAGCCTATTTTTGGTGTTTTTGAGCTCTTTAAAATAGCCTAAGAAAAAAAATTATAGTTCTAATGCTCTTTTACTATATCCAACACTCATATCTAGGTTTCAGTGCTCTTGTCTAGGTTTTAGCACTCATGTCTAACATTGTTATCCTATACCTAGTAATGTTGTCTTGTAGGTAGGATTTTCTAAGATGTTGCTTTATTAGTTATTGTTATTTTTGCTTGGCTAGTGATTTGGCACTGTGGGCTGATATATGTGCTATTTTTGGTGTTTTTCAAGGCAAAGTATAGATGAGAGAGCTCCATAAGGGTCAGGTGATAGAGACATTAAGGTTTTTACCATTGTCTGTTGATGAGAGAGTTATCATGGATATGGTAGGGTTGGGTCATGTGTGTGACCTAGGCATAGTGCAATGGGATAGGTATCTGATTACTACCTTATGTGAGAGGTGGAATGTAGATACATGTACTTTTTGGCTTCCTATAGCAGATATTACTATGACTCTAGAGGATGTGTATCACATTTTGCATTTACCAATTAGTGGATGGCATGTGACATTACAGGATGACATGGGTATTGATGTTATTGATCATGCATCCTTATATTTTACTAGTGTGCCCTCAAGTATACATCAAAGAGGGAGTGATAGTGATGTAATATTATTAGTTATTGTGTAGTCTAGTTGTCTATGCTTACAAAAGTGGTTGGCTATTTTGTTGGCATCATTTGTTGCTATGGATGGGAGTAGAGTATCGATTGCATATAGGATGCATAAGATTGTGTGTAGTATGGAGGTATATGGAACTGTATTCTCATGGGGTAGGACTATGCTTTCCCACATATATATGGATCTCTATAGGTTTACATAGGAGGCATGTAGTGATAGTTTGAGTACAATGACAGTATTGCATTATTGGGCTTATGAGCACATAGCGGTTGTGCAGCTGATAGGATTATCAAGGGAGAGGTGGGCACCTCCACATCCATTTAGAGAGTGGTAGATGAGTACATTGGCTATCTGATCCCTTGGGGTGGATCATTATAGGTGAGTTCTAGATAGATTGGTGTATGGTGACATTATATGGAGGCCTTAAAGAGGATTTCCTAGATGGGCTGATGATGGAGTGTAGTTATAATATATGAGGGTCAGTTGTTGTATACATGACCATTGGGCTGGAGTATATGAGTGATTTCAGTATGAGCACATGACTATATAGTTTGGGGTAATAAATGATGTGCCCTTAGTAGCATGGGTGTGGGTGAGGAGTGCATAAGCACTAATGAGGATAGGAGCTTGTGTGAGGCCTACAAAGGCTGAGCTAGCACCATTACCTTTGGATGAATAGGATGTGGCTATAGATATTATTGATGTGGATGATGTTGGATGTATAGATGCATACACTACATGGTGGATGATTCATTAGTGGGCTCCATTATACCCTATTGATGGATGGGATACTTTAGAATATGAGGATCTTGAGCTAATCCAACTAATGGGAGGTAAACAAAAATTTCATTTGAATTATGTAAAAATTTGTGATTTTCATCTGATTTTAAATTATATAGCTAATATAATGTCATATTTTGTGTGTAGGTGGAGTGGGAGGTGCTCAAGATGAAATATAGGCTAGGGCAGGAAGTAGAGATGATTAGTACTAGGAAACCATTATTAAATCAACACTTTGAGAGCTCACATGACATGTACTTGATGATGTGGTTGAGGAGGAATTTATAGAGCAAGTAACAGTTACAACTAGTGTTCATTCTCATCTATTTGATAGGGTTGTTATAGTGATAACTACACATGTTAGGGTAGTAGGAGAGAGATGAGCTAAGATATGAGCTAGATAGGCATAGGATGCCTCTACCTGATTTTGTATCTGTTAGCATGAGGATCATGGATGAGTATACAAACCTTCAGAGGTGATATTCAGACTTGTGTGAGGAGCATGGTTGGCTACTAGAGTAAGAGAGTCATCATAAGAGGTATATAGAAACTCGAGGAAGTATGGGGCCATTGAGCACTAGGGTTGATTATGGGACTAGTACTAATGGGGAGAGTGAGATTGAGATTGAGAGTGAGGGCTTGATGCCCATTTATGATTGGTTGTATTTGATACTAGTGTATATTTATTTTAAAACTTGGCTATATACATATGGATACTTATTTTGGTTTTGACTCATACGTATTATGTTATGGAATTTGGAGTATATTGGTATATTTATTACAAATGGTTGATTTTGATATAGTTGATTTGACATTAATGTTGAGGTTGTATATGTTTGGTAAAATGGTTTTTGGGATATGATTTGATTGTTCAAGTGTAATGCTAGTTTTGATTTCAAATCATATGTAAGTAAATAACTTTGTTTTTTAATTTTTGAATTGATTTGGTAAAGTGCATTAGTTCAAGATTGCTAAAATGGGATATTGATAAGATCAAGATTTGGATAATTTAGTTTGGTTAGGGATGGTTACTTGGAACTAGGACTGTTAGTTGTTAGTAGAAGGGGATGTAAGAGATCATTTTTTTTTTGGATGAAGTTGCACTCAATTCCTTGAGAGTGGCTCAAAAATACAAAGATTGGTCCTTTGGCTCCATCATTACCCACTAAGTGAAGCTATGAACTAATGATTCATGTGTTAATCAATGTTTAGACTATATGTCCAATCCATCTGAGTAGGTGACTCAAGAATATAAAGGCTAGCTATACCTTTGGCTCCATTGTTGCCCAATAATTGAAGATATGAACTAATATCGGTATGAATGTGTGTCGTATCACTCTGTGTTGTATTAATATATGAACCCTAGTGGCCAATTGAACAAGTTCCCATACTACTCATGTTATGTAGGAATATGCCCTGTATCTAATACTATCTATGGTACACTAATTTTAGCTATACATGGAGACTCTAGAAGATGTAATCTCAATAGATGCACTACTAAAACTATGTGTTGTGAATGAGGCTCATCTATCCATAATCATAGTGGATTGCTATATGAAATAACACCATGTAGCCTTTGTTGTGATGTATATGACTGAGGAATAGATCAAGATGGAACTGTAACCTATGATGGGGGCTCATCTAATCTCAATCATAGTGGGTTACTATGTGAAATAGGTCCCTAAAAATTGATCCATAGTGAATATCTCTCTAGAGTAGTACTCTATGATTTGGGTTCATATAATATTAACTGTAGTAGGTTGTTACGTGAGAGGATCTTAAAAACTTGGCCATAGTGAATATCTTTCTAGAGAAGTACTCTATTACAGTGCTTGTGACTATGTTCAATAAGTATATGGAACTACACTGTGTATTCCTTAGACTATACTACTATATGTAGGTTACTCTCATTAGACTAGTCTCTAAACCTTCTTAGTAGGTGGGATAGGAGAGCTCCCATGACGCTCTATCCTAGAAACCACATTAATCTCATGATGAGTAACTGATGATTCTTGTGAAGGAATGTCTTGGGATAACTCATTCATGGAGGAATGAGGTCTATGGTTCTATGATGGAGGAGATCTCGATGCCCCCTATGTGAATGTTATGATGCAAATATCAACACATTTATTAATGCAATCTATGAGTCCATAACAATTATTATCTCTATGTCCATGAATACAATGATAGTTAAAAAAGGGCCGATGTGGTTGTTTATGTAAGATATGTGGATCTTGTCGATGATAATAAGGTAATGTAATTGACCTCATATCTAGTAGTGTTGATAATATGACATATGGGATATCTCGATCTAAATAAAACTATAGTGGTGCCCTATTATTACTCTCTATAGTGCATATTGTAGGTGGTGTTTTGAAAACTAGCTCTTTGTCCTTAACTAGTTACTTTTTTGGTTGTGGTCTCCTATCTTATTTAGGACATGGTGGATGTTGTATACTAGGAGTTGTAGATGGAGGTACTACTGTGAAATCTAGGTAAGATGATCAACTAAATCTACCACAATCAATCCCAATTTCTTCTCCAGGGCTAAAATTATATAACATAAGTGATTGAAATAGGACTCTAGCTAATATAATATATGTTCTAAGAGTAGTTGGCAAAGCCCCTTGATCAAGATATGTTGAATCTCTAAATCTATTCATTTATAGATCAATCATAACATGTGCATCTTGAATTGTAAGATATAATCACTAACTATATTTGAAGCATTTTGATGTAATATGACAAGTTTCTCATATGTGACATGAGGGCCCATGTTTGCTATGTAATATCTAAGAAATTCCTCCTCTAAATCATCATATGTATGCAATGAACCAATATCAAGTAGATGAAAGAACCAATTTTATGCATTACCCACTATGTCTATTGGAACAACTTAACTAGACTCAAAGGGTTTGCATGAGATGGCAAAACCTTTTGAAAGGCTTGAACGTGTACGAATGGATCTCTAGTTCTATCAAATTGAGGCAATGATGGTATCTGTAAATGCTTAGGCAATGAAGCTTTGACAGATGTCTTTGAAAGAGGGTTACCATGTAAGTCATTGGCATCCATCCAAGACTTATAAGCCTTGTTTTCCAAAGTAAGGAGATGTAATTGGTGTTGTAATTCACCAATTGCATGCATCAAAGAAATAATCTCCTCGGATGGTATATTAGTATCTTGAATTAGTTCATTTAATCATTGAATTTGATCATTTATTTTATCCATGAGAATGCTAAATTTTGTAATTGGATCATAGAGAGGGGGTGTGATCACTTGAACCTTTGGATGAATGGTAACTTGGACAATAATAGAGGGATTTGGGCTACCATTCTATTTAGGTGAAGAGTGAGAAATAAGTGATATTGTAGTAGGGGGTGGATTGGGAGATTCATTAGTATCTTTATTATTTAATGAAATTGAGTAGAGGATTGATGTTATCATTAACATGTGCATCATTTTAAATGGAATCATGCATAGAAGTAGAAACAATATTTTTTATTGCATTATGTTTGAGAGGAGTGAGAGAAGATTTAGAAGCATGAGATGCATTTTCTTCTTCACTATGTGCATAATAGTCATCATTATTCCATTCATTATCATAATCTGAGTTTTGTTCATATTCATTCTCATTTTCATATTTATTTGCATGTTCACTATCATACTCATTATCACTAGGGAGAGGGGTAAGAGAAGATGTTAATTCTTTTCTAATATGCAATAAATTATCATGTGAATTTGGAATACCATGTGCATCTATTTTATCATTGAATGGATTTCATGCATTATTTTCATTTACAATATGAGGAGTAAGAGTAAGAGAGTTATCATTTAGACATTCTTTTTTTATTTTTTGAGATGACAAAGTAGATTTAAGAACATGAGATTGATCATTTCAATTATGCATTGGAAACTTTATTCTATTGTGTTTATATTGTTGTAATTTGAACATAGAAGTAGAGAGAGAGAGAGAGAGAGAGAGAGAGAGAGAGAGAGAGAGAGAGAGAGAGAGAGAGAGAGAGAGAGAGAGAGAGAGAGAGAGAGAGAGAGAGAGATTAGGTTCAAATGGAAGCAAGTTATCACCAATGAGAGATTCACTTATAAATTCATTACTAATTTGTTCATTTGATGCATTTTACATAGGGGAATGAGGTGAAAAGTGCCTTTTCCATTTATCAAAATTACTTTCTTTAGAAGAGGGAAGGAAAGAGATAAGTTTGAGAGAAGAAGATGCATATACTTTTTATTCACTATCACTTTCATATATATCATCATATTCATCATTACAATAATATTAATTATCTTCATTATAAATAAAATCATCTTCCACATTTTTAGCTAATGTGTAATTTTGTAAATTTGTCCATTCATTGTCATAATTATGAGAAATATTTAGAAATTTATCTATGGGATGCGAGGGAAGAAGTGCCTTAGTGTCCATTTTATTTATTTTACCAAAGAGAATATGTAAAATTAAAATTAATAAAATAAATGCAATAATAACTACTAACATAGAGATTTTAATAATAATTTTGACACTCCAAATGATTTGTAAAAATTTCAAAATTTTTATCTAAAAATTGTAAGGAAGGTTTGGGGTTTGAGGACCTTTGGAAGTCTAGGGTTTTGGGTTGGGTTTAAGAATTTTTGAAAATTATTACAATAATTTAAATTCTAAAATAAATTTGAATAAAAATAAATGCACAAAAATTTATACAAAAATCAGAAAGTTGAAATTAAATTTTTTTCATGAATAACTACTAACATAGAGATTTTGGAAATATTTTTGACACTCCAAAAAATTTGCAAAAATTTCAAAAAAATTATCTAAAAAGTTTAAGGGAGGAAGGCTTGGGGTTTGATGACCTAGTTTTGAAATCTAGGGTTTTAGGTTGGGGTTTTAGAATTTTTGAAAATTATTAAAATAATTTAAATTCTAAAATAAATTTGAATAAAAATAAATGCACAAAAATTTATAAAAAAATTAGAAATTAGAAATTGAATTTTTGCACAAAAATATGAAGGAAAAACCCTAAGGTTACCTAGGGTTTTAAATTTGTTTGAAGTAAGTCAGGTTCACCAAATGTTTTATTATTTTTTGGAAACTAGGGTCTTAGTTCCTAAATAATAAAGGGTCTAAAATAAGGGGGTAAATGTAATTAAATACAATAAAATATAGATTTATATTAAATTAATTACACAAGGAAGATAAGTAACTTATCTAGAGAAATAGACTGAGATGACTATTTCAAACCCTGAAAACTACTATAGACGATTGGGAAGATGTCAAGAACCTAGATCTAGCTTTCATTCGATGAAAGGATAGGAGTGCCAAAAATAGGACACTTCAAGGTCTGATGTTATTATCCACTCCTGTTGCTATTGTCCAAACTGGTCATAGAGATTTGAATTTTTTTGGGTTTTCTTCTCTATCCCTGTGTGAGACTACTTGTGAAATTTTGAATGATGAATGTCGATGAAGCTCACTATATAGATATTTTAATACTTATACCTTGGGTTTATCTATACACATGAAACAAAAAAGACATCAAAAGCAAAAGGGGGAAAAACTGGGTTAGGGGATGTATGATCACATGATCTAAAACCCCTACTATTCTGGTCACTACATACATTAACCTTCAAGCTAGGGTCTCAAATCAAATGTAGTTCTCCCTTACGAAACATGCATAATCAATGTGCATGGTAGATATAAGAAAGAACTTTCACCTAGGCCCTTCCTTGATCAAACATACAAATCTATGTGTGATGCAGAATGCTAAGTTATCCTATTGACTAATTTTTAATTATGTGCTATGCCAAAGAATTAAGTGCTAGATATAAAATGCCTTGTGAAGTCCTTTAAATAAGAGACTCTTTATTTTGAATTTGGGAGCTTTATTTGCATTAACCAACATCCAAAAGACCAACAAAACTTAAGGAGGGGCTAAGAAGGGTTTAGGACCTCTTGAGTGAATAAAAATGACCATTGGGACTCAAAATACAAAAGGATATTAGTGCCAAAATTAGGAGACCCTAGGGTCCAGTGCTATAGTCGAATCCTAGCACTCCTATCCTATAGGCTTGAGACTTGGGGGGATAGAATTAGCCTAGGAAATAGAGTCTGGCTAAGCTAGAATGATTATTTGAAAGGATATGGATGACTAGCAATGAGAAAAAATATGACTCAAGCATGAAACAAGACCAAGATAAGTAAAATAAAAGACATGGCTAATGTGAACAAGGCTCATATTCTCCAGTCAGAGTCTCTTGTGAAAGGACTGTAAAAAGACATGATATGTGTGGTTAGGGTGTATACAGCTATTAATGGCCACCTCAAATTCCTCAACTCTAAAATTCATGTTAGGAAGATATTATTTAATGCACAAGTGTTTTTTTAAAGTAATGGGTCCCTTAGGACCTCCCTTTAGCTTTCTATTCAAATCAGGGATTTTTCCCCATTTTACTCCCTAAGACCTCTAGCAAAACCATTAATGGTCATTCAAAGCTTAAAATCTAAAAAGGTAAGGATTAGTTTTAGATTTTTTATTTCATTACAAATCATGTTTAAAAAAATTGTGGGGTGGGGGGCGAGGGGGGGGGTTGCGGGGGATGGTGGGGGTTGGTTTATTAAGGGCCACCCTACCATTGGGATTCCAAGAGCCCTCAAAATCCATTTAAGACATTATAGGCCTTCCTTCAAAAACATGGACAAAACTGATTAATCTTTATTTATATGACTCTAAAACCTATTCCATATTGAAGATGAATATATTTTAGTGGGTGATCCTTAGGAACACCTTACATTTTGGCCACAGTAAGCCCCAAAAGGCTAATCTATAAAAATGGATTTAGCCCATGAAGGCCTTCCTAAAGGCCTTCAACCTTAAATCTAACTCATACCTTATAATAATATATATACTAAACTATTATATAAAAATTTAATATAATATAAATATTATTGACTATAAGTATAATATCCTAGCCCCCCTATAATTATTTAATATTCTAACTATAATATTATAAACTAAACGCACTAACTATAGTAGCTAGCCATTAAAAACGTCATGCTAAAAATGAACCAACTATGAAGGAAAAGAACCTATGCATCTCTATTGTGTAGCTTCAACCCATGTAGCACCACCACCAACACAAAATCATCTAATTATTATTTGAGGGAAATGGTGGAAATATCACTTTATTATCCCACCCTTTACAACCTCTCCACCCATGATATACCCCTAAGACACCTACATCAATGGTTGTTTAATGATCCTTTTATCGTAATCATGGATATTCTGAGAATTCATCACCTAGCCTTACCATAATTCCTTATCCACTACGTAAATACTCTATGAATCTTAGTTCCACCCAAATATATAGTCCAATACTACTATTTTATATAAAAAAAAATTCATTGGAAATGATACTACTATTTTATGAAGCATATATAATTGAAATAAAAAATAAGATCTATCTACGAGGTTAAGTAACATAAATAATCCAAAGTGTTTTAAATTAAAGCTAATGTAATGAAATGTGATTTAAAATAGGTTAGGAAACAATCACAACTTAGTTTTCATTAGATATGGGTCTATGTTTTAATTGTGTTAATTGTACTTAACCTACTCCTATGTTTCTAGACCTATGCACTACTTTGAGACAAACTTGTACCTATACAAGCTTGGCCTCTTTGATTTATCCCTATGTCACCAGGTGTATCCCTATAAGGATACTTAATTTGATTTCTATGGTTATTATGCATCATATCTCCATAATTATAATTATGCCTTCACTTTGAATATGTACAAGGAAGAATATGATGTGTGACTAAATATTCACTTTGGCCTAGATTACACACTCCAAAACAAAACAAAATTAGTGATGATGGTAAACTATCAAATACATATTTAAAACTACATATCATGCATTCTCTAAATCAAACCTTCATGTATTTATGTGGTGTGTGAATATAATATCTCTAATAAGATTTTCAACATCCTCTTCCCTAAAAGTGATCATTATAACTACTACAATTTTATGACCCTCCCCTTGGCATAAGGGAAATTGTAGAGAGACCAAGATAGATAAAAGTCACAAGTTTATAGTAGTTTATTCATTGAATCACCATTTTAATAGACAATATTGGATCTAGGCTTAACCCTTACCATGTTGAATGTTATCTTAGGCTCCCCCTCATATCTCTCTTCTTTTATTGTCAAATGACTTGGAAATACCTTGTCTTTATAAGATGATCTATGATAACTAATGTGCATTGGCCAAATTTAGAACATGAAAATGGTAAGGTTTAAAGCTCATGACTAGTTATAATCAAGAGATGGACCCAAAAATATATAAGAGATATATTCATATGGGCACATGTTTCTCCCAATATGAGCCTGTGTGGCCACAAATTTATCCAAGAAATAAGTTAGGCTATGTTTTTGAGGTAATTCTAGTTAATGGAAAAAATGTAATAACAAATGCCTTTTGGATAAGTGTTGAGGTGATTTTAATATCTATGGACCAAATATAGACTTATGTGGGTTTGGACCATCTTAGAAATGGGTTAAAACTATAATTTTTTTCCAAATAAGTAAAATTTGGGTGTCTACAAGTGTTACAAGGGAAAGGAAAAAGGCCAAGTGTGGTGTAGGTTTCCTAAGGGAACTAAGTAATCTTAGGTGACTCTTCTTGGTCAATCTTTCCTAAAATCAAAGCGATTATTTCTTACACCCAAATAAGAATACAATAAATCAAGAAAAGAAAGAAACATTCCAATCACATGGGTACCACAAAGGTAATAATAAAGATATCTTTGAATTTTTTTTAGATTCTTGAACTCCCAAATGGACAAGTTCCACTCTCTAATCAATGGGGTGATAGAAGGGGAACCTTGGGATTTATCACATTTAATTAAATCCATTCCCCGACTAATGTAGGACTTGAAGAATAATAATTATCCTCTTGCTTAGTACATAAAATTTTAATCTTGTATAAGTAATTTGGAATCTAGTTCCTCATGTCCAATCCCTACTCTAAGGAAAGTGTACACACATTCCTACATGCTAGGTCCATTTGGACAACATAGCTTTAAAATTTTAAATCAAGGGATGTAAAAAAATAAAATAAAATTAGTGATATAAATCTCTAAATGATCTTAGAGGTTCATAAAAATATAGGGCGGCCTTAGGAAAATCCATAGTAAAATAAGAACAAGGGAACAATCCCTAATTCCTTGGAAATCTAATAAAAACTTCATACTATAAGAAGATAACAAGAGGTTAAATAAATAAACTAAATCTTGAATGGGTGAGATAAATTTCTATGTACCTTAGATCCTCAACTTTTATAATAGAAATAATTTCCTCCACTAAGGATTTTTACAAGGGTTCACTCACTTTTCCAATCCTTTTCTCCTCCTCTTAACTCTAATTTTTCACTTTAAAATTTAAAGAGTGATAAAAAGGTCCCCACAAGGATGCATTTCCATTTATATTATAGGGAAATTTATTAATTTCTTAATCAAAAATAAGGGTGACATTTATACCTTCCCATTCCCTAAACCTCTTCTCCAAAAGTCCTCTAAGTAGTAACTCCTCTACAGAGTCCATTGCACCCTATTTCATGAGCATTTGGGAAAACATGGAATTGTCATGCACTCAATGAATTTTTCTGCCTCCAAGGCCATAAATTAGGTCATGGGATGTCCAAAAAATCTTCTAAAATTCCTAAATTTACTAATAGGATTTAAATTTGGTCAAACAATTTTAATTTATCTATAAATATCTCAAAAGTGCTTTTTTACACCACTCTAAAATTGGCTTTCTCTATCCATTCAAAATTTTACAAGTTTTCTCACTCTTTTTTAATCTTATTTAAACATATTTACTTCTTATATGGTTCTATAAATATGTAATACATGGGTAAATGGGCGTGAATATTCTTTGAAAATTAGAATTTTTAATTCTTAATAAATCAACTAGCTTAAAACTAGGAATAAAAATATATACAAGGTGATAATTAGAACACTACACATCTAATGTATGGTAAAACCCATGTTAAACATAATCCAACTTCCTTCACCTACCCTCATGTAATCATGAACATAATTTTTTATATAAAAATCCTCTACACTAGGATGGCCAAAACATTTAAACTTGGAACAATCTCAAGCAACTAAAAAATCACACAACACATATACATAGAATCAACACGTGAATCATATTGAATGATGCCAAACATCATGTGTCTAAATACTCATATACTCAAATCACATGATATAAATGTACTAGATAAACTATTATGGTCATTAAAATATGCATACAAATAATATTGGTCTAATCAACTAGATCTACTAAGAATGCCATATAAAATGTGCATATAAATAATAGTGATGTAATCAAACTAGTCCTGCTAGGAACATCATACATATAAAATCAATTATATAAATTTCATATTATAAAAAATTTCACCCCATTATTTAAATAATAAATATATTTTACCATCATAAGGACAAGTATAGTGTAATGGAAGGTATAAAAACAACATCCATGAAAATTAAGCCTCACATTCCCCTTCCCTTATTCATACTTCCTCCTATAATTCACTATAAAGGGTTGGGATATTAGACCTTAGAAAGGTGTTGAATCATACCAAGTGGAAATCATCTCTTCATAACATCCCATTAGTACTTAACTTGTTCCATCTCTCAGCCTTGAATGCCCAACATCCTATACAATAGTATCCAAATGGGCTATAGATTCATACACCCACCCTTCTCTAACTAGAATTTCATCTAATAAAAAACTTGGGTAGTGTCAGGTATATATCAATACATGATATAAAAATGAAATATGTCATGAACATTTGACATTATAGGTGGAAATTCAAGTGATATGTTATGGGATTGATGGTCTCTAAGATCTCAAATAGACCAAAAAAATAAGGTGCCAACTTAAAACATTTTTTCATAACAAAAAGGGCTATTATTAGGTCTCATTATCCAAAACACCTTTTCACCTACTACAAAGTGTTTCTCAATCCTATTCCTATTAGTTTAGTTCTTAAAACACTCTCATACCTCCTGAAGGACCTATTGAATTTTCAAGTCTCCTTGATCCCTTATCACCTCACATGCTAGGAACAAGACTTCTAGGCCAAGAATAGTTGAGCATGAACTAGTAATACCTTCATGATTGATGTCCTTAGACCAAAATAAAGTATTTCATGAATTATTTTGGGTTTCATATGCATTTTCATGTTTCATCAAAACCTAATAAGCATAATGAGGTCATGAAGTCATATTAAACCTTGTCAAGGCTGATTAGATGACTAAAAGCACTAAAAGGTGTTTCTCAATGCAAAAACATATCAAAAGGTCCTAAATAATTTCATAAGGTCATGAAAAAGGATGAACAAGTCTTTAAGGATTTCAAGCAAGATTTAAGGATGTTAACAAGTCTATGTCATTATTTCCAAGGCTTCTTAACTGATTAAAAGAGAAGACAAAGGTTTATATCATGATCTAAACATGATTCAAAAGCTAACAGGTCTTTTCAAGGGTTTAAATCATTTTTTAGTCCTACATATTAAGTAATAAATAGAATTTTAAATGTTTCACCCAAACAATGAGCAAACCTATCTTCTATAATCCTTTTGGGAGATGTTAAAATGGAAAGTCCACGGTATTGAAGATGTGTCATTCATGTGAAACATGTTCCCAAGCCACTCTTGACCAATACCACTATTGGAAACACCCTTCTACTGGCAAAAGATAAGTTTTTAAGGCCTCCATTTGTGAAAAAAAAGTTTCTTGAGATGCAACAAGCATCTACAATGCATGAGATAGCCTAAATAGGTCTCCAAGGATTGAAATAAGTTTTATTCAAACTAATAGATGGTTTAAGTTGCTTAAGAGGGTGAACAAAACATGGAAACCAATTGGAAACATGCTCCTAAAGAAGTGTAACCTCCTCAAGGTGATTGGAATCTATGATAAACATGTGGAAAGGGCTCTCAATGGGTAAGATTGTCATTTTGAGGCATATATTATTATAGGTGATTTATCAAGAAATCTAATCATGGAGAACAAGTCAAGTCATACTAGCTTTTCTCCAACCATCACATGTTTAATGGAAAAGTGGTGAGTTCATAGCCTTTATAGGAGTTTCTCAATCAATAAGACTAAGTCATTAGCCAATGAGCATCAAAGGTAACTATTCTAGGGAAAAAAGGAGTGAAGATATGATGAGTTATCCTTCACTATGCCAAGAAACCAACCAAGTCTACATGGAACAAGTCTAAGGCATTGAATGAGCTTAATGCATTTAACTTCTTGGTCTCTTTTCCTACACATTCCTGAATTCATGGAGGTAGTTGAGGAAGTTATTGTATCTTCTTATCTAACTCACTTGTATTCTCTATATATGAGTGTAAAATGATTTTAAAAAGTGCCATGTACTTTGGTTTAATAAAATTATGCTCTTTTAAATATTTTACACAAGATTAAGCCTTGAAATTAATAAAGAATTGGTATTGCCTTTCTTCAAATTCTTTTATGTTGTGTATAACCTTGGGGTCATTGATCTTTACTTGTGGATATAATTGTTTTCCCTTGTAATGTTGTCCAATCCCTCTACATTCATGCAAAAAGTATATCACTTTCTTTTACAGGTTGTATGTTGTGTGTAATCAAGTTTATGCAGATTAACTATGGATTCCCACCATTTGAACCTTTTCCAAGGTGAATTTTGACCCTTGCTAATGTTTTTTTATTCTTACCTTCATGCAAAACACTTATGTGATAAGGTTTATGAATTGAAGATTTAGTGAGTAATTTATCAAATCTGAAGATTGACTTGTGTTGATTGAATCATGTTGAGGAGTTATCTAAACATTGATGCATCACTATTTGTATTTTTAGTTTACTTATATCTCTTTTCATGATGAAATACTTAGTTAAGCTATAAATAGTCCCTATTTTTTTTTTTTTAGGTCTACAATTGACTATACATTAGGTGCACTTAGTTTAAGGAAAATTTGGCCTTCTCTAGAGGTTCATCCCAAGGATCCAAAGTCCCATACCTTGGGGAAGTTTCCATTATTGCATTGAATTAATTTACTGATGAAATGGGTGCAAGATTCATGTGACAACAATTTTTGGCATTCTCAATGAGACACTCAATTCCATTGAGTCAAGAGTTTCAGCTGATAACTTGGTGTTATTCTTAACAATTTTTATTTTTTGAATATATTATACAAGCAACTGGTGACTCCACAAGTTCTTGGTTTCAAATCACTCATGTATTTTTATGCCAAGAGTGGATACAAGAAATTCAAGAGGTACGATTTATATTTTTTTAATTGACTTTGTCTCCACCAAGAAGAATAACCAAAATATCTAGATCACCTTCCTTAAGAGCCCAATCTATACCTCCCTTGGTAAGTTTCCTGATCCAAGAGAAGGAATAGTTCATATTCCTTTCATGGATCAAATAAATTATATATTTGTCACCTTAAATGGAGGTATCCCTCTTTTTTCTTAGTGTGATGAAAATCTAGTAGCATCCCTAAAAAGTATACCTTATTTCACTAGTGAAAATTCCACTACCCCGTATACCCCCATAAAACACATTTAGGACATTGCTAACATATGCTCAGTTCATAACATTGTAGTGGAAAATGTAGATCTGACGCTCCTTGCTACTTCCTTTAAAGTAAAATCACTTCAATGGTATATGGTTTTGTATCCCAATTCAATACATAACTAAGATGAACTAGGAGAAAAGCTTTACAATAATTTGAGGACAAAAGTGGTCATATATACCTAATAGAACAACTTACCACTATTAAAAGAGATCCTAATAACTCATGGTAGAATTTAATTTCATTTTTTAGAATACCTAGGATAAGATTCCACCTCTATTCAAGCCATCTCCAAGAACTGCATTCATGTATTTTTTAGAGCTTAAAAAAGTGATATGGTTGTTATGATTCAATCCATAGTGGGAACCATTTTACCTAATGGTTATGAGGTAGTTATAAGAGATGAAAATTTCCTAATGAAAGTTAGAAAATAGCTCTTAGACACCCAATGCCTCTTTTTCCTGAGCCTCCACCTAATCAACCCACTTTGGCACCTCCCCCTAGAGTAACCAATCAACTAACTCCACATATTACCCATTCTAATGAATTGTATGAATTCAAAACCTTGCTACAAAATTTTAGAAATTAGTTGGTGCATTTTAAAATGTATTAAACCTAGCATAGTAGATCTTATCATCCTTTTAATCAAGCATATCATCCCAATAGGTAGCCTTATCAAGCTAATATCCAAGGACACGAACAAATGGGTTATATTAGGCCCTTGAACACTTAAAACTAACTATTTTAAGTTATTACAAGGCTATTATTCATATTCAAAATAACATATCCCAAGATTATTAATGATGTTACCCTTATAATCATCCCCATAATCAAGCTTTAATGGTTCACAGTGCATTAATACTTCAGGAATAACAAGTGGATTTGGTTCTAAAAGAAGAAATATTCAAAAATAGGTGACAAGTGAGTCTACTTTATTGAACTGGTAAGAAAATATTTTTTTGGTGTAAATTAGAATGAAGTAGTAAAGAATGGATGCAATCCAATTGCATATAATATGAGTTCTAAGAAGAGAGAAATGGAAGGAGAAACATCTTCCATGGTTGGTCAAACATATACATCTCAAGCACTACAAGAGTTTGCAAAATAAGGTATAGCTATTAAATCCTTTGGACAACAAGAAAACCAAGTTAGTAGGAGGGATAATAAATCCAAAAATCAACCTCTAATTAGTCAACAATCAAAATAAGTTGTTGCTACCAACGTTCAATCAAAGGTTAATCATATTCCCTTTTGTATAGTGGAGTAAATGAAAATAACCGATTTGAATGTGACTATATGGGAAGCACTCTCCATTCCATCACAAAGATATTTATTGAAAGAGGTTTTGAATCATTTTTATCACACAAATGAACCAAAAAAGGGTGCATCAATTACTCCTACAAGTTTATTCCATCCAAAAGAAGGAGAAACAAGTAAGACAGAAAGACACCTCCCTTATACATTTCCATAATCATTTTTAAGCATCTTTTGTATAATTATATGATAGATTTTGGAGCTATTAGTTATGTTATGAACAAGAAAATTACTATTTTTTAAGCATAGACTACACACCAATCACTAAATGGGTTGTCTAAGTAGATCACACTACTATTAATATAGTAAGAATCATTAGAAATCTAAACATTACCCTTCATGCATGTCCAAGTCTTTTCATCTTGTAAGATATTTTAGTTATTTATCTCCTTCCCTATTTT